>JBBDGP010000299.1:2747500-3237228 GCA_037952835.1 Lithobates septentrionalis | reverse complement strand
CTTCCTTCTCTCCATTCTTCCCTCCTTCCCTCCCTCCATTCCTCCTTCCTTCCCTCCCTCCATTCTTCCCGTTCTCCATTCTTCCTTTCTTTCCTTCATTCGTCCTTCCTTCCCTCCATTCTTCCCTCCTTCCCTCTCTCAATTCTTCCTTCCTTCTTTCAATTCCTCCTTCCTTCCTTCCCTCCATTCTTCCTTTCTTCCCTCTCTCGCCATTCTTCCTTACCTTCATTTGTCCTTTCTTCCCTCCCGCCATTCTTCCCTCCTTGCCTCCCTCCATTCTTCCTTCCGTCCCTCCCTCCATTCTTCCTTCCTTCCCTCCATTCTTCCCTCTCTCCATTCTTCCTTTTTTTCCTTCATTCGTCCTTCCTTCTCTCCATTCTTCCCTCCTTCCCTCCCTCCATTCCTCCTTCCTTCCCTCCCTCCATTCTTCCTTCCGTCCCCCCCTCCCTGCGTTCTTCCTTTCTTCCCTGCCTCCATTCTTCCTTCCTCCCCACCATTCTTCCCTCCTTCCTTCCCTCCCTTCATTCTACCTTCCGTCCTTCCCTCCATTCTTCCTTCCTTCCCTCCCTTCATTCTTCCTTCCCTCCCTCCATTCTTCCTTCCCTCCCTCTATTCTTCCTTTCTTTCTTCCCTCCCTCCATTCTTTATTCCTTCCCTCCCTCCATTCTTCCTTCCCTCCCTCTATTCTTCCTTTCTTTCTTCCCTCCCTCTATTCTTTCTTCCTTCCCTCCCTCCATTCTTCCTTCCCTCCCTCTATTCTTCCTTTCTTTCTTCCCTCCCTCTATTCTTTCTTCCTTCCCTCCCTCCATTCTTCCTTCCCTCCCTCTATTCTTCCTTTCTTTCTTCCCTCCCTCTATTCTTTCTTCCTTCCCTCCCTCCATTCTTTCTTCCCTCCCTCCATTCTTCCCTCGCTCGCCATTCATCCTTCCTTCCCTTCATTCGTCCTTTCTTCCCTCCCTCCATTCTTCCCTCCTTCCCTCCCTCCATTCTTCCTTCTGTCCTTCCCTCCATTCTTCCTTCCATTCTTCCCTCCATTCTTCCTTCCTTCCCTCACTCCCTCCATTCTTTCTTCCATCCCTCCCTCCATTCTTTCTTCCTTCCCTCCCTCCATTCTTCCTT
Organism: Lithobates septentrionalis; assembly: GCA_037952835.1. Lineage (NCBI taxonomy): Eukaryota > Metazoa > Chordata > Amphibia > Anura > Ranidae > Lithobates > Lithobates septentrionalis. The sequence continues at coordinate 3,236,109 of JBBDGP010000299.1, read as the reverse complement.
TCTTCCCTCTCTCCATTCTTCCTTTCCTTCATTCGTCTTCCCCCCCCTCCATTCTTCCCTCCTTCTCTCCCTCCATTCTTCCTTCCTTCCCTCCCTCCATTCTTCCTACCATCCTTCCCTCCATTCTTCCTTCCTTCCTTCCCTCCCTCCATTCTTCCTTTCTTCCCTCTCTCGCCATTCTTCCTTCCCTTCAATTGTCCTTTCTTCCCTCTGGGTGTGCAGCATCCAAATCTTTTCATCATGTGTCTTTCCTGTTTCCCTCCCTCTATTCTTCCTTCCTTCCCTCCCTCTATTCTTCCTTCCTTCCCTCCCTCCATTCTTCCTTCCTTCCCTCCCTCCATTCTTCCTTCCTTCTCTCCCTCCATTCTTCCTTCCTTCCCTCCCTCCATCATCATGTTGAAATACTGCCCTGCAGCCCAGTCTCTGAAGGGAGGGGGATCATGCTCTGCTTCAGTATGTCACAGTACATGTTGGCATTCATGGTTCCCTCAATGCAGCCCCAGACCATGACACTCCCACCACCATGCTTGACTGTAGACAAGACACACTGGTCCTGGTTACCCCCACACACACTTGACACCATCTGAACCAAATAAGTTTATCTTGGTCTCATCAGACCACAGGACATGGTTCCAGTAATCCATGTCCTTAGTCTGCTTGTTTTCAGCAAACGGTTGCAAGCTTTCTTGTGCATCATCTTTAGAAGATGCTTATTTCTGGGACGACAGCCATGCAGACCAATTTGATGCAGAGTGCGGCGTATGGTCTGAGCACTGACAGGCTGACCCCCCACCCCTTCAACCTCTGCAGCAATGCTGGCAGCACTCATATGTCTATTTCCCAAAGTTAACCTCTGGATATGACGCTGAGCACGTGCACTCAACTTCTTTGGTCGACCATGGTGAGGCCTGGTCTGAGTGGAACCTGTCCTGTTAAACCTCTGTATGGTCTTGGCCACCATACTGCAGCTCAGTTTCAGGGTCTTGGCCATCTTCTTATAGCCTAGGCCAGGGATATGCAATTAGCGGACCTCCAGCTGTTGCAGGACTACAATTACCATGAGGCATAGGAAGACTCTGACAGCCACAAGCATGACACCCAGAGGCAAAGGCATGATGGGACTTGTAGTTTTGCAACAGATGGAGGTCCACTAATTGCATATCCCTGGCCTAGGCCATCTTTATGTAGAGCAACAATTCTTTTTTCAGATCCTCAGAGAGTTCTTTGCCATGAGGTGCCATGTTAAACTTCCAGTGACCTGTATGAGAGAGTGAGAGCGATAACACAAAATTTAACACACCTGCTCCCCATTCACACCTGAGACCTTGTAACACTAAACAGTCACATGACACCGGGGTGGGAAAATGGCTAATTGGGCCCAATTTGGACATTTTCACTTAGGGGTGTACTCACTTTTGTTGCCAGCGGTTTAGACATTAATGGCTGTGTGTTGAGTTATTTTGAGGGGACAGCGAATTTACACTGTTATACAAGCTGTACACTCACTACTTTACATTGTAGCAAAGTGTCATTTCTTCAGTGTTGTCACATGAAAAGATATAATAAAATATTTACAAAAATGTGAGGGGTGTACTTACTTTTGTGAGATACTGTATATATATATATATATATATATATATATATATATATATATATATATATACATACAAGAAAGTTGTTCCACCAGTTTCCTTAAAAAACAAGTCATTCAATTCCAAGTATGTCATCTTGAAATCAATAGAGAGCCAATTTGTAAAAATCTGGATCTAACTGTGACAGTGGACTAATGAGGCTTTTAACTTTGTGATTGATCTAATTATCACCCAAATGCGACGTGGCGTGTTTATACGCTGGCATCTGGGTGACTTGCTCTTTGCATCGTTGCAAAATGTTTGTAAGGTCACAATGAATGGACTCCATTCTGTGCCAGGCAAGCACATTAACCCAGATCTCCATTCATCAGCAAGAACTGCGATGTTCGTGTACTGAGGAGGAGTTCACTGGTCTACAGAGCACAGGTAGGGAGAATTCAAGGGAATGGATTGTGGTTTTGCACATAATTTAATCTTCAGCTCCGGAAGGTTTTACCCCCCTTCCTGACCAGGCCATCTTTTGCGATAAGGCACAGCGTCGCTTTAACTGACAATTCCCACAAATAGAGATTTCTTTTGGTGGTATTTGATCACCTCTGCAGTTTTTTTTTTTGCGCTATAAACAAAAATAGACCGACAATTTTGAAAAAAAAAAAACAATATTTTTTATTTTCTGCTATAAAACATATCCAATACAATTTTTTCAAAAATCGAATTTCTTCATTAATTTATGCAAATATGTATTCTGCTACATGTTTTTGATGAAAAAAAATCCTAATAAGCGTATATTGATTGGTTTGCGCAAACGTTATAGTCTACAAACTACGGGATAGATTTATGGACTTTTACATTTTTTAAAATTGTTTTTACTAGTAATGGCGGCGATCAGCAATTTTTAGCAAGACTGTGACATTGCGGCAGACAAATCTGACACTATGTGACACTTTTTGGGGACCAGTGACACCAATACAGTGATCAGTGCTAAAAGAAATGCACTGCGACTGTATAAATGACACTAGCAGAGAAGGGGTTAACATCAGGGGCGATCAAAGGGTAAAGTGTGCTCCTAGGGAGTGCTTTCTAACTGTTGGGGGAATGCTGTTACTGGAGGAAAACAGAGATCCGTGTTTCTGCTTAGCAGAAACACAAGATCTCTATTTTCCTCCCTCACAGAACGGCGGTCTGCCTTGTTTACATAGGCAGACCATTGTTCTGCCTCTTCTGTGAACGATCGGCGGGTCCCAGCAGCCATCGCAGCCACCGGACCCACTGATTGGCTCCCGCTGTGTCCAATGACGCTGGCTGCGTGCGCACGTGCCCCAGGAGAGGAATCACGTACAGGTACGTGATTTTTCGCTTAAGGGCCGCCCTGCCGCAGTATATGTACTTTAATTATGGCCATTTTTATTTGATGCATAAAAATATATTTTATCCTCTTTTTGAGCCGACAGGTTAATTTAGGCTCCTTTTTAAATGTGTATCTCTACCTGAATGAACATAAAAAAACATTAAAAAAAAAAACGATTGACTTTGAGGGTCATAGCTCGGCGACCTGGAGTCACAGAGACCTCAAAATTGCTGAAGTCCTACCCCACCACTGGTCAAAATGTGCGGCTCCTGGGACCTATGGTTCCGGAGATACGGGGCTAATTGTGCAGCCTGTAAGAAGCTAAGTACAGAGCGGCCAGGTAAAAGTGATTGTAAGGGTTCGTTTTAAAAAAAAAAAATAACAAACATATAATACTTACCTCCACTGTGCAGCTCGTTTTGCACAGAGTGGCCCCAAAACCTGCTCTTCTGGGGTCCCCCGGCGGCTCTCGCGGCTCCTCCCCACATTTCACCTTAATGCATAGGATGCATTAAGGTGAAAAACACATAGGTTTACAACCCCTTTAGATACAAACTGGCACACTCTGTTTGCAGCAGACTGAGAGGATGAGCTCACAGTGCCTCTCCTCAGTTCCCATCAGTGCCACCTCAGTGCCATCTCAGTTCTGCCTATCAGTGCCACCTGTCAGTGTTCCTCATCAGTGCCAACGCAGTGCTGCTCATCAGTGCCACCTAAGTGCTGCTCATCAGTGCCACCTCAGTGCTGCTCATCAGTGCCACCTGTCAGTACCACCTCAGTGCTGCCCATCAGTGCCATCTCAGTGCTCATTGGTGCTGCCCATCAGTGTCACCTCAGTGCTGCCCATTAGTGTCATCTCAGTGCTGCCCATCAGTGTCACCTCAGTGCTGTCCATCAGTGTCACTTCAGTGCTGCCCATCAGTGTCACTTCAGTGCTGCCCATCAGTGCCACCTCAGTGCTGCTCATCAGTGGCACCTGTCAGTACTAGGGATGAGCTTCGTGTTCGAGTCGAACCCATGTTCGACTCGAACATCGGCTGTTCGACCGTCCGTCGAATTGCGAACGTTATGGGCCGTTCGCGCCAAATTCGTGTGGCGCGTCACGGCCCATAATTCACTGCGGCATCGCAGTGCATTGCTGGCTGATGATTGGCCAAGCATGCACTATGACCCGCATGCTTGGCCAATCACAGCGCCGTCAGTAGAGAGAGCTGTAATTGGCCAAAGCCAGGGTGGCTTTGGCCAATTATGGCTCAGGGGATTTAGTACACGCCCCACACTATATAAGGCCGCCTGCACGGCGGCCCTGTGTAGTGTGTTCCGGTGTGCTGATAGAGAGAGAGACAGACAGTGTCATTTGATTTGAGAGCTAGATTAGGCTAGATCTGTTCCTGCTATTTACATTTAGTGCAGTGCGTCCTGCTCACAGTGTTCAGCTAGATCCGTTCCTGCTATTTACATTTAGTGCAGTGCGTCCTGCTCACAGTGTTCAGCTAGATCCGTTCCTGCTATTTACATTTAGTGCAGTCAGTGCGTCCTGCTCACAGTGTTCAGCTAGATTTGTTCCTGCTATTTACATTTAGTGCAGTTAGTGCGTCCTGCTCACAGTGTTCAGCTAGATCTGTTCCTGCTATTTACATTTAGTGCAGTGCGTCCTGCTCACAGTGTTCAGCTAGATCCGTTCCTGCTATTTACATTTAGTGCAGTGCGTCCTGCTCACAGTGTTCAGCTAGATCCGTTCCTGCTATTTACATTTAGTGCAGTGCGTCCTGCTCACAGTGTTCAGCTAGATCTGTTCCTGCTATTTACATTTAGTGCAGTGCGTCCTGCTCACAGTGTTCAGCTAGATCTGTTCCTGCTATTTACATTTAGTGCAGTGCGTCCTGCTCACAGTGTTCAGCTAGATCTGTTCCTGCTATTTACATTTAGTGCAGTGCGTCCTGCTCACAGTGTTCAGCTAGATCCGTTCCTGCTATTTACATTTAGTGCAGTGTGTCCTGCTCACAGTGTTCAGCTAGATCTGTTCCTGCTATTTACATTTAGTGCAGTGCGTCCTGCTCACAGTGTTCAGCTAGATCTGTTCCTGCTATTTACATTTAGTGCAGTCAGTGCGTCCTGCTCACAGTGTTCAGCTAGATCTGTTCCTGCTATTTACATTTAGTGCAGTGCGTCCTGCTCACAGTGTTCAGCTAGATCTGTTCCTGCTATTTACATTTAGTGCAGTGCGTCCTGCTCACAGTGTTCAGCTAGATCCGTTCCTGCTATTTACATTTAGTGCAGTGCGTCCTGCTCACAGTGTTCAGCTAGATCTGTTCCTGCTATTTACATTTAGTGCAGTCAGTGCGTCCTGCTCACAGTGTTCAGCTAGATCCGTTCCTGCTATTTACATTTAGTGCAGTGCGTCCTGCTCACAGTGTTCAGCTAGATCTGTTCCTGCTATTTACATTTAGTGCAGTGCGTCCTGCTCACAGTGTTCAGCTAGATCCGTTCCTGCTATTTACATTTAGTGCAGTGCGTCCTGCTCACAGTGTTCAGCTAGATCTGTTCCTGCTATTTACATTTAGTGCAGTGCGTCCTGCTCACAGTGTTCAGCTAGATCTGTTCCTGCTATTTACATTTAGTGCAGTGCGTCCTGCTCACAGTGTTCAGCTAGATCCGTTCCTGCTATTTACATTTAGTGCAGTCAGTGCGTCCTGCTCACAGTGTTCAGCTAGATCCGTTCCTGCTATTTACATTTAGTGCAGTCAGTGCGTCCTGCTCACAGTGTTCAGCTAGATCTGTTCCTGCTATTTACATTTAGTGCAGTCAGTGCGTCCTGCTCACAGTGTTCAGCTAGATCTGTTCCTGCTATTTACATTTAGTGCAGTGCGTCCTGCTCACAGTGTTCAGCTAGATCTGTTCCTGCTATTTACATTTAGTGCAGTCAGTGCGTCCTGCTCACAGTGTTCAGCTAGATCCGTTCCTGCTATTTACATTTAGTGCAGTGCGTCCTGCTCACAGTGTTCAGCTAGATCTGTTCCTGCTATTTACATTTAGTGCAGTGCGTCCTGCTCACAGTGTTCAGCTAGATCTGTTCCTGCTATTTACATTTAGTGCAGTCAGTGCGTCCTGCTCACAGTGTTCAGCTAGATCCGTTCCTGCTATTTACATTTAGTGCAGTGCGTCCTGCTCACAGTGTTCAGCTAGATCCGTTCCTGTTATCTTCCTACTGACAGGCAGGCTTGTCTGGTTACAGTATATAAAGCTACCTGAAGAAAATTACAGGTGTTCTATCCCAGCTTAGTGCAGCTACAGGCCATTAGTATGTCTGGAAGGCCAAGAAGGAGAGGCAGACAGTCACAAGCCAATAAGAGAGGGCAAGCAGGCTCTGTGTCTAGTGCTGGTCGTGGAGACGGTGCATCCTCATCAGCCCGTGGCCATGGGACACGCTTGGCCTTTTTTTCGGCAGCTGGCCGTGTTGAGCCGCAACATGCAGAAAACTTGGTCGAGTGGATGACCAAGCCGTCCTCATCCTCCTCATCCTCTCTCACCCATGCCCAGGGTGCTTTGTCTGGCAAAGCAGCGGCCTCTTCCCTCAGCTCAATGTCATCAGTGACTCCTTCCCTAGCTCCACCATGTCCTCATGAGGATTCCCTCGAACTGTTTGACCACAGTGTTGGGTACATGCTCCAGGAGGATGCCCAGCGTTTGGAAGGCTCTGATGATGATACTGAGCTCGATGAAGGCAGTAACATGAGCACGGACAGAGGGGGTGCCCAAGAAGGACAGCAATCTGGCAGTCATGCTCCCCCTGCTGCAGCATACTGCCAGGTTTGCTCCAGTGATGAGGAGGGAGGGGATGATGAGGTCACTGACTCAACGTGGGTGCCTGATAGGAGAGAGGAGGAGGAGGAGGAGGAGGAGGAGGTGGCACATCACCAACGAGGCAGGATGCCCTCCAGGGGCCAGCCTAAGGGCAGCACATTGACTGCATCACACCCCAAAGCTCCACATGTGCAGGGCGCTGCAGTCTCTGCGCGTTATTCAAAAAGTTCTTTGGTGTGGGCCTTTTTTGAGACGAGTGCATCAGATCGCACCGCTGCTATTTGCAACATATGTCTCAAGCGTATCTCGCGTGGCCAAAACATCTCCCGCTTGGGTACCACATGCTTGACCAGACATATGTTGACCTGCCATGCAGTTCGTTGGCAAGCATATCTAAAAGACCCACACCAAAGAACAAAGAGGATCTCTCCTTGCTCCTCATCAGCTGAGATTTCCAACCCCACTAGACCTTCAGTCCTCTCTGAGACCTGCAGTGAGAGGAATGAAGGTGTAGAATTAGGTGTGTCACAGCCAAGTACTTGTGGGCAATCTGCTTTTGGTACACCGACGCCAGATTGTACCAGGCAAATTTCCCTGCCCCAGCTGCTGCACCGCCGAAAGAAGTTTGCTCCCAGCCATCCACATGCCCAGCGGTTGAATGCTAGCTTGGCAAAATTGCTAGCACTTCAACTGCTGCCTTTTCAGTTGGTAGACTCTGCCCCCTTCCGTGAGTTTGTGGAATGTGCGGTTCCTCAGTGGCAGGTACCCAAACGCCACTTTTTCTCACGGAAGGCGATTCCAGCTCTCTACCGGCATGTGGAAGGCAATGTCCATGCCTCGCTGGACAGGGCGGTCAGCGGTAAGGTGCATATTACCGCTGACTCATGGTCCAGCAGGCATGGACAGGGACGTTACTTAAGTTTCACGGCGCATTGGGTGACTCTGCTGGCAGCTGGGAAGGATGCACGACAAGGTGCAGTAGTGTTGGAGGTTGTTCCGCCACCACGCCTCCAAAATGCTGATTGTGACACACCTCTCTCCTCCACCCCCTCCTCTTCTTCTTCCTCCATGGCCTCTTCCTCGGAACCAGCGGTGCTCCGTAGGCGTTCAAGGGGCTACGCAAGTACGCAGGCCAAAAGATGCCATGCGGTGCTTGAGCTGGTGTGCTTGGGGGACAGGAGCCACACTGGGGCAGAGGTTCTGTCAGCTCTGCAGGGGCAGGTTCAGAGGTGGTTGACGCCACGCCAACTTAAGGCAGGAATGGTGGTTTGCGACAATGGCACCAACCTCCTCTCTGCCCTCCGACAGGGACAACTGACCCATGTGCCCTGTTTGGCTCACGTCCTTAACTTGGTGGTGCAGCGGTTCTTGGGCAGGTACCCGGGCTTACAGGATGTCCTGAGGCAGGCCAGGAAAGTCTGTGTGCATTTCCGCCGGTCATATAATGCAAGTGCTCGGCTGACGGACCTCCAAAAGGAGTTTAACCTGCCCAAGAACCGCCTAATCTGTGACATGCCCACCAGGTGGAACTCGACATTGGCCATGCTGCAGCGGCTGCACACGCAGCAGAGGGCCATCAATGAGTACCTGTGCGACTATGGCACCAGGACAGGGTCAGGGGACCTTGGTTTTTTTTCCCCACGCCAGTGGGCCATGATCAGGGATGCATGCACTGTCCTGTCACCATTCGAGGAGGCCACGAGGATGGTGAGCACTGACAGTGCATGCATCAGTGACACTGTCCCCCTTGTCCACCTGTTGGAGCACACGCTGCGTGGAATAATGGACAGGGCACTTGAGGCAGAACAGAGGCAGGAAGAGGAGGACTTCCTTAGCTCTCAAGGCCCCCTTTATCCAGACAGTGTTCCTGCGTGCCCGCCGATCACACAGGAAGAGGACGAGGAGGAGGAGGAGGAGGAGGAGGAGGAAGATTGTGTCAGTATGGAGGTGGAGCCTGGCACTCAGCATCAGCAGTCTTTAAGGGATCAGTCCCAAGGAACACATGGACTTGTACGTGGCTGGGAGGAGGTGGCTGCGGACGTTGTTGTCCTTAGTGACCCAGAGGACTCCGGACCGAATGCCTCAGCAAACCTACGCTGCATGGCCTCCCTGATCCTGCAAAGCCTGCGTAAGGATCCTCGTATTCGTGGTATCAAGGAGAAGGACCAATACTGGCTGGCAACCCTCCTTGATCCACGTTACAAGGGTAAGGTTGCGGACCTTATCTTGCCATCGCAGAGGGAGCAGAGGATGAAACATCTTCGGGAGGCCTTGCAGAAAGGTCTGTGCAACGCGTTCCCAGAGACTGGGAGGTTACAAACTCCTGTTTCTGGACAACGTGTTGCTGAGGCTTCGGTCAGTCAAAGAAGGAGCGGTGGAGAAGGTGGCCGTCTGACCGATGCGTTCAGACAATTTTTTGGTCCGCAGCCCCAAGGTATGATCGGTTCCAGCAACCATCGCCAGCGTCTGTTTTACATGGTGCAGGAATACCTAGGGGCAAGATCAGACTTGGACACCTTTCCCACCGAAAATCCTCTGGGTTACTGGGTCTTGAGGATGGATCACTGGCCAGAGCTTGCACAGTATGCAATTGAGCTACTGGCCTGTCCTGCATCCAGCGTTCTTTCGGAACGCACATTCAGTGCTGCTGGAGGCGTGGTAACCGATCACAGGGTGCGTCTGTCCACTGACTCGGTCGATCGGCTGACCTTCATAAAAATGAATCAGTCTTGGATCACCACCAGCTACCAAGCACCTGATGCTGATGTAACTGAATAATTTTTTTCAGATCCCTTCAAAGACTGCCTATGCTGATGCTGAGTGACTATCCCTGAGTAATTATCCTCTTCCTCCTCAATCATCACGCTGATAGCTTGTAAGAACATTTTTGGTTCTGGGCGCCACCACCAGTGCCTAAGGCACAATTTTTCAGCCCCTGTATAACAGGGGCGTGTAATTACAATTTTTGATGCAATACTTTGCAGCAGGGCTCGTTCCTGCGTTCCAACTAGAGTGTCTGTGAGGGGTTGCAGTGTTGTGGCACCAGCACCAGTGCCTAAGGCCCAATTTTTCTGCCCCTGTCTAACAGGGGCGTGTAATTACAATTTTTGATGTAATACTTTGCAGCAGGGCTCGTTCCTGCATTCCAACTAGAGTGTCTGTGAGGGGTTGCAGTGTTGTGGCACCAGCACCAGTGCCTAAGGCCCAATTTTTCTGCCCCTGTCTAACAGGGGCGTGTAATTACAATTTTTGATGCAATACTTTGCAGCAGGGCTCGTTCCTGCGTTCCAACTAGAGTGTCTGTGAGGGGTTGCAGTGTTGTGGCACCAGCACCAGTGCCTAAGGCCTAATTTTTCAGCTCCTGTTCAACAGGGGCATGTAATTACAATTCTTGATCTAATATTTCACAGCAGGGCCCTGTGAGGGCTTACAGTGTTTTGGCCACAGCAACACCTAAGGCCCAAATTTCTGCTGAGTATATAGGGCAGGACCCTACTTTCAAACATCTAACTTACAAACGACTCCTACTTGCAAACGGAAGGAGACAACAGGAAGTGAGATGAAATCTACCCCTAGGAAGGGAAATTCTCTCCTGTAAGAGTTAATATGGGAAAACAATTTCTCCTTTCCACTGATGCTTTCCAATCCTTGTTCCACAAAAAAACCCAAATTTTCAAAAAACATTTTTCATTGGGACAAAAAAGTGAGGTGAAATCTTCTGAAGAGGAGGAAAGACGCAAAACAAATGTCACAGGGGTGATAACCCTTCCCTATGTTTTCCAAAAAGCTTAGAAAAGATTTTTTGGCTGGAGCTAAACACGTTAAAAATGTTCAAAATTACAAACAGATTCTACTTAACAACAAACCTACAGTCCCTGTCTTGTTTGCACCGCCTGTATACTGCTGTTCAGAGTATATAGGGACCTTTCCTAATTTTAATTTGGGTGCGGGGTTCCCCTTAATATCCATACAAGACCCAAAGGGCCTGGTAATGGACTGGGGGGTACCCATGCCGTTTGTCTCACTGATTTTCATCCATATTGCCAGGACCCGACATGACATTAAACCCGCAAGCAGTTTTAAATGAGATTTTTTCCTTTAAAAATGACATTTGGTGCAGGGACTGTTCTAAACATGGGAAACACGCGTCACTTTACAGGCATACTATAGACACCCCCCAGGTACGATATTTAAAGGAATATTTCACTTTTTTTTTTTTACTTTAAGCATCATTAAAATCACTGCTCCCGAAAAAACGGCCGTTTTTAAAAGTTTTTTTTGCATTGATACATGTCCCCTGGGGTAGGACCCGGGTCCCCACACCCTTTTTAGGACAATACCATGCAAATTAGCCTTTAAAATGAGCACTTTTGATTTCGAACGTTCGAGTCCCATAGACGTCAATGGGGTTCTAACGTTCGTGCGAACTTGCGGTCCGTTCGCGGGTTCTGGTGCGAACCGAACCGGGGGGTGTTCGGCTCATCCCTAGTCAGTACCACCTCAGTGCTGCCCATCAGTGCCATCTCAGTGCTCATTGGTGCTGCCCATCAGTGTCACCTCAGTGCTGCCCATCAGTGTCACCTCAGTGCTGCCCATCAGTGTCACCTCAGTGCTGCCCATCAGTGCCACCTCAGTGCTGCTCATCAGTGCCACCTGTCAGTACCACCTCAGTGCTGCCCATCAGTGCCATCTCAGTGCTCATTGGTGCTGCCCATCAGTGTCACTTCAGTGCTGCCCATCAGTGTCACCTCAGTGCTGCCCATCAGTGTCACCTCAGTGCTGCCCATCAGTGCCACCTCAGTGCTGCTCATCAGTGCCACCTTTCAGTACCACCTCAGTGCTGCCCATCAGTGCCATCTCAGTGCTCATTGGTGCTGCCCATCAGTGTCACCTCAGTGGGCATTATGGAAAGGCATATAGTTAATTCAGGCATTCAGGGTAGCCCCAGCATTCAGAAGGGTTGGGAAGTCCATCTCTGTTTGGACCTACCCCATCTCCTGCCCACTGCAACACTGCCGTGCTTTGGTGAAGATCAGAAGTTAGGGCCCTGTCGCTACAAAGTTTGGGGGGGGGCAAAGGACTGAGGATTCTGATGTGAAATGAAGGGGGGTTGGGGGGGGGAGTTCTTTGATGTGAAAAGGAAGAGAACTGAAAACCCTGATGGGGAAGGCATACTTCCCAACATTTTGAGATGGGAATGAGGGACACCTACTTTCAAACGTATGTAGGCATAGGACACGCCTGATGTGAAGGAGGGGGGGTCTAGGGACTCTAAAGGGAAAGGGGGAGGGGAAAGTGAGGACTCTAATGTGAAAAGAGAGGAGGAACTGAGTATTTTGATGTGAGAAAAGGGGGGATGGGGCTGAGGACTCTGATGGTAAGGGGTGGGGGGGGGGGGGTAAGGACTTGAATGGGAAAGAGAGAGAGAAAAGTAAGAAAAGTGCAGACTGTGAAAAGGGAGGTGGAACTGAGGACTCAGATGTGAAAAGGGGGGGGGTAAGAACTCTGATGTGAAAGGGGGAGGGGCCCAAGGACTCTGATGTGAAAGCAGGGATGAGGGTACTGAGGACTCTGATGTGAAAGGGGGAGGGGCCCGAGGACTCTGATGTGAAAGCAGGGATGAGGGTACTGAGGACTCTGATGTGAAAGCAGGGATGAGGGTACTGAGGACTCTGATGTGAAAGCAGGGATGAGGGTACTGAGGACTCTGATGTGAAAGCAGGGATGAGGGTACTGAGGACTCTGATGTGAAATGGGAGGGGGGGCTGAGGGCTCTAAAGTGAAAGGGAGGCTGAGGATCATGCCCTATGTGTGATGAGTGCTCATGTGGGAATGCGAGTTCCCGCTATGTAGAGTTGTGAATGGGGCTTGACAGCTGAGTGTTTCTGTCCACTCCCTCCTGTGTACTTGTATAAAGATGGTCATACACTATGCAATCTGATTGTGTATTTAGTGAGAAGGGTGATCATTGATTGATTGCATTTCATTTAAAAAACGTGCAGCTGAGAATGGGAGGGTAGATGATGCAGGGTGTGTGCTAATGAGGTCAGCTGGTCAACTCCTTCCTGTGTCATGACCTAAAGTCTGTAAGGAAGAAGACATTACTAATGGAAATGTCTGGAAATGTGGATTAGGACAAGAAAAGTAAGTGTCTGTAGATTTAATAGAAAGCTTTGATATTTTTGCAAAAAAAGTACATGAATACTCTATTGGTAGATAGGGGTGCTGGAATTTAGAAAAAAAAAATGTACAAGAGTGAACTTACCCTTTAAAGTGAACCTGTGCTTTGATCTTGCCTCAAGTCTTCCTGACAGCCGTAAACTCCGCTTATTATCCCTCGGCCAATGAATGCTCAGCTCAACTGCCTCCAGGCTTGTGAATCCACCAATCACAGGATACCAGCTGATAAGGACATGCTGAGAATTATAGTTCTCCAGCTGGAGAGAACTCGGTGATCCAAGTTGACCACATTGGCCCTGGAGAAGTTGTAGATGAGGAAAAAAACCCCGCGAATGTCAATTTATCGCTTCTGTATTCCAAGCCACAAACAAACACCGACATGTATTATTAAAGGATTAATGGAGGGAACGCATTGTACATGTCGTTTGAAATCCGATGACTGTTGAGGAGATTTCATAAGCGTATTGATCTGTAATCAGCCAGAGACGTGTCTGAGGAGGAAGTGGGAATCTTAGAAACCGCTGCAATAACCTACAGAATCCGAGTGATGGCTTCCATTCCCGTGCTGAAATGTCATCAATAATTTCCCCGGCAAATGCCTGGCCTTCACATCAATTGATCGCAGGGATGGCATTTGTCCAGAAAGGTGTTTTTTGACGGCTTCAAATATAAAACAAAAAAATAGTAATCTGAGAAATCATCTCCTCTTAAAGGTGCATGCCATTATAAAATGAAAGGGTAACTCCACTTTCGTGGGGAAAAAATAGCAATAATAAATAAATAAATAAAAATAATACATATATATATATATATATATATATATATATATATATATATATATATATATATATATATATATGACACAGTCATGGCCGAAATTGTTGGCACCCCAGAAATGTTTCCAGAAAATCAGAAAAGTATTGCAGTAACACATGTTTTGCTATACACATGTGTATTCCCTTTGTGTGTATTTGAACAAAACAAAAAAAGGGAGGAAAAAAAGCAAATTGGACATAATGTCACACAAAACTCCAAAAATAGGATGGTCAAAATTCTTGGCACCCTTTCAAAATTGTGGATAAATAAGATTGTTTCAAGCATGTGATGCTCCTTTAAACTCTCCGGAGGCAAGTAACAGGTGTGGGCAGGGGCGGACTGACCACTGAGCCACTCGGGCACTGCCCAAGGGCCCCGGGCCACTAGGGGGCCCCATCAGGGTTGCCAGCCTCAGTAAAACCAGGGACAGTATGTATAAATCTGTGTTTTTTGTGTATACTGTGTGTACATGTATGTGTATACTGTGTGATTGTATACTATGTGTGTGTATACTGTGTGGCCCCATAATCTCTGATTGCCTGGGCGCCCCATAATCTCCTATTGCCCGGGGGCCCCATAATCTCCTATTGCCCGGGGGCCCCATGAGTTATCAGTCCGCCCCTGGGTGTGGGCAATATAAAAATCACACCTGAAAGCAGATAGAAAGGAGAGAAGTTCACTTAGTCTTTGCATTGTGTGTCTGTGTGTGCCACACTAAGCATGGACAACAGAAAGAGGAGAAGAGAACTGTCTGAGGACTTGAGAACCAAAATTGTGGAAAAATATCAACAATCTCAAGGTTACAAGTCCATCTCCAGAGATCTAGATTTGCCTTTGTCCACAGTGCCCAACTTTATCAAGAAGTTTGCAACCCATGGCACTGTAGCTAATCTCTCTGGGCGTGGACGGAAGAGAAAAATTGATGAAAGGTTGCAACGCAGGATAGTCCGGATGGTGGATAAGCAGCCCCAAACAAGTTCCAAAGAAATTCAAGCTGTCCTGCAGGCTCAGGAAGCATCAGTGTCAGCGCAAACTATCCGTCGACATTTAAATGAAATGAAACGCTATGGCAGGAGACCCAGGAGGACCTCACTGCTGACACAGAGACATAAAAAAGCAAGACTACAGTTTGCCAAGATGTACTTGAGTAAGCCAAAATCCTTCTGCGAAAACGTCTTGTGGACAAATGAGACCAAGATAGAGCTTTTTGGTAAAGCACATCATTCTACTGTTTACCGAAAATGGAATGAGGCCAAGAACATAGTACCTACAGTGAAATATGGTGGAGGTTCAATGATGTTTTGGGGTTGTTTTGTTGCCTCTGGCACTGGGTGCCTTGAATGTGTGCAATGCATCATGAAATATGAGGATTACCAAAGGATTTTGGGTCGCACTGTAGAGCCCAGTGTCATAAAGCTGGGTTTGCGTCCGAGATCTTGGGTCTTCCAGCAGGACAATGACCCCAAACATACGTCAGAAAGCACCCAGAAATGGATGACAACAAAGCGCAGGAGAGTTCTAAAGTGGCCAGCAATGAGTCCAGATCTAAATCCCATTGAACACCTGTGGAGAGATCTTAAAATTTCTATTGGGAAAAGGCGCCCTTCCAATAAGAGAGACCTGGAGCAGTTTGCAAAGGAAGAGTGGTCCATAATTCCGGGTGAGAGGTGTAAGAAGCTTATTGATGGGTATAGGAAGCGACTGATTTCAGTTATTTTTTCCAAAGGGTGTGCAACCAAATATTAAGTTAAGGGTGCCAAGAATTTTGACCAGCCCATTTTTGGAGTTTTGTGTGACATTATTTGCTTTTTTTCCTCCCTTTTTTTGTTTTGTTAAAATACACACAAAGGGAATAAACATGTGTATATCAAAACGTGTTACTGCAATACTTTTCTGTGAGAAATACTTGCCAACAATTTCGGCCATGACTGTATATAGTGTATACAATTGCTACACAGGTCATATTGTAATTGAATGTTAGACCCCTTTCACACTGGGGCCGCGGCCACGTTAGGCCCTGCCCATTACATTGAATGGTAAACAAACGCCTGAAAAACGCCTGAAAAGCGCTTCTGAAGCACCACAACAGGAGCGCTTTTAACCCCTTCATTGGTCCACTAGGGGCCGAAAAGCGCCGCTAAAAAGGTGGTAAAGTGCCGCTAAAACGAGCTGCCCTTTACTGCTAACACACGGGCAGCCCCAGCGTGAAAGGGGTCTAAAGGTTTTTTTTACCTTAATATATTCTCTGCATTAGGGTTAGCTAAAGATTCAAAGTGTGGCGCTATTGAGTGAATAAAATATGAATAAACTGGACATTAAATAACAACAAATAATGAAAAATTCTCACGTGAGTACTTGTGATAGTAACTGGTGAAAAAATAATACATATATGTGCTTTAGATGAGTATATCAAAAGGACAAAAACAATAAAAAGTCCATAACACCAAGAAAAAGTCTGTAAAACAGTGTATAAAAAATATATGCAGGTGTTCTTCTTATACGTGCAGGAAGATCAAATAAACCCGGTAGCCTGGTGGATGGATGAACCCTAAACGACCGGAGGTGCACAGAAATTTAAAAGCAGTGCCAGGACCATCACCAGAGAGTGTGGAGGCTTACCGGAAATAGTGGCCTGAAATAGCATATGCCAAAACAGGTCAAAAAGGCTTGATGACCAATTGGTCTAGATGTATTGTCTGGTCAGATGTCATCACCACATCAACGGAGGGAAGGGGGGAAGTAATCAGCACGACTTCCTCAATAGTAATCACACCACCATACGCCAAGCGAAAGATTCATATAACATGTGAGGGATGAAAACACTCACATAGCGTAATAACGTTTTAACTTGGATTTATTAAAAATAGCATTAAAAAACAAACTCACATTTTTTGCAGATCAAACAAGCATGTAAATCGTGTAGCGGTAGTTGTGAGGGGTCCACCCGACATGTTTCAACTAAAAAAGTCGTCTTCTGGGGTGTGGAACCCTCTCACCCCACCGCTCTATTTATAGGCACAGAATGACCCCCACTGGAAGTGTCCGAAACCGGAAGTAATCGGAATGACCTCACTTCCGGTCCGGAGGCATATAGAAATTACTAGAAACCACACTTCTATAGATCAGATATCATAATCTATGATCTCTGATCTGATGCAAATTCCAAACTATAGGGCCACTGAGTGCTAATGTATAAATTGGCTATGGCCTGGATGTTTAAATCTGTGACCAAGCCTCACTTTCGATCTCCATATTAAATGGGTGAGAGCGCATCATAACAACTGCGCTCCACCCTCAGTGCTGAGCCTCGTTCTGGGCACGGAGGCGTGATGACATCACATCCGTGGTTGACATCCGTGCGCTCCACGGATGTCAACCAAGCCTCGCTTTCGATCAGGCGTCGAATGACGCAATGACGGCACACGCATAGTCGAATGACAATGGCGGTGCGTTCCAGGCCTTTAACCAGGCCTCGTTCCCGGTACATCCAGCTCTAATCCCAGGATACAGGGAGTAAAACCCAGCCACCCGGGATACAGGAAATAAAGCCCAGCCACCCGATAGAGGGGTGGAGGAGACAAAAAAATGTCAGCAGAGGTGGATGCAGTGATGAGGGTATAAGAACTACTAAGTTTCTTAAATCTATTAAAAATACTAAAAAAATCAAACAGGTTAAACCGAGTTATTTTAAATGTAGATCCTGACAATAATACTGGGTCTAATAATCTAAATATTAAATATAGGTAAAAAACCTACCGGACACTGCCAATAGGGAGAGATCCAATCTAATTTCACGCCTGATTAATGAAGGAATTGATGTCCCATTCTACATTGATACCCTGCGGAAAATGGGACCCCAATTCATAGATCCAGTACGTCTCCAAGCGGGAGACGCCCCTAAGAGTCGACCCCCCCCGCCATGGAGCCGTATACCTATCTATGACAAGAAACTGGGTGCCAGCAGGGTTTCTATCATGGCACTCCCTATAATGCCTCGGGACGGTATGTTTAGTGCTGCCTGCCTTGATGAGGTTAATATGCTCCGAGACACGTACAGTGAAGGATCTAATAGTACGGCCCACGTATTGTTTGCCACAAGGGCAGGTTAGTAGGTAGACAATCCCGGTAGTAGCACATGTGCAAAATTGCTTGATTGCATATGTACGGCCGGTTACAGTAGAGGTAAAATCATGGCTTGCCCTTCTGCCACAGGTGTTATATTGACAAACCAAACACTTCTTGCAAGGGAAAAAGCCAGTCATATTATGAAAAAAAGATGGTTTATTTGGTGGGTCAATAACATTAGGTGCCAACTTGTTCCTGAGAGATGGAGCACCTCTAAAAACCACCTTAGGGGTGTCAGGTAACAGTGGTCCCAATATTTTGTCCGTTTTTAAAACGCTCCAATGGTGTTCAAAGACCCTTTTAATATCTTTATGTTGCATAGAAAAAGATGCCAAGAATGACCACTTGAATTCATCACTGGGTTGTTTGGGTTTATCCTGTAGTAGTAGCTGGCGATCTGCATTGCTAGCATTCACAATTTCTCTGTCTAGGTCGGACGGGTTATAGCCCTTCTCGACAAACCTAT
This sequence comes from Lithobates septentrionalis, assembly GCA_037952835.1. NCBI lineage: Eukaryota > Metazoa > Chordata > Amphibia > Anura > Ranidae > Lithobates > Lithobates septentrionalis. The sequence continues at coordinate 3,217,778 of JBBDGP010000299.1, read as the reverse complement.
TTTTAAGTAGCCCAGCCTGAACCATATACGTATCTTGATCGGTACAGTTCCTGCGCAACCTCAAGAACTGGCTCCTGGGGACTGATTTAATCCAAGAGCCGTGGTGACAGCTATCAGTCGATATATAGCCATTTCTGTCGGTGGACTTAAAGTATGTACTAAAGCTGAATCTACTCTCTTTTCTATCAATGACTAGGTCCAAGAAATGGACTGAGGTGTTGCTGGCCTCAAATGTCAGGGCGATGCCCCTATCATTAGTATTCAACATTGTCATAAAGTCCAACAGATCAGCACGGCTACCCGTCCACAGGAGGAGGATGTCGTCTATGTACCGAGCCCACAGCAAAAGATGTGGGTTGTTCATGGCATAGACGACATCCTCCTCCCACTTGGCCATGAACAAGTTGGCCAAGCTAGGGGCAAACTTTGCTCCCATGGCCACCCCCCTATGTTGGCGATCATATTTACCATTAAACCAGAAATAATTCCGTTGTGTCGCAAACTCGATTAAATCAACAATAAAGTTGATCTGGGGTGTGGCCAGGGAGATATCCCTATTTAAAAAGCATTTCACCGCATCCACACCTTCACGGTGCGGAATGCATGTGTATAGGGACGCTACGTCCGCAGTGGCCATGATTAGATCACCAGAATGGGAAACATCTGTGAGTATTCTGATCACATCCTTTGTGTCCTTTAAATAGGATGGCATCTTACGTACAGAAGGCTGGAGGAAAAAATCTATATACTTCCCAATTCTGGAGGTGACTGAATCGATGCCACTGATTATGGGTCGACCTGGGGGGTGAAGAGGGTCCTTATGGACTTTAGGCAAATAATACATAACCGGGATACGTGGGGCAAGGGGAACTAAAAATGATCTCTCTTTTTTATTTAAAATATAGGAGTCATAACCTTTAGTTATAAGATTCTTCAATTCTTTCTTATACTTGTGTGTAGGGATGAGCCGAACACCCCCCGGTTCGGTTCGCACCAGAACCCGCGAACGGACCGAAAGTTCGCACGAACGTTAGAACCCCATTGACGTCTATGGGACTCGAACGTTCGAAATCAAAAGTGCTCATTTTAAAGGCTAATTTGCATGGTATTGTCCGAAAAAGGGTTTGGGGACCCGGGTCCTACCCCAGGGGACATGTATCAATGCAAAAAAAACTTTTAAAAACGGCCGTTTTTTCGGGAGCAGTGATTTTAATGATGCTTAAAGTAAAAAAAAAAAAGTGAAATATTCCTTTAAATATCGTACCTGGGGGGTGTCTATAGTATGCCTGTAAAGTGATGCGTGTTTCCCATGTTTAGAACAGTCCCTGCACCAAATGTCATTTTTAAAGGAAAAAATCTCATTTAAAACTGCTTGCGGGTTTAATGTCATGTCGGGTCATGGCAATATGGATGAAAATCAGTGAGACAAACGGCATGGGTACCCCCCCAGTCCATTACCAGGCCCTTTGGGTCCTGTATGGATATTAAGGGGAACCCCGCACCCAAATTAAAATAAGGAAAGGCCCTATATACTCTGAACAGCAGTATACAGGCGGTGCAAACAAGACAGGGACTGTAGGTTTGTTGTTAAGTAGAATCTCTTTGTAATTTTGAACGGGTACATTTTTAACGTGTTTAGCTCCAGCCAAAAAATCTTTTTTAAGCTTTTTGGAAAACATAGGGAAGGGTTATCACCCCTGTGACATTTGTTTTGCTGTCTTTCCTCCTCTTCAGAAGATTTCACCTCACTTTTTTGTCCCAATGAAAAATGTTTTTTGAAAATTTGGGTTTTTTTGTGGAACAAGGATTGGAAAGCATCAGTGGAAAGGAGAAATTGTTTTCCCATATTAACTCTTACAGGAGAGAATTTCCCTTCCTAGGGGTAGATTTCATCTCACTTCCTGTTGTCTCCTTCCGTTTGCAAGTAGGAGTCGTTTGTAAGTTAGATGTTTGAAAGTAGGGTCCTGCCCTATATACTCAGCAGAAATTTGGGCCTTAGGTGTTGCTGTGGCCACAACACTGTAAGCCCTCACAGGGCCCTGCTGTGAAATATTAGATCAAGAATTGTAATTACATGCCCCTGTTGAACAGGAGCTGAAAAATTAGGCCTTAGGCACTGGTGCTGGTGCCACAACACTGCAACCCCTCACAGACACTCTAGTTGGAACGCAGGAACGAGCCCTGCTGCAAAGTATTGCATCAAAAATTGTAATTACACGCCCCTGTTAGACAGGGGCAGAAAAATTGGTCCTTAGGCACTGGTGCTGGTGCCACAACACTGCAACCCCTCACAGACACTCTAGTTGGAACGCAGGAACGAGCCCTGCTGCAAAGTATTGCATCAAAAATTGTAATTACACGCCCCTGTTAGACAGGGGCAGAAAAATTGGGCCTTAGGCACTGGTGCTGGTGCCACAACACTGCAACCCCTCACAGACACTCTAGTTGGAATGCAGGAACGAGCCCTGCTGCAAAGTATTGCATCAAAAATTGTAATTACACGCCCCTGTTAGACAGGGGCAGAAAAATTGGGCCTTAGGCACTGGTGCTGGTGCCACAACACTGCAACCCCTCACAGACACTCTAGTTGGAATGCAGGAACGAGCCCTGCTGCAAAGTATTACATCAAAAATTGTAATTACACGCCCCTGTTAAACAGGGGCTGAAAAATTGTGCCTTAGGCACTGGTGGTGGCGCCCAGAACCAAAAATGTTCTTACAAGCTATCAGCGTGATGATTGAGGAGGAAGAGGATAATTACTCAGGGATAGTCACTCAGCATCAGCATAGGCAGTCTTTGAAGGGATCTGAAAAAAATTATTCAGTTACATCAGCATCAGGTGCTTGGTAGCTGGTGGTGATCCAAGACTGATTCATTTTTATGAAGGTCAGCCGATCGACCGAGTCAGTGGACAGACGCACCCTGTGATCGGTTACCACGCCTCCAGCAGCACTGAATGTGCGTTCCGAAAGAACGCTGGATGCAGGACAGGCCAGTAGCTCAATTGCATACTGTGCCAGCTCTGGCCAGTGATCCATCCTCAAGACCCAGTAACCCAGAGGATTTTCGGTGGGAAAGGTGTCCAAGTCTGATCTTGCCCCTAGGTATTCCTGCACCATGTAAAACAGACGCTGGCGATGGTTGCTGGAACCGATCATACCTTGGGGCTGCGGACCAAAAAATTGTCTGAACGCATCGGTCAGACGGCCACCTTCTCCACCGCTCCTTCTTTGACTGACCGAAGCCTCAGCAACACGTTGTCCAGAAACAGGAGTTTGTAACCTCCCAGTCTCTGGGAACGCGTTGCACAGACCTTTCTGCAAGGCCTCCCGAAGATGTTTCATCCTCTGCTCCCTCTGCGATGGCAAGATAAGGTCCGCAACCTTACCCTTGTAACGTGGATCAAGGAGGGTTGCCAGCCAGTATTGGTCCTTCTCCTTGATACCACGAATACGAGGATCCTTACGCAGGCTTTGCAGGATCAGGGAGGCCATGCAGCGTAGGTTTGCTGAGGCATTCGGTCCGGAGTCCTCTGGGTCACTAAGGACAACAACGTCCGCAGCCACCTCCTCCCAGCCACGTACAAGTCCATGTGTTCCTTGGGACTGATCCCTTAAAGACTGCTGATGCTGAGTGCCAGGCTCCACCTCCATACTGACACAATCTTCCTCCTCCTCCTCCTCCTCCTCGTCCTCTTCCTGTGTGATCGGCGGGCACGCAGGAACACTGTCTGGATAAAGGGGGCCTTGAGAGCTAAGGAAGTCCTCCTCTTCCTGCCTCTGTTCTGCCTCAAGTGCCCTGTCCATTATTCCACGCAGCGTGTGCTCCAACAGGTGGACAAGGGGGACAGTGTCACTGATGCATGCACTGTCAGTGCTCACCATCCTCGTGGCCTCCTCGAATGGTGACAGGACAGTGCATGCATCCCTGATCATGGCCCACTGGCGTGGGGAAAAAAAACCAAGGTCCCCTGACCCTGTCCTGGTGCCATAGTCGCACAGGTACTCATTGATGGCCCTCTGCTGCGTGTGCAGCCGCTGCAGCATGGCCAACGTTGAGTTCCACCTGGTGGGCATGTCACAGATTAGGCGGTTCTTGGGCAGGTTAAACTCCTTTTGGAGGTCCGTCAGCCGAGCACTGGCATTATATGACCGGCGGAAATGCACACAGACTTTCCTGGCCTGCCTCAGGACATCCTGTAAGCCCGGGTACCTGCCCAAGAACCGCTGCACCACCAAGTTAAGGACGTGAGCCAAACAGGGCACATGGGTCAGTTGTCCCTGTCGGAGGGCAGAGAGGAGGTTGGTGCCATTGTCGCAAACCACCATTCCTGCCTTAAGTTGGCGTGGCGTCAACCACCTCTGAACCTGCCCCTGCAGAGCTGACAGAACCTCTGCCCCAGTGTGGCTCCTGTCCCCCAAGCACACCAGCTCAAGCACCGCATGGCATCTTTTGGCCTGCGTACTTGCGTAGCCCCTTGAACGCCTACGGAGCACCGCTGGTTCCGAGGAAGAGGCCATGGAGGAAGAAGAAGAGGAGGGGGTGGAGGAGAGAGGTGTGTCACAATCAGCATTTTGGAGGCGTGGTGGCGGAACAACCTCCAACACTACTGCACCTTGTCCTGCATCCTTCCCAGCTGCCAGCAGAGTCACCCAATGCGCCGTGAAACTTAAGTAACGTCCCTGTCCATGCCTGCTGGACCATGAGTCAGCGGTAATATGCACCTTACCGCTGACCGCCCTGTCCAGCGAGGCATGGACATTGCCTTCCACATGCCGGTAGAGAGCCGGAATCGCCTTCCATGAGAAAAAGTGGCGTTTGGGTACCTGCCACTGAGGAACCGCACATTCCACAAACTCACGGAAGGGGGCAGAGTCTACCAACTGAAAAGGCAGCAGTTGAAGTGCTAGCAATTTTGCCAAGCTAGCATTCAACCGCTGGGCATGTGGATGGCTGGGAGCAAACTTCTTTCGGCGGTGCAGCAGCTGGGGCAGGGAAATTTGCCTGGTACAATCTGACGTCGGTGTACCAAAAGCAGATTGCCCACAAGTACTTGGCTGTGACACACCTAATTCTACACCTTCATTCCTCTCACTGCAGGTCTCAGAGAGGACTGAAGGTCTAGTGGGGTTGGAAATCTCAGCTGATGAGGAGCAAGGAGAGATCCTCTTTGTTCTTTGGTGTGGGTCTTTTAGATATGCTTGCCAACGAACTGCATGGCAGGTCAACATATGTCTGGTCAAGCATGTGGTACCCAAGCGGGAGATGTTTTGGCCACGCGAGATACGCTTGAGACATATGTTGCAAATAGCAGCGGTGCGATCTGATGCACTCGTCTCAAAAAAGGCCCACACCAAAGAACTTTTTGAATAACGCGCAGAGACTGCAGCGCCCTGCACATGTGGAGCTTTGGGGTGTGATGCAGTCAATGTGCTGCCCTTAGGCTGGCCCCTGGAGGGCATCCTGCCTCGTTGGTGATGTGCCGCCTCCTCCTCCTCCTCCTCCTCCTCTCTCCTATCAGGCACCCACGTTGAGTCAGTGACCTCATCATCCCCTCCCTCCTCATCACTGGAGCAAACCTGGCAGTATGCTGCAGCAGGGGGAGCATGACTGCCAGATTGCTGTCCTTCTTGGGCACCCCCTCTGTCCGTGCTCATGTTACTGCCTTCATCGAGCTCAGTATCATCATCAGAGCCTTCCAAACGCTGGGCATCCTCCTGGAGCATGTACCCAACACTGTGGTCAAACAGTTCGAGGGAATCCTCAGGAGGACATGGTGGAGCTAGGGAAGGAGTCACTGATGACATTGAGCTGAGGGAAGAGGCCGCTGCTTTGCCAGACAAAGCACCCTGGGCATGGGTGAGAGAGGATGAGGAGGATGAGGACGGCTTGGTCATCCACTCGACCAAGTCTTCCGCATGTTGCGGCTCAACACGGCCAGCTGCCGAAAAAAAGGCCAAGCGTGTCCCATGGCCACGTGCTGATAAGGATGCACCGTCTCCACGACCAGCACTAGACACAGAGCCTGCTTGCCCTCTCTTATTGGCTTGTGACTGTCTGCCTCTCCTTCTTGGCCTTCCAGACATACTAATGGCCTGTAGCTGCACTAAGCTGGGATAGAACACCTGTAATTTTCTTCAGGTAGCTTTATATACTGTAACCAGACAAGCCTGCCTGTCAGTAGGAAGATAACAGGAACGGATCTAGCTGAACACTGTGAGCAGGACGCACTGCACTAAATGTAAATAGCAGGAGCAGATCTAGATAAACACTGTGAGCAGGAAGCACTGACTGCACTAAATGTAAATAGCAGGAACAGATCTAGCTGAACACTGTGAGCAGGACGCACTGACTGCACTAAATGTAAATAGCAGGAACGGATCTAGCTGAACACTGTGAGCAGGACGCACTGACTGCACTAAATGTAAATAGCAGGAACGGATCTAGCTGAACACTGTGAGCAGGACGCACTGCACTAAATGTAAATAGCAGGAACAGATCTAGCTGAACACTGTGAGCAGGACGCACTGCACTAAATGTAAATAGCAGGAACAGATCTAGCTGAACACTGTGAGCAGGACGCACTGCACTAAATGTAAATAGCAGGAACGGATCTAGCTGAACACTGTGAGCAGGACGCACTGCACTAAATGTAAATAGCAGGAACAGATCTAGCTGAACACTGTGAGCAGGACGCACTGCACTAAATGTAAATAGCAGGAACAGATCTAGCTGAACACTGTGAGCAGGGCGCACTGCACTAAATGTAAATAGCAGGAACGGATCTAGCTGAACACTGTGAGCAGGACGCACTGACTGCACTAAATGTAAATAGCAGGAACGGATCTAGCTGAACACTGTGAGCAGGACGCACTGCACTAAATGTAAATAGCAGGAACAGATCTAGCTGAACACTGTGAGCAGGACGCACTGCACTAAATGTAAATAGCAGGAACGGATCTAGCTGAACACTGTGAGCAGGACGCACTGCACTAAATGTAAATAGCAGGAACAGATCTAGCTGAACACTGTGAGCAGGACGCACTGCACTAAATGTAAATAGCAGGAACAGATCTAGCTGAACACTGTGAGCAGGACGCACTGCACTAAATGCAAATAGCAGGAACGGATCTAGCTGAACACTGTGAGCAGGACGCACTTACTGCACTAAATGTAAATAGCAGGAACGGATCTAGCTGAACACTGTGAGCAGGACGCACTGCACTAAATGTAAATAGCAGGAACAGATCTAGCTGAACACTGTGAGCAGGACGCACTGCACTAAATGTAAATAGCAGGAACAGATCTAGCTGAACACTGTGAGCAGGACGCACTGCACTAAATGTAAATAGCAGGAACGGATCTAGCTGAACACTGTGAGCAGGACGCACTGCACTAAATGTAAATAGCAGGAACAGATCTAGCTGAACACTGTGAGCAGGACGCACTGCACTAAATGTAAATAGCAGGAACGGATCTAGCTGAACACTGTGAGCAGGACGCACTGACTGCACTAAATGTAAATAGCAGGAATGGATCTAGCTGAACACTGTGAGCAGGACGCACTGCACTAAATGTAAATAGCAGGAACAGATCTAGCCTAATCTATCTAACTCAAATCAAATGACACTGTCTGTCTCTCTCTCTATCAGCACACCGGAACACACTACACAGGGCCGCCGTGCAGGCGGCCTTATATAGTGTGGGGCGTGTACTAAATCCCCTGAGCCATAATTGGCCAAAGCCACCCTGGCTTTGGCCAATTACAGCTCTCTCTACTGACGGCGCTGTGATTGGCCAAGCATGCGGGTCATAGTGCATGCTTGGCCAATCATCAGCCAGCAATGCACTGCGATGCCGCAGTGAATTATGGGCCGTGACGCGCCACACGAATTTGGCGCGAACGGCCCATAACGTTCGCAATTCGACGGACGGTCGAACAGCCGATGTTCGAGTCGAACATGGGTTCGACTCGAACACGAAGCTCATCCCTACTTGTGTGTTGGATTATTTGGTAGCTCAGTATAGGTCTCTCGATCTCCTAAAATGCGATGCATTTCTTCTAGATAGTCTGTTTTATTCAATAAGACTATGCCTCTGCCTTTATCGGCGGGGCGAATGACCAAGTTTTTATTTTCACATAGGGTTTTTAGGCCCACTGCAGGTAAAGGATTGTGAAATTTACGTTTAAGTGGAATCTTCGCTAGATCTCGTATCACTAGTTCTTTAAATAAATTAATGGTGGGTGGAAGTTGTGTTGGGGGGCTGAAGAGGGAGGGATTGGATAGATCGGAATGTACTGTGCCTGACGTTGCCGCCCTGGCTACATTTCTGGTAGGGTTCGAGATAATATATCTTTGGACATGAATTTTTCTTATGTATTTGTGAATGTCAATGAACGTATTAAATTTATTAAATCTATGTGGGGGGGCAAATTTAAGCCCCTTATCCAGGACACTCTTCTCCTCCTGCGTGAGAACAGTGTTGCTCAAATTAAATACACCCTGACACATTATGTTCTTTTTCGTTTTTCTTCTCTGGACCCTCCTCCCTCCTCTGGTCCCTCTCTTGTTTCCGGACCTCTTTTTCTGTTCAGAGGGTCCTCGCGAAAACCCAGAGTAGTACGTGAGTCTGGATATGGTTGTCTATAGGGAGATGGATCGTACCCAGCATTTGGAAAAGGATAAACGTTTTCGTTATAGTGATCACGTAACGGGGAATATCTGTTATAAGTGGAGATTGGTGGATGTCTATAATGTGATGAGGAATTAGGGTAGTATGGATGGTGAGGGGAGTCATGGTAGCGAGCCGGCGAATCACGATGATATGAGTTCTCCCGTTCGCGATATTGATGGTCATGACCATATTGGTCTCCCCTATTACCTCCTCTACCCCTACCTCTAGATTGGTGCCCTCTTCCCCTATGTTGATTCCTGGGGGTATGGGCATTAGACTGTCGTCCCATGTATGGGGGAGGACCTCCACCATATGGACGCCCCCTTTCGGTAGCAGGTTTTGGGCGAACCGAAGGGGGTTGTGTGGGGAGGGGGACATTAGTAGCCTCAATGGGGGCATCAGTCTCCATTGTGACCTGCGAGGTGGGTGCCACAATGGATTTCTGCCAACCAAACACTTTGCCCGCCTTATAATCCCCAATATCACGAGAATATTTCTTATGTTTTTTAATTTTTTGTTCTCTGTCTTCCTTTACAAGGTGCGCTTGTAAATTGGAGGACAGAGTGTTATATTCAACAGAATTTTTGTGGGCGAGTAATTTATCTTTCAATTCCCTTATTTCTTGATCTAAAACAGAAAGGCGGATACGCTTCCTGTTAATAAGGAAATCAAGGAACTTAATCCCAGCATCATTAAAATATTTGAACCAGGAATCAAGTTCAGCCTCCCCCTGTTGGGGTTGGACATCCCATCTGAGGCTACGTGGGATCATGCCTTCTGTGACATATTGTTCTAGGAAGGCTAGATCCCATTGTAGATGGAGTTCTGAAACCATAACGTTCTTTAGCCTCATAAACAGACCTCCAATTTCCGTGTCATTGGTGGAAGCAACAAACACACCCTCAGTATTGACTACCCGAGATGCACGGTATTCAAAAACATCCGTAATGAAGTCATAGAACAATATGTCACAGAAGGCATGATCCCACGTAGCCTCAGATGGGATGTCCAACCCCAACAGGGGGAGGCTGAACTTGATTCCTGGTTCAAATATTTTAATGATGCTGGGATTAAGTTCCTTGATTTCCTTATTAACAGGAAGCGTATCCGCCTTTCTGTTTTAGATCAAGAAATAAGGGAATTGAAAGATAAATTACTCGCCCACAAAAATTCTGTTGAATATAACACTCTGTCCTCCAATTTACAAGCGCACCTTGTAAAGGAAGACAGAGAACAAAAAATTAAAAAAACATAAGAAATATTCTCGTGATATTGGGGATTATAAGGCGGGCAAAGTGTTTGGTTGGCAGAAATCCATTGTGGCACCCACCTCGCAGGTCACAATGGAGACTGATGCCCCCATTGAGGCTACTAATGTCCCCCTCCCCACACAACCCCCTTCGGTTCGCCCAAAACCTGCTACCGAAAGGGGGCGTCCATATGGTGGAGGTCCTCCCCCATACATGGGACGACAGTCTAATGCCCATACCCCCAGGAATCAACATAGGGGAAGAGGGCACCAATCTAGAGGTAGGGGTAGAGGAGGTAATAGGGGAGACCAATATGGTCATGACCATCAATATCGCGAACGGGAGAACTCATATCATCGTGATTCGCCGGCTCGCTACCATGACTCCCCTCACCATCCATACTACCCTAATTCCTCATCACATTATAGACATCCACCAATCTCCACTTATAACAGATATTCCCCGTTACGTGATCACTATAACGAAAACGTTTATCCTTTTCCAAATGCTGGGTACGATCCATCTCCCTATAGACAACCATATCCAGACTCACGTACTACTCTGGGTTTTCGCGAGGACCCTCTGAACAGAAAAAGAGGTCCGGAAACAAGAGAGGGACCAGAGGAGGGAGGAGGGTCCAGAGAAGAAAAACGAAAAAGAACATAATGTGTCAGGGTGTATTTAATTTGAGCAACACTGTTCTCACGCAGGAGGAGAAGAGTGTCCTGGATAAGGGGCTTAAATTTGCCCCCCCACATAGATTTAATAAATTTAATACGTTCATTGACATTCACAAATACATAAGAAAAATTCATGTCCAAAGATATATTATCTCGAACCCTACCAGAAATGTAGCCAGGGCGGCAACGTCAGGCACAGTACATTCCGATCTATCCAATCCCTCCCTCTTCAGCCCCCCAACACAACTTCCACCCACCATTAATTTATTTAAAGAACTAGTGATACGAGATCTAGCGAAGATTCCACTTAAACGTAAATTTCACAATCCTTTACCTGCAGTGGGCCTAAAAACCCTATGTGAAAATAAAAACTTGGTCATTCGCCCCGCCGATAAAGGCGGAGGCATAGTCTTATTGAATAAAACAGACTATCTAGAAGAAATGCATCGCATTTTAGGAGATCGAGAGACCTATACTGAGCTACCAAATAATCCAACACACAAGTATAAGAAAGAATTGAAGAATCTTATAACTAAAGGTTATGACTCCTATATTTTAAATAAAAAAGAGAGATCATTTTTAATTCCCCTTGCCCCACGTATCCCGGTTATGTATTATTTGCCTAAAGTCCATAAGGACCCTCTTCACCCCCCAGGTCGACCCATAATCAGTGGCATCGATTCAGTCACCTCCAGAATTGGGAAGTATATAGATTTTTTCCTCCAGCCTTCTGTACGTAAGATGCCATCCTATTTAAAGGACACAAAGGATGTGATCAGAATACTCACAGATGTTTCCCATTCTGGTGATCTAATCATGGCCACTGCGGACGTAGCGTCCCTATACACATGCATTCCGCACCGTGAAGGTGTGGATGCGGTGAAATGCTTTTTAAATAGGGATATCTCCCTGGCCACACCCCAGATCAACTTTATTGTTGATTTAATCGAGTTTGCGACACAACGGAATTATTTCTGGTTTAATGGTAAATATTATCGCCAACATAGGGGGGTGGCCATGGGAGCAAAGTTTGCCCCTAGCTTGGCCAACTTGTTCATGGCCAAGTGGGAGGAGGATGTCGTCTATGCCATGAACAACCCACATCTTTTGCTGTGGGCTCGGTACATAGACGACATCCTCCTCCTGTGGACGGGTAGCCGTGCTGATCTGTTGGACTTTATGACAATGTTGAATACTAATGATAGGGGCATCGCCCTGACATTTGAGGCCAGCAACACCTCAGTCCATTTCTTGGACCTAGTCATTGATAGAAAAGAGAGCAGATTCAGCTTTAGTACATACTTTAAGTCCACCGACAGAAATGGCTATATATCGACTGATAGCTGTCACCACGGCTCTTGGATTAAATCAGTCCCCAGGAGCCAGTTCTTGAGGTTGCGCAGGAACTGTACCGATCAAGATACGTATATGGTTCAGGCTGGGCTACTTAAAAATAGGTTTGTCGAGAAGGGCTATAACCCGTCCGACCTAGACAGAGAAATTGTGAATGCTAGCAATGCAGATCGCCAGCTACTACTACAGGATAAACCCAAACAACCCAGTGATGAATTCAAGTGGTCATTCTTGACATCTTTTTCTATGCAACATAAAGATATTAAAAGGGTCTTTGAACACCATTGGAGCGTTTTAAAAACGGACAAAATATTGGGACCACTGTTACCTGACACCCCTAAGGTGGTTTTTAGAGGTGCTCCATCTCTCAGGAACAAGTTGGCACCTAATGTTATTGACCCACCAAATAAACCATCTTTTTTTCATAATATGACTGGCTTTTTCCCTTGCAAGAAGTGTTTGGTTTGTCAATATAACACCTGTGGCAGAAGGGCAAGCCATGATTTTACCTCTACTGTAACCGGCCGTACATATGCAATCAAGCAATTTTGCACATGTGCTACTATCGGGATTGTCTACCTACTAACCTGCCCTTGTGGCAAACAATACGTGGGCCATACTATTAGATCCTTCACTGTACGTGTCTCGGAGCATATTAACCTCATCAAGGCAGGCAGCACTAAACATACCGTCCCGAGGCATTATAGGGAGTGCCATGATAGAAACCCTGCTGGCACCCAGTTTCTTGTCATAGATAGGTATACGGCTCCATGGCGGGGGGGGTCGACTCTTAGGGGCGTCTCCCGCTTGGAGACGTACTGGATCTATGAATTGGGGTCCCATTTTCCGCAGGGTATCAATGTAGAATGGGACATCAATTCCTTCATTAATCAGGCGTGAAATTAGATTGGATCTCTCTATGTTCTTTCTTCCGTTTAATCTGCTTTTTTAATTAAAAAATGTATGCCAAATCTGATATGAGATATTTTTGGTGTTTTTTGTGCAATATTTATGTGATTTTTAGATTCTTTTTAATTGCATTCATACTAATATATTGTACTTGATAATTTACCATTTTTGGTTGTACATAAGGTTGGTCTGATGCCCCCTATTGGCAGTGTCCGGTAGGTTTTTTACCTATATTTAATATTTAGATTATTAGACCCAGTATTATTGTCAGGATCTACATTTAAAATAACTCGGTTTAACCTGTTTGATTTTTTTAGTATTTTTAATAGATTTAAGAAACTTAGTAGTTCTTATACCCTCATCACTGCATCCACCTCTGCTGACATTTTTTTGTCTCCTCCACCCCTCTATCGGGTGGCTGGGCTTTATTTCCTGTATCCCGGGTGGCTGGGTTTTACTCCCTGTATCCTGGGATTAGAGCTGGATGTACCGGGAACGAGGCCTGGTTAAAGGCCTGGAACGCACCGCCATTGTCATTCGACTATGCGTGTGACGTCATTGCGTCATTCGACGCCTGATCGAAAGCGAGGCTTGGTTGACATCCGTGGAGCGCACGGATGTCAACCACGGATGTGATGTCATCACGCCTCCGTGCCCAGAACGAGGCTCAGCACTGAGGGTGGAGCGCAGTTGTTATGATGCGCTCTCACCCATTTAATATGGAGATCGAAAGTGAGGCTTGGTCACAGATTTAAACACCCAGGCCATAACCAATTTATACATTAGCACTCAGTGGCCCTATAGTTTGGAATTTGCATCAGATCAGAGATCATAGATTATGATCTCTGATCTATAGAAGTGTGGTTTCTAGTAATTTCTATATGCCTCCGGACCGGAAGTGAGGTCATTCCGATTACTTCCGGTTTCGGACACTTCCAGTGGGGGTCATTCTGTGCCTATAAATAGAGCGGTGGGGTGAGAGGGTTCCACACCCCAGAAGACGACTTTTTTAGTTGAAACATGTCGGGTGGACCCCTCACAACTACCGCTACACGATTTACATGCTTGTTTGATCTGCAAAAAATGTGAGTTTGTTTTTTAATGCTATTTTTAATAAATCCAAGTTAAAACGTTATTACGCTATGTGAGTGTTTTCATCCCTCACATGTTATATGAATCTTTCGCTTGGCGTATGGTGGTGTGATTACTATTGAGGAAGTCGTGCTGATTACTTCCCCCCTTCCCTCCGTTGATGTGGTGATGACATCTGACCAGACAATACATCTAGACCAATTGGTCATCAAGCCTTTTTGACCTGTTTTGGCATATGCTATTTCAGGCCACTATTTCCGGTAAGCCTCCACACTCTCTGGTGATGGTCCTGGCACTGCTTTTAAATTTCTGTGCACCTCCGGTCGTTTAGGGTTCATCCATCCACCAGGCTACCGGGTTTATTTGATCTTCCTGCACGTATAAGAAGAACACCTGCATATATTTTTTATACACTGTTTTACAGACTTTTTCTTGGTGTTATGGACTTTTTATTGTTTTTGTCCTTTTGATATACTCATCTAAAGCACATATATGTATTATTTTTTCACCAGTTACTATCACAAGTACTCACGTGAGAATTTTTCATTATTTGTTGTTATTTAATGTCCAGTTTATTCATATTTTATTCACTCAATAGCGCCACACTTTGAATCTTTAGCTGTTATTTTTTCCCTGAGTCTACGGGTGTGTTGGCTGCTTTTTTAATTTTTAGTTTCTGTAGCGCAGCGCTGTATCATACTTTTTTAATATCTGCATTAGGGTTAACAAGCTTCTACTGCCTGCTACCCCAAACCCCCAAGCCCAACACTTACCTTTATTGATCCAGCGCTGTGCCTAGCTGCAAATCTTCTCTCCCCTCCTTCTGATCTAACAGTCTTTGCCATTGGCTCTCGCTGCTGTCAACCAAATCCTGTTAGGAGGGAGCGGGGGGTGGGGCTGATCTGTGCTGTGTGTGTCTATGGATGCACACAGGCTGGTTTAGAGACTTCAGACCAGCACAAAACTTTACTAAAATAGTTAGATGAGGCATTTAAACAGTAGTTGATAGCATCTTCGTGTCATGTCCGTTCCTGACAAAGTTCTCTTGTGCCCCTGAATACTGCCCGATGAGGTAGTCTTGTTTAAGTAGTAAGTCCATAAAAAGAGTCCTTTTGAATAATAATAAGTTCATAATTGGCATTAATCCACACAAGGTAGCAAATATCCATAAGAAGAGTCCAGCATAAGGTAGCAGAAGTCCTTATGAGTCTATAAGCTTCATACCCCTCTGGGAATCCCAGCTGGGCTCCCCCCCCTAGGGGGGTGGTACAGCCTGACTGCATAATGGCTACATTTTGGCAGTCTTTCCCCTAGCCAACTTCTCTAGGGCTCTGATGACCCACTATTTACATGGCATGACCTGTAGGGGGCAGTAACCTTCCTGAAAAGAGTGGGAAAACCTGGCCAGCAGCGTTAACCCTTCCTTCTCAGGAACCACCAACTCACAGGTCAACTAAGCACACAATGTAATAAGCTTACACTATTGCAAATGGTTTCTGCACACAAATACAGTTGAAATAACCAATAGCATATAACCCAACAAAAGAAAAATCTTGGAATTGGAAGCACCTGCTTACATACCTACTTGTGTCCTGAGAGAATTGAGGAAGCAGAAAGTGTGAGGATTGGCCAGTGCTTTCCAAGGTTAGTTACTAAAACTGGAGAGTGCAAAATCTGGTGCAGCTCTGCATGGTAGTCAATCATCTTCTAACTTCAGTTTGTTCAATTAAGCTTTGACACGAAACCTGGAAGCTGGTTTCTATGCACAACTGCAACAGATTTTGCATCCTCTAGTTTTAGTAAATCAACCCCTATATCTATTGATTAACCCCATCGTGTGGCGCCTCCCGCCCCATTAAGGGGTTTCAGATGCCAGGAGGTGGGGTTTCTGATCATGTGACCCCCGGGATTTTCAGTCACATGATTGGAAAGCTCCCAATCGCAAGTAGAGATTGGGAGGTTTCCTTTAGCTGCCAGTAACTGTGCGAGGAGCACGTGCACGCTCTCGGCACAGCTCCGTTTATCTTTAGGTACGCATATATGCGGCCTCTCGGTGTTAATGCCCACCAGCTGAAAGGCTGCAGGGTAAAAGTTCTCTAACATGTTGTTTCGTTAGTGGGTATCTGGTGCTGTCTTTGATATGACAGCCTTCTGCAGCTGTTTTTATGTATCTACATACACTATGTTGTCAAAAGTATTGGGACACCTGCCTTTACACGCACATGAATGGCATCCCAGTTTTAGTCCGTAGGGTTCAATATTGAGTTGGCCCACCCTTGCATCTATAACAGCTTCAACTCTTCTGGGAAGGCTGTCCACAAGGTTTAGGAGTGTGTCTATGGGAATGTTTGACCATTCTTCCAGAAGTGCATTTGTGAGGTCAGGCACTGATGTTGAACAAGAAAGCCTGGCTCGCAGTCTCCACTTTAATTCATCCCAAAGGTGTTCTATCAGGTTGAGATCAGGACTCTGTGCAGGCCACTCAAGTTCCTCCACCCCAAACTCACTCTTCCATGTCTTTATGGACCTTGCTTTGTGCACTGGTGCACAGTCATGTTGAAACAGTCAGGAAGGGGCCATCTCCAAACTGTTCCCACAAAGTTGGGACCATGAAATTATCCAAAATGTCTTGTTATGCTGACGCCTTAAGTGTTCCCTTCACTGGAACTAAGGGGCCAAGCCCAACTCCTGGAAAAACAACCCCACACCATAATCCCCCCTCCACCAAATTATTTGGACCAGTGCACAAAGCAAGGTCCATAAAGACATGGATGAGCGAGTTTGGGGTGGACGAACTTGACCGACCTGCACAGAGTCTTGACCTCCACCTGACAGAACACCCTTGGAATGAATCCCTTGGAATTAATTAGAGCGGAGACTGCGAGCCAGACCTTCTCTCCAACATCAGTGCCTGACCCCACAAATGCGCTTCTGGAAGAATGGTCAAACATTCCCATAGACACACTCCTAAACCTTGTGGACAGCCTTCCCAAAAGAGCTGAAGCTTTTATAGTTGCAAATGGTGGGACAACTCAATATTGAACCCTACGGACTAAGACAGGGATGCCATTAAAGTTCATGTGATTGTAAAGGCAGGCGTCCCAATACTTTTGACAATATAGGGTATGTCTCCACATACAACAGTGATGGAAATGAGTAGATATTTCTGCAACCTACAGAGTGAATGTTAGAGTCTTTGCCAACCCAATTATACTGAGCTGAAGGTGATCCTTATCCTGGACTGGAACACTTTATAAGCCAGGGCCGCTCTGTAGCCCCCAGCCTGACTCTATCCGCACCTATTAGGTAGATGGCCCTTGGAGCCTCTCCATACTTTACTTCCAGTCTGGGCAGTGATTACGGAAGCGCACAATATTGATGACACGACGGCCCGTACATGACAGTTTATTTTCCTTCTCTACAAATCACAGAAGAATTTGATGCGATTATAAAACCCCAAATATGGCTGCGCGTCTCGGGTTGTACCAATTATGACTATCAACTCAAAGGGGCGACGAGCATATTTACAATTAGTTCTCTGAAAACCATCTGCACTCAATTAAGCCAGGTAATTGCCTGAGTGGATGTAATAGTGTTGTGTACTGTTTTTGTCTAATGAGCCTGAAATTCATTGGCTGATTAGGTTAACAAATGGGAATGGCAGGAGAATTCCTAATTTGATGAAGTTACACATCGGACTCGTACTCAATCACACAGACAAATAAATGGATTAAGTAAAGAGCAAGCACAATGGCGCAGTGATTACATACAGGGGAAAAGCATAGAAAAAAGTGAACCCGCACTCAAAAAGTGAAGATTCGTTATGTTATAGAGAAAATTCACAAATATTAATTGGGTTGTACCCCAGGGGCGTTTCTAGGTGGCAAAAGGACCAGGGGCTTCAGCCCAAAGTCCAAGGCCGGCGGGGAGGGGGGGGGGGGAAGGTTGGGGGACTGCGGCGACGGCGCAGGTTTGTTTTGGCTGGGCAGTGGGGTTGTGTGGCGGGGGGTAAGCTCACTTGCTGGTTGCTGCCTGCCTTAGCAGTGCCCATAAATGCTGACCACTAAACTCACCTGCCTGCCACACTGACCTACCTACCTGACACAAACTGACCTACCTACCTGACATGGACTGACCTACCTGACATACATACACTGACCTACCTACCTGACATACATACACTGACCTACCTACCTGACATACATACGCTGACCTACCTATCTGACATACATACACTGACCTACCTACCTGACATACATACACTGACCTACCTACCTGACATACACTGACCTACATACACTGACAGTAGTGACACACACTGACCTACCTGACCAAGAGACTTCATGTGTCCTGCAGCAGCAGCTCAGCCGTGGTGTGCGGTGCACACCCATCTTCACAGCAGGCAGCCGGAGGAGAGGAGGAGAGCTGAGTGCCGATCTCACGCGGCGGCTGCATTGTAATTCCCGCCTTCTGGAGCCTGCAGCGCCTATGACGGACGTCACACGTCCTACGGCCTCACTATTGGACCAGTGGGACATCCATCAGCGCTGCAGGCTCCAGAAGGCGGGACCTGCAATGTCAGACTCGGCGGCACTCGGCATAAGATCGGTCCCCGCTCTGCAGCACTTGGCGCTATAAATAGAACATTGCCCACTCGAGACTCGGGGCTTTTCGGGACCCACTCGGGGCTTCAGCCACGGTGAGCCCCCCCCCCTGCCGATGCCACTGTTGTACCCTAAGGCTTCATTCACAGGTCCTTAGGCTTCATTCATAATTGTTAAGTAGCCTCCCTGGCGGTTTTCAAGTGTGGCTTGGGGTTAAATTACAGCACCATTAGCGGTAACCCCGAGCCACAATCGGGATTACATCTAAGGATCCTGGTGCGGTTTACTTACCTTGTCCCCAGGATCCTGCGATGTCCCCCCGCTGTGTCCGCGGCCTCTGTCCTCCTCCCGAAGCCTCTCTGTGCCGGGCTCCATTCCCTGCGAGCGCCGCAACGCATGAGGACAGAGCCTGGCGGCAAATTCAAAAAAGTAAAAATTCATAACACATACAGTACACTGTAATCTTACAGATTACATTACTGTATGAAATCATTTCACATCCCTTTTGTCCCCAGTGCTTTGTCCAGTGCCCCGCATGCAGTTTATATTATATATACTGTTCTTTCTGCCTGGAAACTGGAGATTGTCCATAGCAACCAAAAAGTGTCCCTTTACATCAAAAGTGGTTTTAGACCAGCTAGAAAACAGCGATAGTAAATTAGAACACTTGCAGAACTGAGCGATATTGAATTGAGGGGAAATTTATTTTATTATTATGTTATTATTTTTTATAATTATTTATATTTATTTATTATATTATAATTTATGATTTTGTGTTTCAAACTTCATCATACCCGGGATATCTACTGGACTCTTGGTGGACAGATTTAGGTGTGTTATTGCTAAGAATTACAGGCCTACAATATAAAACGCCAAATTTCTATGCAAAATAATTGTACCGCTTTGAGATGCAAAAATCTGAAATAATCATACCGCCAGGGAGGTTAGGCAATTACTTCATTCACATTGCGTCTAGGGGCTTTACCTACACCCCAACTGCCCACCTTTAACCTGGGCATACAGCCACTCAGTAAAAAAGTATTTATTAGTGCACCGCAATAAACAAATAAGTCAATAAAACACATGTGAAAAAAACAATGGATTTTCAACAGTAGAAGGTGGGGGGCACACCTCGTGAGGAGAGACTGATCCTCCACCAACAAGTCAATACTCTTACGAGATATGGTGGACCTCTGAGCTAACAGAAGGTCAAATATGCTTGTATCCACAGATGGGATGAGAGCAGTTGGTAGGTGCGACAATGGAACCAGATAATCCGGGACGGGATATGTAAATGAAAATAAACACGATCTAAGTGTTCTCTGTCATATTTGTTTAATGAAGAAATCCACAGTATAAAACTCTTGTGACCGTAACATGAATAAAGCTACAGACAGAGACAGTAGGACCGATAAAAATGGCAGTAAAAAACAGCGGTGTGCCAGAGATGGCTGTGGGTGACACCTGCGAGATAGCTCCTCCCCGTACGCGTTACGTCCTACGGGACTTTGTCAGCGAGGGCGGGGCTATCACGTCACCCGGATGTTTAAATACACACCAGGTCACCATGGAGAGCGCGAAGGACCGGAAATTCCGGAGCCGAAAGTCCAAGCACCGGAGCTAACTGTGAAATCCATCATGCTCACTCTCATATGGGGACACAGGCTAGCGAAATACAAGATATATATAAATGGAATAAAATCCTATACATAATGACTAAAAAGGAGAAAGAGAGTTGCACAATGCAAAACTATACCTTAACGTGATCATAAAAGCTTGTATTATAAAAGATTATAGAAAAAAGGACGAATAAAAAACCCGCGGCCATCTCTTAACATAGATGCATCATTACATAAAAATTACATATAAAAACCCAAACTGTCATTTATCTGATATAAAACAATTCAAGTCAAAGTCAACGTTTAACCCTCCCGGAACCAAAACCTGTGTCTCATGGATTCAGAAGGATTCTCGCTGACTTAAATGGCGTATAAAATTACCCCCCCCCCCCTCCAGTGTTTATTAACCCTCTCAAGGCCCTAAAATCTAAGGCATTTAGGATCTCTATTATGAAAATTCTTGAAGTGCTTAGATACATTAGGTGTTCTTAGGCCTTTTTAAAGGGCTGTACACATGTCATAGTCGTGGCACAAATTAAAAAGCATGTTGCATTCGGTGGGTGTTACCGCTGCCGTATGCGAGCAATGCAAGTCTATGGGGTTGTATGGCAACCGACCCCCTACTGTGTGCAATGCATTCAATTTCAGCATGGTAGTGCGGCATTTACAGGGTTAAGTGATTCTTAAGGTTGACTTTTTTTTTTTTTTATAACAAAAATGTTATACTTGCCTGCTCTGTGTAATGGTTTTGCACAGAGCAGCCCCAATCAACTTCTTTTTGGGTCCCCCGCCGAGTGCCCCTATAGCAAGCCTCTTGCTATGGGGGTAATCGAGCAGGATCACTCCCAAGCCGCACTCCTGTGAATGGACATTGTCTGTTCACTCCCAGAGCGTGGCTTGGCCCTACCCACCGCTCTCTACTCGTTGGCTCACTGGCTGTCTCTGGCTTCCTCTATGCCTTGATTCCTGTCCTTCTGGGAGATTTGGTTACCCTCCCAGCCAAGACCGAGACAAGGGGTGGACAGAAGGGGCAGCTGTCCTGAGCACTGTGCTTTTATGAGAGGTGGGAGATTGAGGGGGGAGGGGATTTGTGTTTGAAGGGGCAATTGCGGGGGGGAGGGGTGGCAGGGGGGTTAAAAGTGCTAGGAGTGGTGGTTTAAGGGGATTTGTGTTGGGAGGGGGATGGGGAAAGAAGATTTATTCTAGAAAGGGGGATTTGGGGGGGGGGGGTTGTGCTAGAAGAAGTGATATGGTGAAGGGGGAGGAGAATTGTGCTAGGAGTGGAAATTTTTGTTTGGGGGCAGGATTTGTGAAAGAAGGAGAAATGTAGGGGGTGGATTTGTGCTAAGAGGGAGGACTTGGAGTGTGGGGGAGAGGATGTGTACTCATGAGGAAATTTGAGGGGTAGAGCATTTGTGCTGGGGGGGTGTAACTTTTTTTGGGGGAGGGGCATTTTGTGTTGGGGGGATTTGGGGGGCAAAGATTTGTGTTGGCAAGGAGGATGTCAGCAATGGGGTGGATTTGTACTGGGGAAATGTATGCTTAGGTGGTAAGCATGCAGATAAGTGCTCAATTTTTATTTGGGTGGGTGGGGGGGGGGGGATTTTTGATAATGCTCCTACATCTTGGTGGGGGTGTAGTTTGGCATGTTCGTCCTGGGCTCTAGATGACCTTGTCCCGGCACTGCTCCCAGCTATGTGGGTTCCAAGCTTCTCCTTTTATCTTATGGAAATCAATCAAAAACATTGAGGGGGGAGCCCATCATTATTTCCACATTAGATGTCCAGGAATTCAGTGCAGAGATCACACCAACCAAATTCATAGGTTTTAAGAAACTGTCAAGGGGTTCAGATCTCCAGCATCTACCACTGAAATATCAGTTTTGAGTGGTATTGCTCTTTAAGAAGGGTTATCAATAATTTCTGTCATGTCCTTTCCAGGCCCTGCAATGATAGTGACCAGCAATAGCTATACATTTGTAGCATCCTTGTGTATTCCGAGAAGACAATTGTATGTATGCTGTATAATCTCAACGCGACGTGTCCACTGAGCATGAATAAAACGCATCTTTAGATATATGGCTCACTGTAAAAGGAGCCGTGTCTGAGCATTATACTGGGGATTTGGTATGAGCAAAAGGATGATTTTTTTATTTCCATAAATTTCTATGAAATTTTGGCAAAATTTTTCCATTCTGGTAAATGCATTGGAGTTATTGATGGTAGGTATAGGTAATTATTGATGATTTTAAGGGTACAGCGGGCTTTAAATGAGCTGTTAAGTTACTTTTATTCATTGAGATAAAAAGAGAATTTACAAATTGGCCGCACAGTTGCAAGAAAAAAGTTTGTGAATGGATTTGGCACAATTAGCTTCTAAATGCGGTGTTATATTTCACTATGTCATAATAACTAATAAGACTAATAAAAGTGGTTTATGTTAATAGCGTATTGCTCCTCAATCACCTCCATTGAAAAACATCTTGAAAGATCTTGAAAGGGTCAGGTTTTTAATAATTTTGTAGAATTTAATTTAACATCAGTAACCGCTCAAGATAATTTCCTATAATCTACTATCGATGCTGCACAGTACTTAGAAGGAATTTCTTTAGTTAATTAGCATGTCTGGGATTTTTAATATCAAAGGCTCACTTAAGGTCATGCCACAGTAACTGATTTAGATTCAGGTCTGCACTTTGTCCTGTCTATTCCAGAAAATATATTGTGTTTTTTTTCTAAAGGTATCCAAACCCAAGAACAATGTCATTATATTGCATCTAATGCCGCGTACACACGAGCGGACTTTACGGCGGACTTTGCCCGGCGGATTTTTCGACGTACTTTCCGACGGACTTTCTGAATGAACGGACTTGCCTACACACAATCCACCAAAGTCCGTCGAATTCGTACGTGATGACGTACGACCGGACTAAAACAAGGAAGTTCATAGCCAGTAGCCAATAGCTGCCCTAGCGTGGCTTTTTAGTCCGTCGAACTAGCATACAGACGGCGGACTTTTCGACCGGACTCGAGTTCAACGGATAAATTTTAAACAAGTTTCAAATCTAATTCCGTCCAACTTTTGAGAAAACAAAGTCCGCTGGAGCCCACACACATCGAATTGTCCGACGAAATCCAGTCCGCCGGGCAAAGTCCGCCGTAAAGTCCGCTCGTGTGTACGCGGCATAATGCCGCGTACACACGAGCGGACTTTACGGCGGACTTTGCCCGGCGGACTGGATTTCGTCGGACAATTCGATATGTGTGGGCTCCAGCGGACTTTGTTTTCTCAAAAGTTGGACGGAATTAGATTTGAAACTTGTTTAAAATTTATCCGTTGAACTCGAGTCCGGTCGAAAAGTCCGCCGTCTGTATGCTAGTTCGACGGACTAAAAAGCCACGCTAGGGCAGCTATTGGCTACTGGCTATGAACTTCCTTGTTTTAGTCCGATCGTACGTCATCACGTACGAATTCGACGGACTTTGGTGGATTGTGTGTAGGCAAGTCCGTTCATTCAGAAAGTCCGTCGGAAAGTACGTCGAAAAATCCGCCGGGCAAAGTCCGCCGTAAAGTCCGCTCGTGTGTACGCGGCATTACCGGCCATTGAATGTAGTGGTTGCACTAGTTTTCTTTTTTCAAGCTCTTTAATTTTATCTGCTGATCCTGTCAGTAAAACATTTCCTGCAAAATACACCTTGTCTCCAACCCCTCCTGTCATTTTTTACAGGCAGCCTGTAGTGGGTGGAGCCAGCTGAGTCCCTCCCATTGCCCTGCTCCTTGGACAGTGATATGGTCATTGCTGCTGGGTTTGCAAAGGCATTTGGCGTACACAGAATGAATTTATGCCTGTAGAGGTGTCCCTGACCCCTAAAGGCCTAATCGTGACCTCCAGAGTCAGGGAGAGCTGACATCTTTCCTCAAAGTGGGTGTTATTAGGCAAGGTGGGTGTAATGCAAGTTGGAAACATGGGCGCCACTCACTTTTTGAATGCAAGAAAAAGAGATTTATTGTCTCTTAAACAGAACTGATGGAGAGAGGGTTAGGGGCCAGGACACCTTTAGGCAGATGCAATAGTAATTGGCAGACTCCGAGGCAAAAATAATAGGCGGAGAGCTATACAGGTAGAGGGCCTTTAAGCTGGATGCAGCAACTGTATTTGTAGAACTGCTGTCTCCTATGGCAACTGAACTTTCAACAGTCAGTAGAGATCTATACACGTAACTCACAATATCCCACTGTAGATCTTCACTCACTGAGCTCCCGGTCTCTCATTAGACTTCAAGATCCCAGTCGTCACTGGATCCCCTGAGCTCTTCCACAGCTAATCCGCTGTATACTCCTCAAGCATCACCCCTGCTAACCTGCCTGGCTTGACACTCTGCTGAAACTTTCCCACTTCTTCACCGTCCCTGGCTGGTGAAAAGGCTGCTCTGGTACTACTTCAGACTTCCATACACTGGCCTCTCATAACAGGAGTGGTTGTCCCTTGGTGGCGACTGCTTCCCCTTTACCTCTGGCCTTGATCCTCACTTGCCCCTGGTGACAGGAGTGGTCGTCCCTTATGGCAACTGTTTCTCCCTTACCGCTGGCAACAATTCGGTTCCCCATCCGGCGGAACTTCTGCAACTTGGTTGGGTTTCCAGCCCGAAGCCCCAACCCCGTGTTGCTTCTCTCAAACCTGGATAGGTCTCAGACAGCCTAGCAGCCAGGTACTTCCGGGAAATTACTCTGGCTTCTGGCCTAGCAACCAGGAGCCTTGTAACACACGTCCACCCAGAAAGACGTCCAGGTGGCACAGAACCCTGATCACCCAACTCCTCCCTAATAAATAGGCTCTCCCAGCAGGCCAAGGGGCCAAAGAAACCCCTGCCAATTGGCTGAGACAACCGATCCACTCCTAGTCTGAATTCACTATGCTCTTGTCATTCTAATGCCACAGGCAACAATGCCACCTAGTGACAGACGAGAGAGGTGCATCAAACCCAGAGTTAGTGAAAGGCCAGTGGATCCCCCTAACAGTTAGCCAGGCTAGTTACCACCTAGCAAACTAATTTTTTAGCAACCCTGCCTACAACCAGGGTGCTACATGTCCTTTGTGGCTTTTGAAGAATATATTTAATATAAAGTTCAGTGCCTTTAAGAGACCAAAACAAATTAAATAAGAGACAAGCATTGTTGGGGCATTATACCCTTGGAGCCATTCTGTTCATTTACTTTGGGTCATTGTCTTGTTGCATAAGCCAATGTCTATTAAGCGTGAGGTGAGTGGCCCTATTACAAAGGACAAACCTTTACTGTACCTCCAATCATACAGACCATAAGGAATTCATTCACAAAAATGGTCAGTTAGGGCAGGTTGTTAATTATGCAATTTTCTTTCCTTCCATCGCAGGTGTGTAGCACCCCCTAGCGTTGCTAGAGTGCTAGACTTAGTTTTTTGTACAGTGTAGGTAAATTGTTCAGGCTTGCCTGGCAGCCAAACCTTTCTTGTTTTTCTGGGTCAGGGATGAGTGACTCAGGGAGGTTGGATGACTCACAGGCCGCATCTCTGAGACCCCCCCTACTTCTGGAAACTAGCAGAAGATTTCAGAAGGATGGGGGGGGCAGTAGGAGCTGCTTGGAGTATTCTGAGGGCCCTGACCAATCCCCAACAGATGGGTTGGCAGTGGGGGGAGGCCCCCTTAAATACTCATGGTCAGCCCAGCTGGGGCAGTGGAGTTCGCATGGAAGATGGAGATGGAGTGTCAGCTGTCAGAGGCCTTTGAGAGTAACTCCCTAGTCTGGGTAGAACCCAGGCCTGGGCTCGGGTGCAGAAAAACCCCTCTTTAAGACACACAGGGGGATCCTGACCAGGAGGCATGGGAGCAAGGAAAGGACAGCAGGAGAACACTGCCAGGCAAATCTCCAGGGAGGAAGACAGCCAGGTGGACTGGTGAGTGTTGCAGTCAGAGGACTGAGAGCCATGCCTGAATAGACTGGGTGCAAGCAGTCTGTAATGGATGCAGAGTCAGTCTGGGAGGACTGTGAAGCCTTAGCCAGGAGGGCTAGTGAAATGGGCAGCTGCAGCCAGGTGGGCTGGCAGTGCCTAAAGAGGGGGTACTGGGACCAGTAGCCACATGAACAGGACAGCTAAGCACTAGGATTTCTTTTCTGCTACACTACCAAAGGGGCCTAGGTAGGGTTACCACCTGTCTGGGATTCATCCGGACAGTCCGGGTTTTAAATCATGTGTCCAGGTTTCAGTCTGCCTGAAACTCGTACACATTATTCAGACAGAAATGTGGCTCGGAACAGGGCCTGACAGGAGGGTGAGGGGCACTATGCACGCCACATCACTATTCTTAGGCGCACCTGAAGGTGTCCCAGGTCTGTTATTCTATAGTGTATACTAAAAAAAAAAAAAAATGAGGCTGTGTGCCGCTAAAATGTTCGGGCTGGGCTAGAAGGAAAAGTGGCAACCCTAGGACTAGGATCCCTGCCTGCAACACGCATTTGCTACAGATCTAACTGGATCTAGGTTGGATCACCTTTTCAGTGCTAGCTGGTCCTGGGAGTTGTAGTTCTACAAGCAAGATTGTGCTGGAGGTAGAAAGAGAAGTGTATATACTGTGTGTACATACCTCCCAACATTTTAAGATGGGAAAGAGGGACACCTACTAACAAATGTATGTAGGCATAGGACACGCCCCCTGTCACACCCCCTTAAAGGAGAATTAACAAAAAAAAGGTTAATTAAATCCAGAAGGGCTTTTTTTTACCACTACTATTCCTTTTTTACCACTACTTTTCCTTTATATTGGCTTTAAAAATGTACAAATGCATTTTGTATACAACTATATGAATCAGACACAATCATTACTTCCCTCATTCAACCCTGCTACTACTACTGAGGTTGCTAAACTTTTTTCTAGCACTCATCTAACCACTTGCCCCCTGGATCCTGTTCCCTCGCAAATGCTACGCTCACCCTCTGACTCAATTCTACGCTCTCTAACTCACATTTTCAACCTCTCCCTCTCTTGTGGCATCTTCCCAAACTCTCTAAAACATGCGCTAGTCACCCCCATACTAAAAAAGCCCTCACTGGATCCCACCAGTCTCAACAACTTACGTCCCATCTCCTTACTCTCCTTCTCCTCCAAACTTCTTGAAAGACTGGTCTACAACCGACTAAGCGACCATCTGACCATAAATAAACTTCTTGATCCCCTTCAGTCCGGTTTTCGCCCTCAACACTCCACGGAAACTGCTCTCCTTAAACTCTCAAATGACCTACTAATGGCTAAAGCCAATGGACACTACTCTATACTACTTCTCCTGGATCTCTCTGCTGCCTTTGACACAGTGGACCATCCTCTCCTCCTCAAAAAACTCCACTCCTTTGGTCTCCGTGACTGTACTCTTCGCTGGTTCTCATCCTACCTATCCCACCGCTCCTTCAGTGTCACTTACAACTCTACTTCCTCCTCTCCTCTTCCTTTTTCCGTTGGGGTCCCCCAAGGTTCTGTTCTCGGACCTCTCCTTTTCTCAATCTACACCACCTCCTTGGGTCAGTTGATTGCCTCCCACGGCTTTAAATATCATCTCTACGCTGATGACACCCAAATCTATCTCTCCACCCCCCAGCTCTCTCTATCTGTCTCCTCACGCATTACCAACTTACTAGCAGACATATCAGCCTGGATGTCACATCACTTTCTCAAACTCAACCTATCCAAAACCGAGCTCATGATATTTCCTCCCTCAGGTGCCACTTCCCCTGATCTACCTGTCAAGATCAACGGCTCAACTATCAACCCATCTCCCCACGCCAAGGTCCTAGGTGTAATCCTGGACTCTGAACTAACCTTCCGGCCCCACATCCTATCACTATCCAAAGCTTGCCGCCTCAATCTTCGCAACATCTCCAAGATACGCCCCTTCCTAACCAATGACACCACAAAGCTTCTAATCCACTCCCTGGTCATCTCCCGCCTCGACTACTGCAACTCCCTCCTCATTGGTTTACCTCTAAATAGGCTATCCCCACTTCAGTCCATCATGAACGCTGCGGCCAGGCTCATCCACCACACAAACCGATCAGCGTCTGCTACACCCCTCTGCCAATCCCTCCATTGGCTGCCACTCAGTCACCGAATCAAATTCAAGATACTAACTATAACTTACAAAGCCATCCACAACCTGGCCCCCAGCTACATCTCTAACCTAGTCACAAAATACCAACCTAATCGTTCTCTTCGCTCCTCCCAAGACCTCCTGCTCTCTAACTCCCTTGTCACCTCATCCCATGCTCGCCTCCAGGACTTCTCCAGAGCCTCCCCCATCCTCTGGAATGCTCTACCCCAATCCGTCCGATTTTCTCCTACTTTATCCACTTTCAGACGATCCCTGAAAACTCATCTCTTCAGAGAAGCCTATCTGGCCCCCACCTAACAACTGTACACTTATCTTCTCCATCAGCACATCACCCACAGTTATTACCTCTTGTATCTCTTGACCTTCCCTCTTAGATTGTAAGCTCTAAGGAGCAGGGCCCTCTGATTCCTACTGTATCAAATTGTATTGTATTTGTACTGTCTACCCTCAAGTTGTAAAGCGCTACGTAAACTGTTGGCGCTATATAAATACTGTATAATAATAATAATAATAATAATCAGACCAAAATGAGGGACAAATGAGGAGGAAAGAGGGACAGAGGGGCATTGCTCCAAATCAGGGACAGTCCCTCGAAATCAGGGACAGCTGGGGGCTATGCGTGTATATAGTTGTGTCTGTGTTGATCAAGTGGGCATCCCATATTACCCTATCCTCTATCCAAGTTCAATCCCCCTAATAAAACAAAAAGAAAAACAAGGCTGCAAGGACTGATTCCTGACTCCAGCGTCTGTAGAAAATGTGTGTGCCTGGCTGTGCAGGGTGGGAAATACCCATTTTCACCTGCGGCTCCTATGGGGGGTAATGCTACAGGTGGAAGGAAAGAAATTTTCTCAATTTCCCCCATCAACACGGTCATTGTTATAGAGTACTAAATTGGGGTGATTGGCGCTGTTCAACTATGTGCACTAAATAATGTTTACAGAATTATAAGTGTGAAAAAAATATTAAACAAAAAAGAAAAAAATAAATATTCCAAAAGTGTAGACAAAATATATGTGCATATATAAAATGATCTAACCGCAATCTATAACCATAAAGTGCAGTGTGCAGTAACACATATGCTGATACGTCTATAAAAATCTGTCAGCAATGCAAACACTGAAAAAAGTGAGTGATAAAAATCCAATCTAAACCATTCCAAAAGATATAAATAATAAAAAATATATATATAGAGAAATTATATAAATATTGAAAAAAATCATAAAAAAATCACATGTAGGTAAAACTCCTTCGTTCATATATACACAGTGGTGCTTACAAACATAAGATGTGAGTATTTAGTTCATAAGAGCAAGTGTCCCCAAAAGTAAAAATTCCATGAAAAATTCTTCTTAAAGTGCAGTGATGTGTCTCTTCATTCAAATAACAGTATTCCTGGTGTAGCAAGTGCTCCCCGCCTGCCAAAGGACCCCCACTCGTGCCCTCACTCACCGGAAAGCTTCACCCCTGCAGGGGTATCAAGCCTGTAAACTGAGTCCAGCAGCGATGATCCGTGGTGACAATCCTCCGTTCTCCTCTCCTTATCTGGTGTCCCGATCACCTCCAATCGCTCCCCGGTATTAAACATCCAAATGTGGTAAAACAAAGATGAGCCCCATAGCGTGAATCTGAAAAAATGTATATTTTATTACAAAACACATAAGTTAAAAAGGAGCTAACAGTGCTCCGCTGGCCGGTACAGAGTCAATGGTGGGAAGTGCAGCGCGGTGTAGCGTGCGTTCCACCGCCTGCTACCTAAACCTGGAAGTCAACTCAGCACAAGGAAAGACGTATGCGTATCACGTGGCCACGTCTTACGCGTTTCGTCATCAAGACGTCATCTGAGACGCCTCCTTTTTAACTTATGTGTTTTGTAATAAAATATACATTTTTTCGGATTCACGCTATGGGGCTCATCTTTGCTTTACCACATATGGATGTTTAATACCGGGGAGCGATTGGAGGTGATCGGAACACCAGATAAGGAGAGAACGGAGGATTGTCACCACGGATCATCGCTGCTGGAGTCAGTTTACAGGCTTGATACCCCTGCAGGGGTGAAGCTTTCCGGTGAGTGAGGGCACGAGTGGGGGTCCTTTGGAAGGCGGGGAGCACTTGCTACACCAGGAATATTGTTATTTGAATGAAGAGACACATCACTGCACTTTAAGAAGAATTTTTCATGGAATTTTTACTTTTGGGGACACTTGCTCTTATGAACTAAATACTCACATCTTATGTTTGTAAGCACCACTGTGTATATATGAACGAAGGAGTTTTACCTACATGTGATTTTTTTATGATTTTTTCAATATTTATATAATTTCTCTATATATATATTTTTTTAATATTTATATCTTTTGGAATGGTTTAGATTGGATTTTTATCACTCACTTTTTTCAGTGTTTGCATTGCTGACAGATTTTTATAGAAGTATCAGCATATGTGTTACTGCACACTGCACTTTATGGTTATAGATTGCGGTTAGATCATTTTATATATGCACATATATTTTGTCTACACTTTTGGAATATTTATTTTTTTCTTTTTTGTTTAATATTTTTTTCACACTTATAATTCTGTAAACATTATTTAGTGCACATAGTCGAACAGCGCCAATCACCCCAATTTAGTACTCTGTTTTTTAGAATTTCACTTAGGTGCTATTCTGTGCTGGGGGGGCTGCAGTTCTTTTACTTCCTAAGCGCGGAACTATTATTTCTTATAACACGGTCATTGTTATAGCTGATGGTACTAATCATGCAGCAAAAAACCTGACAGGCTGGTTGCACACAAGCCAATTGATCGAATTGTGTACAACCAGGATGCCCATACATGGATCGAAATTTAGCTGGTCCCTGCTGAATTTCGAACCATGTATGGCTGGCTTTAATCCACTCGTTTTTCTTTCACCTCCACAAGTTTGAAAATAGCAGAGCAATCATTTTTATATTTACAGTCTACAGTATGTATACATAAAATGAGAAACTGTCAAGTCGTACAGTTCTTCGGCATCTACCAAACACTATAATATCAGTTTGAGCGGTGATGCCATTTGCCGACTAGCCGCCATCATTATACTGCGGCAGGTTGGCTCTATTGCGCGAATTGCCGTAGCTGTATGTCGGATCGTGCAATAGATACAGTGGGCGCGGCGCCGGAGCCGATGCGTGTGACTGGCAGTCGCGATGTCCGGTGGCCACCCGTGAACACTCCTCAGAGAGCCAGAGCGGGGATCTGTCAATGTAAACAAACAAATCCCCGTTCTGACAGGGTAGTAGAGAGAGATCGTCTGTTCCTAATGATTAGGAACAGCGATCTCCCTCCACGTCCAGTCAGTCCACTCCGCCCCACAGTTAGAAACACCTCCCAGGGAACACATTCAACCCCTTGAGCACCACTAGTGTTAACCCCTTCCCTTTTTTTTTCATATTTTTCAAAATTGTCGGTCTTTTTTTTTTTTAGCGCAAAAAATAAAACCCGCAGTTGGGATCAAATACCACCAAAAGAAAGCTCTATTTGTGGGGAAAAAAGGACATAAATTTTGTGTACAACGTCGCATTACATCGCGATTTGTCAGTTAAATGACGTAGTACCGTATCGCAAAAAATGGCCTGGTCATTAAGGGGGTAAATCCTTCCGTCCTTAAGTGGTTAAAGTTATCGTTTTTTACTGTCATGTTCTTTCCAGTGATAGTTACCAGCAATAGCTATACATTTGGTATTTACGCATCAGCTGTATGCTATATAATCCCTTAATGTGACGTGACCACCGAACCTGAATAAAACACATCTCCGAATGTATAGCTCACTGTAAAAGGAGCCGTGTCTGAGCATTACATTGAGGATTTGGAATCGGCAAAATGGAAAGTTTTAATTTCCCCTTAAAACAAAAAAATGAAAAATAAAATAAAAATAAAACAATAAAATGAAACATAAAAGAGAAAGGAGGGGAAGGAAGCACAGTGACTGATTTGGTTTGAAAAGAAGAACAGTTTTCTGTTCTTGATGCTGTATTTGACAGAAGTGTTGCCAGGAGATGGTCCCTGGGCATCCAGAAAATAAATACCTTTAAAAAAAATTTTTTTTTTAAATTTAAAGATTTCAGCTAAGCACCACCGCTGTCTCCATCTATACCCCACCACTGACTCAAAGGCAGTGCTGAGTTGAGTATATACAGTATATTGACTTTTTATTTAAAGGACCAAACCACTAGTAGAGCTAAGTATTTG
Organism: Lithobates septentrionalis; assembly: GCA_037952835.1. Taxonomy (NCBI): domain Eukaryota; kingdom Metazoa; phylum Chordata; class Amphibia; order Anura; family Ranidae; genus Lithobates; species Lithobates septentrionalis. The sequence continues at coordinate 3,185,228 of JBBDGP010000299.1, read as the reverse complement.
CCAAACAAGCGTACCATACCACCAGATGGACCCTCCTTTGTAATAATTCCAAGTTTTCCATAGATAGGGTCGCTCCATTCTGTTTTGCCAAATGAGGGCGGACAAGTAGCGCAACTTGAGACAACAGGTCCTCCCTACCATCTACATACCTCCCAACTGTCCCTGATTTGGAGCAATGTCCCTCTGTCCTTCATTCCTCCTCATTTGTCCCTCCTTTTGGTCTGATCTTTATAGAGGTTTATAAAAATGCACTTTTTATCTATCAAAAAGTGTTTTCCAGAGCTAAACCTTTCATCTGATTTCTAAATTGCTGCATTTGTAAATTCCAAAAGCCAATATAAAGGAATAGTAGTGGTAAAAAAAGCACTTGTGGGTTTAACCAATCTTGTTTTTTTGTACAATTCTCCTTTAAGGGGGCGTGACAAGGGGTGTGTCTTATGCCTGCATACTTTTTCTGATAGGTGTCCCTCATTCCCATCTCAAAAAGTTGGGAGGTATGAATGACTGCCAATTAGGTAAGACTTCATATTCTTACTGTAGCCCCCTTGTCCTAAACAGGGGCTACTATGTCAATTTTGTTTTTGGCTGGTCTGTAGTAAGCTCAGACTGATTGTATAGTTTTTCACCTAGTTTTTCCCAAAGCTTAAATTGGCTTGTGATTTCTCACTGTCGCCAGTAGGTGTCACTGGTATCACTGGTCATAGTATGATTTCACAAATAAAGCGAAGTTATAAATATTTATATTTCCTTCAGCCAATCCAGTAGGAGGTTTATGCCACTGGTGCATGCTGGGGGAGGATATCATTATTTGGGATAGGCTATGTGCTCTCTCTTTTTCCCTGGACTAAGGTCTAGGGAGGGGCTACTGGATGAAGCTCTGCTGTTAGACCCAATAGCCTGTTTGGGGGCCCAACGTGTGCTGAAGTTGTCCTGAAGCTGCCCTGCCTGGTCTGGAGGAAGCTGCGCCAAAGAGAAGACCCAGGGGAGGCCCCTTGCTGGAGAAAGCCAGGAAGAAGGCGGGTCTCTCAGAAAGGGCCAGGTGACTGATTTGGAGGATACACTCAAATTTGGGAATGTGCTTACAGTGTTGCCAGGTTGGCTTAAAGGTTCTGACACTGTGAAGCTGGACATTGATCTGGAGAGTCTGTAAGTGATCTGCTATGTTACCCTAACCCTCACCTCCTTAACCGTTCTGCAATAAAAGTTTAAAAAGACAAAAGTGAGTGGCGCCAAATATCCTTTCTCAGCCCCCCCCCCCCACCACCCCCACTTTATTTTAGCCATGAAATGCTAACTTGCTCTTGCCTCTGGAGGTGCTATCCTGCATTTGGAGTGTCAGAGGTGTGCTACATTACACTAACACCAAGCATATTAACCATAGCTCCCAACTGTCCCTGATTTGGAGCAATGTCCCTCTGTCCCTCTTTCCCCCTCATTTGTCCCTCATTTTGGTCTGATCTATATAGTTGCATATAAAATGCACTTTTTATCTTTCAAAAAGTGTTTCCCAGTGCTAAACCTTTCATCCAAATTCTAAATTGCTGCATTTGTAAATTTTAAAAGCCAATATAAAGGAATAGTAGTGGTAAAAAAAAAGCCCTTGTGGATTTAATTAACATTTTTTGGTTAATTCACCTTTAAGAGGGTGTGACAGGGGGCGTGTCCTATGCCTACATACATTTGCCAGTAGGTGTCCCTCATTCCCATCTCAAAATGTTGGGAGGTATGTGTTAACCCCTTCCTGGTAGTACCCCCCCCCCCCCTTTAGTCATGTAGCCCCTCAGTCCATTTTCTCCTCTGCGGCTAGCTATATTTGAGTCAGATTTTGCTCCCATACAGAAGATAACATACATCATCTTGAGGTTCGCATTGTCTTGGCTCCTGCTGTATTTTGCCTCCAGGAAACAAGTTTCGGAATTGTCATAATAAAAGAAATACTTTGCTATAAGTTATAGCGCTTCCTGTGGAAGATAAAGCATTAGCATACTGAATGCATGGTTAACGACAATGATGAGGGCCATGGGTGATTAATAGGATAATATATATGCAAATCCTTTCCCCTTTCAAGGTGATATTTTTTTTCAGGAGAGCACATTTATCGCTCCTGTCTGATTTCATTGTGAATAGTATTGAAGTATTTGCACAGATCCAGTTGGGTGTGCAGGACAAATTTCGGGTTGTATCTACTCCAACGTCATACCAGAGCTGTCACATGACAATGGTGGACATAGGAACGTAGGGATGGCTTTACCAGACAGAAGATTTGTAAAGTAGCGCACATAGTTTGTGATTGTCCCCACCCCTGCTGAAAAGTGTAGGAGGGGTGACACCTGTTATCATAATTTGCAAATTGACATAATTTGCGACACTGGCCCACATCCTGCCTGCTGTCTGGGCTGTTAGTGAGCATTAGTACTAGTGGGCTACACCCCCCCCCCACCACCACCACCACCGCCACCGCCATCGCCATATGCTCTGCTAGAATTTCTTGAATTATTATAGTGATGGTCATATCTGCATAGGTTTCATTCGCCAAAGGTTTGACAATTATTGTTCACAATTTGTCGAAAAACCTAGAGGCGTATCCCATCAAAGTCTATGGAGGCGGGGGGGTGGATGTAAACCCAAATTTTCTTATTTTTTTTTATGTCATAATGTAGAGTATAAGATTTCCTATCATTTGTGCCCAGTTTTGCCACAAAGAGTTAATCCAGCTCTGAGCAATCCTATTTTATTGTTCAGTGAGATAAAACTTGACAAACAGAGAAAAACTTTGTCAAATCCTCCCCCTTGCTGTGAGTGACAGGTGATTTACATCTCGTGCACTAGCCTAAGACATGCATTATTTTTTAATTCCTCCCCCACTCCTTTCTTCAGCAGCTCTGCAAGGATTGGCTGTTCCACACCTCAGCATGATTTGGCATGCTGAAGTCATGTGGTTACTTTCCTGTCTTTTCACTGGATGTTAGAGATCATAGCAGAAGTTCAGTGTTAGAAATACACAGGAGAAAATGCATATTGACAAGGGGAGTGTAGAGGTGGGCGGGGAGTCTACTGATATCATGACTCCACCCACCGAGCTCCAGACAACAGACCCGCCCACCGAATCTGCAGTTTTTCGGGTCTCATAACAGACAGAGGGGAGACATTTGACAGGTAAAGATACATGCAGGAGGCATCTATATCCTTATAGATAACCCCTATGGCAGGAGTTTAGAAAGGATGACATTGGGTTTACATCCACTTTAAGTTCTGTCCATTTTTAGAGCTATTGGGCAAACTGCTGTTAACATCTGATTCCCCCTTCACATCAGAGTCTGCCCATCACATCTGATTATCCCTTCACATCAAAGTTCCCTATTTACATCAGAGTCCCCCTTCATCCCAGAGATCCCCCTTTACATCAGAGTCCCCCTTCATCCCAGAGATCCCCCTTTACATCAGAGTCCCCCTTCATCCCAGAGATCCCCCTTTACATCAGAGTCCCCCCGTCACACCAGAGTTCCCACTTTACATCAGGTTCACCCTTTACATCGGAGTTAACTTTAACACCATAGTTTCCCCTTTACATCAGACTTCCTTTCGTCACCACATAGTAGACATGTGCATCCGTTTTCGTCCGAATGCATTTTCGTCCGAATTTCAGGTATTTTCATTATCGTTTTAACAAACGATAACGAACGTGCAGAATCCCAAAACCGATAGATCTGTCATAAACAAATGCTTTATTTTAGTTTTCGTTGCAGCAACAGTTCGATATAGATAGGAGATTCGACATGACGCTGACAATAGAGATCTGTGTCCATCGAACCTGAGGTCGAATGTGCCTAACCTTAGCTCTATTAGTCCAAGATTATTCTACATAGAGAGAAAAGATTCGACATAGAGAGAAAAAATTGACATTATAGAGACAATAGCAAAAAAGGTCGAATGTGCCTAACCTAACTCTATTAGTCCAAGATTATTCGACATAGAGAGAAAAGATTCGACATGAAGATTCCACGAAGCAGTCGCCGCGAGTGGATATTTATGGTCAAATTCTCCGCCCATAGGCTATAGAAGAATTCTGAATGTTGGTTGACAAGTAATAATAATTAATAAATATAATTATTACTAGTGTCATATAACATTAGAATTCTACTATAGCTTGTAGGCGGAACATTCGACCGGAAATGTACGATTGCGGCGTCATACAGTTTAGCTGCTCCGTCAAATCTTCTTAGAACATTCGACAGACACCATAAGCCTTCAATGACAGATTCAACCTTAATTATTTCACATTTTCAGACGAATGCATTTTTTAACGAAACAAAGTAAATAAAAACGAATTTCGGGGGTAAATAAATAAATGTATTTTTCAGACGAAAACGAAATTTCGAAACAAAATATTTCAGTGTGCACATGTCTACCTCATAGTACCCTCTTCATATCAGAGCTCCCCCTTCATATCATAGTTCCCCCTTCACATTACTACCCCCCCTTCACATCATAGTTCCCCCTGCACATCAGAGTTCCTCTTTACATTAGATTCACCCTTTATGTCAAAGTTTCTTCTTTATATCAGAGTCTCATTGCACATTAGATTCCCCCTTTTTATCAGAGTTCCCCCCTTTATATCGGATTCTCCCTTAGCATTAGCTCTCCCCCCCTTTTTATATCAGAGTTCTCCCTTTTTTAATCAGATCCCCCCTTCTACATCAGAGTCCCCCCTTTATATCAGATACCCCCCTTTACATAACCCCCCCCCCCCCGCACACCAGAGTTCTCCCTTTACATCAAATCCTCCCTTCACATCAGAGTCTCTCCACATCATATGTGATTATCCCCTATTATCCCCTTTACATCAGATTCTCTCCTTCAAATCAAAGGTCGCACTTTCACATTAGGTTCCCCCTTTGCATCAGATCCCCCCCTTTACATCAGTTCCCCCCCTTTACATCAGAGTTCTCCATTTACATCAGACCAAGCCCCCCCCCCCCACATCAGAGTGCCCCTTAACATCAGAGTCTCTCCCCATCATATTGAAATACCCCTTTACATCAGATTCACCCCGGAACATCAGAGTTCCCACTTTACATCAAAGCCCTCCTTTACAAGACAGTACCCTTCTTCACATCAGACTTCCCCCCTTCACATTAGATCCCTGTCTTCACATCAGAGTTACCCATTCATTTTGAATGGGCTGCCTTAATGCAAGAGCCAATCAATCTCATGTGCTGACAAGAAGCATACTAATTGCTGCACTGCTTCTCCTTTCACTGTCCAATCACATGATGGGGGTGGATCCAGGACAACCCGAGCTCAGAGGTAATAGGCTGAATAGTAATGGTCAGCAGACTGAGGACATCTAGTGACAGAAAAAAAGTACTGCAGAGGTTATTTGCAATCTTTTAATGGGCTATTCATTTTAATCCTATTTTTTAGGTGCAGCTCTGCTTTTAGGGTGCACTTTAAATGAAAAAGAATTGCCCCAAACTATTCTCTTTAAATTCACATTTAATGTTGGAATCCATTTAATGAAAATGGCCAATTATTTCCACCTTCTCCCTGGTTTTGGGAATATTTTTTGTCTAGATCTTTCTACAGCCGGATCTCTGAAGTGACAAGAAAATGTCCAGGTGTCCGTACCTTTCATCTCGGACATGAAAGGTACGGGGGCAGGGGAGGGGTGGAGATCTGAAACCAGTTGCCCCCCCTTGTCATCTCCCTCAGTTTACATCCTCCATAACTGTTTCTTTTTTGCATATATATATATATATATAATGGTAAATCCTCGGAACTCATCATATTGACATTTCACCCGGTGTGATTACCTTGGACAGGCTCAGAGCCGCTCTGCCACCAAAATCAGAAGATAAATAGCAATGCGTTAAATTGGATTGGCGGAATTCAGGAGGAAATTATTGGTGCGCGGTTCTTCTTATCCCGCAGCAAAAAAGAGGTTTAATGTCACGCGCAGAAAATTGGATTAAGACATTAAAGTGCTATTAAACCCAAAATAAAACATTTATTATATTGTATTAAATTACAGCTTACCAATTCTTAGATGTGATGGCTGCATTTGTTTTTTTTTTTTAGGCTCCATGCATATTAGCAGGGTTTTTTTAAGCTAAGAAAACACTGGAAAAAACGCTGGATGAGAAACTCTGGTAATAGCTTTTTGTAGTAGCGTTTAAGCAGCAGTTTAAGAGCATTTTTGCAGTAAAGGGAAAAAAAAACTAAATCCTTAGGCTTTCTTTCCACTATGGGCGCTTCAGGTGTACAGACCTGAGAACTCAGCACAGGGGTGGTGGGAACCCCTCATAATGGGCACAGCAAGTGTACAGACCTGGGAACTCAGCACAGGGACAGTGAGTGGGAACCCCTCATAAGGGGCACAGCAGAGGTACAGACCCGGGAACTTGGCACAGGGATGGTGGGAGCCCCCATAATGGGCACAGCAGGTGTGCAGACCTGGGAACTCAGCACAGGGATGGTGGAAAACCCTCATAATGGACACAGCGGGTGTACAGACCCAGGAACTCAGCACAGGGACAGTGGGAGCTCCTCATATTGGGCACTTTAGGTGTGCAGACCCAGGAACTCAGCACAGGGATTGTGGGAGCCCCTCATAACGGACACAGTAGGTGTGAAGACCCTGGAACTTAGCACAGGAATGGTGGAAACCCCTCATAATGGGCAGAGCAGGTGTACAGACCAGATAACTCAGCACAGGGATGGTGGGAGCCCCTCATAATAGGCACATCAGGTTCACAGACCCGGGAACTCAGCACAGGGATGGTGGAAACCCTTCATAATGGGCACAGCAGGTGTACAGACCTGGGACTCAGCACAGGGATGATGGGAACCCCTCATAATGGGCACAGCAGGTGCGCAGACCCAGGAACTCAGCACAGGAATGGTGGAAACCCCTCATAATGGGCACAGCAGGTGTACAGACCTGGAAACTCAGCACAGGGATGGTGGGAACCTCTCATAAGGGGCACAGTGGGTATACAGACCAAGGAACTCAGCACAGGAATGGTGGGAGCCCCTTATAACGGACACAGTAGGTGTAAATACCCTGGAACTCAGCACAGGGATGGTGGGAACCACTCATAATGGGCACATTAGGTGCGCAGACCCAGGAACTCAGCACAGGAATGGTGGAAACCCTTCATAATGGGCACAGCAGGTGTGCAGACCTGGGAACTCAGCACAGGGACGGTGGGAACCCCTGATAAGGGGCACAGTGGGTGTACAGACCAAGGAACTCAGCACAGAGTTCTCACCAATAGAGATAGAAGGGACTGTCATTTTAATTCACTAACATTTACTGAAAACTTGAAATATGAAATGAAATAAAAAGTTAACAATACGACCGCCTACTGTGGACTAATGGCAAGTTCTACCACTAGCACATATCCCAGCTCAGGAATAGTTCCAGCCAATTAATCAGCGGCAGTTAAGACGGAGTTATCGGGTGACAAAACGCTGCCGGCTGTGACAGTCAGATCATATTCCTGAGTTATGAGAATCTCTGGTAGAAGCTCCGAAAATATGAAAACCTTCAAAGCATAAAGCAATAAATCTCTGGCGGACAGTAACGGTATAGATAAAACACTGATATCATAGCGTCTCCAGGATTCTTCAAAGTTTATCAGATTTTTGTAGAATACAGAAGTCATTTCAGGTTGCATTAATTATGGTGGAAACAACATCGAAGGAGCGAAAGGCACAGGACGTATAAACTTTCTCTATGAATAATTAACATGGCTTGTTAACATTGCTTGTGTCCAGAAGGGGGTGCTGGTGTGTTCAGTGGGGTGGGGGGTAGCTACCCACCTGCTTTGTAAAGCTGGAGAGATCTTTCATAAACCTTGCCATGGACCTTCAGCACACTAGTTTTAAAAGACAAAAGACTTTACCCCATATTTCATATTTCAATCATTTGAATTTGTCACATGAATTATCTTGGGGGGATTCCCACTGCACATTGGGGCTTCTTTTCCAGAGAGCGCGGTGAAGCATTTTGTCAGATTCAGATTGTTTCCCCCTCCCAGCATTGCCTCAGAAGCTCAGCTTCTCCTGCTTCCCCCTCCCAGCAGTGATTCCTCATCTCAGCTCACCCTGCACCCCACACACAGCATTGATTCAGCAGCTCAGCTCACCCTGCACCCCACACACAGCAGTAATTCAGCAGCTCAGCTCCCCCCACATCTAGCAGTGACTCAGCAGCTCAGCTCACCCTGCTTCCCACACCCAGTCAGGGCTGGTGCAAGGATTTTTGACAACCTAGGCAAACCCCCCTTAGCTCCACCCCTGACTCCACCCCCTTTGCCCTGTCCATATATACCCCACCTTTTTAATGAAGCGCCCATCAAATGCAGCCCACCAACGCCCATCAAATGCAGCCTCACCAGCACTTATCAAATGCAGCCTCACCAGCACTTATCAAATGCAGCCTCACCAGCACTTATCAAATGCAGCCTCACCAGCGCCCATCAATGCAGCCTTACCAGTGCCCATCAATGCAGCCTCACCAGTGCCCATCAATGAATGTTTGCTCGCTTCCATTCATTCGGGAGTCAGGACAGAGACATAGTCCTCCGCCGCCACTGCGCCTCTGACACTATGTGCAAACTGAGCGGCGGCTGCCTGCCGATTCTGAGACGTAGTTGCTTGCTGCAGAGAGAAGAGAGTAGGAACACCAGTGGCCGGGCACCCTAGGCAGCAGTGTGCCCTACGCGGCTGCCTAGTTTGCCTAGTGGTAGCACCAGCCCTGCACCCAGCAGTGACTCAGCAGCTCAGCTCATCCTGTTCTGCACACCCAGCAGTAATTCAGCAGCTCAGCTCATCCTGTTCTGCACACCCAGCAGTAATTCAGCAGCTCAGCTCATCCTGCTCCCCCCACATCTAGCAGTAACTCAGCAGCTCAGCTCACCCTGCTCTGCACACCCGGAATTGACTCAGCAGCTCAGCTCACCCTGCTCCCCACACCAAGCAGTGACTCAGCAGCTCAGCTCACTCTGCTCCCCACACCAAGCAGTGACTAAGCAGCTCAGCTTACCCTGTTCTGCACACTCAGAATTGACTCAGCGGCTCAGCTCACCCTGCTCCCCACACCCAGCAGTGACTCAGCAGCTCAGCTCACCCTGTTCTGCACACTCAGAATTGACTCAGCAGCTCAGCTCACCCTGCTCCCCACACCCAGCAGTGACTCAGCAGCTCAGCTCACCCTGTTCTGCAGCTCAGCTCACCCTGTTCTGCACACCCAGCAGTAATTCAGCAGCTCAGCTCACCTTGCTCCCCATATTCATCATTGACTCATCAGCTCAGCTCACCTTGCCCCCCACATCTAGCAGTGTCTCAATAGCTCAGCTCACCCTGCTCTGCACACCCAGAATGGACTCAGCAACTCACCCTGCTCCCCACACCCAGCAGTGACTCAGCAGCTCAGCTCACCCTGCTCCCCACACCCAGCAGTAATTCAGCAGCTCAACTCACCCTACCCCCTCTCCCAGCAGTGACTCTGCAGATCAACTATCCCTGCTCCCCCCCCAGCTGTGACTCGATAGCTTATCTTCACCTGTACCCCATACCCAGCAATGACCTAGCAGCTCAGCTCCCCCCCTCCCAGCAGGAACTCTGCAGCTCAGCTCCACCTGCCCCCTCCCAGCCGTGATTCAGTTGCTCCACGTCCCCTACTCCCCACTTGCAGCAATGACTCAGCAGCTGAGCTCATCCTGCTCCCCTCTCCCAGCAGTGATTCAGCAGCTTAGCCCCTCCTTCTCTCTCTCCTTCCTTCCCCACCAACAGTGACTCAGCAGCATTTCAGCCTTCTAATATCTAATGTAAACTCAGAGCAGGTACTTTGGCAGGATTGAGCAGGGTCATATGAGCAAAGCCGGGATGAGGAGAGGGCAGTGTGGGGCAGGAGGGGCAGTGTTTTGTAGGTGGGGGTGGTTGTGTGGTGAGCTGCACAATCCTTATCACATGTGCGATGTATCCTGGACCCTCAGACATTTCCAGGTTGATCCACCTCATTGCTCTGCTCACCCCACCATCATCTCCCTGCCACCACAGACACCCTCACCTTACCAAACAACCTCCCTAAGGAACCGACCCCAGTCCCATTCTCTACAACCTCCTGACCCATCTCCTTCCTCATGTAAAGTGCTCCTCTGACTGTGCATGTGCTGAGTGGAGAAGTAGGCCATGTCAGGGCTCAGTGGTCATCATTCATTGGGAGCCAGGTCACCAGACAGTGGGGATGGGACAAGAGGAGGCAGGAAAGGTTTACTGAGGCGGCTTATGTGGGTGTAGGGATGGGCTCAGGGGTGGCAGATCCCCTGCTTGATGAGCACAGGCTGCTATAAGGTGGCTGGTGCTGTTGCCCCTGGCAATCAATTAGTGCCCCTTGTTCCTAAGGGCTCAAGGTTCCTAGTTGGTTTCTATGGGCAGCTGGTAGCCCTGATGGGGAAGGATGAGGTGATTTACCCATGGAGGGATAGAAGCATCAACAATATGATTGTAAGCTCATCAGCCTCATCTGACCTTCATTAAGAACAAGCAATCTGCCTTTCATTTTGTCTCTGGCCAGTCTGACACTGGTCAAGTTCAGTGTAAGGAGACAGGCAGAGAATACAAAGAAGAAAGAACCCACAACATCTCTGCATACTTCCAGATGGGGGAGCAGGGTGAGCTGAGCAGATGAGTCACAGTTGGGATGGGGAAACATGGTGAGCTGAGCTGGCTGAGTCTCTACTAGGATGGGGGAGCATGGTGAGCTGAACTGCTGAATTTCTACTGGGATGGGGGAGCATGGTGAGCTGAGGTGCTGAGTCTCTACTGGGATGGGGGAGCATGGTAAGCTGAGTTGCTGAGTCTCTACTGGGACACTGGAGGAGGGTGAGCTGAGCTGCTGAGTTCATTGGGACAGGGGAGCAGGGTGAGCTGAGTTGCTGAGTCTCTCCTGGGATGGGGGAGCATGGTAAGCTGAATTGCTGAGTCTCTACTGGGATGAGGGAGCATGGTGAGCTGAGCTGTTAAGTCTATACTGGGATGCTGGAGTAGGGTGAGCTGAGCTGTTGAGTTTCGTGGGACAGGGGAGCAAGGTGAGCTGAGTTGCTGAGTCTTTCCTAGGATGGGGGAGCATGGTGAGCTGAGTTACTGAGTCTCTACTGGGACGGGGAGCATGGTGAGCTGAGCTGCTGAGTCTCTATTGGGATGGGGAGCATGGTGAGCTGAGCTGCTGAGTCTCTACTGGGATGGGGAGCATGGTGAGCTGAGCTGCTGAGTCTCTACTGGGATGGGGAGCATGGTGAGCTGAGCTGCTGAGTCTCTACTGGGATGGGGGAGCATGGTGAGCTGAGCTGCTGAGTCTCTACTGGGATGGGGAGCATGGTGAGCTGAGCTGCTGAGTCTCTATTGGGACGGGGAGCATGGTGAGCTGAGCTGCTGAGTCTCTACTGGGATGGGGAGCATGGTGAGCTGAGCTGCTGAGTCTCTACTGGGACGGGGAGCATGGTGAGCTGAGCTGCTGAGTCTCTACTGGGACGGGGAGCATGGTGAGCTGAGCTGCTGAGTCTTTACTGGGACAGGGAAACTGAGCTGCCAAGTCTTTACAGGGGGAGCGTGGTGAGTTGAGTTACCAAGTCTCTACTGGGATGGGGGAGCATGGTGAGCTGAGCATCTGAGTCTCTTCCGGGGATGGGGTTTGCTGAGCTGCTGAGAGACTATTTTAGTGCACTGGATGACCTTGTCCTGGCACTTACTGGGAGGGGGAAGCTGACCTGCTGAGTCTCTATGGGGAGGGGAAGGCATGGTTATCTGAGCTGCTGAGTCTCTGCTGGGAAGGAGATTGCTGAGCTGCTGAGAGAATGACTTGACCTACCTCAGTGCTTCAATGCAATGGATGAACTTGTGCTGGTGCTGGCTGGGAGGAGGGAGCATGGTAAACTGAGCAAATGAATCACAGTTGGGAGGGGGGAGCATTAGGAGCTGAACTACTAAAGCCGTGTACACACGGGCAGACTTTTCAGCATCAAACGTCCGACGGTCTTTCCGACGGACTTTCGACGGAGTTACGACGGACATTCGGACGACCGGACTTGCCCACACACGAACAGACGAAAGTCGGTTGGTATGAACATGATGACGTACGAAGGGACTAGAATAAGGAAGTTCATAGCCAGTAGCCAATAGCTGCCCTTGCGTCCTTTTTTGTCCGTCGGACTAGCATACAGACGAACTAATTTTTTGACCGGACTCAAGTCCGTCGGAAAGATCTGAAACATGTTCCAAATCTAAAGTCCGTCTGATTTTCGACAAAACAAGTCAGCTGAAGGTCCAATGAAGCCCACACACGGTCGGATTGTCTGACGGATTTGTTCCGTCAGACCAGTCCGGTCAAAAAGTCCGCCTGTGTGTACACGGCAAAAGTCTCTGCTGGCGACAGAGGGGGAGCTGAGCTGCTGAGAGAATTGACTTGGCCTATTTCAGTGCTTCTGTTGTGATTGTTTGATGATGAATTACTCCACAGTGCCCGCAGCTACTGAGATCAGCGAGGACTTGTTTTAAAGCTCATTAACTACTTGGTAAGAATATGTGTATATGTAAGTGTGTGACTGTGTATTGCTTAGTCACAGGTTCTCTTTAAAGCTGAAAACGTTAAATCTTATATAAATGTAGTATTGTGAATGGTTGTCTTTAAGCTCTGTAACTTTCCACCATTTGTTCATTATTACAATTTGCCAAAGGTCATGCAAAAGGCAAACGATTTAAAAAGAGCTTTGAATAGCAGCAGAATGAGGAAAAAGAAACAAGATTTGGATTAATCTTGTCACATCATACGGATTTGTAAGAAATGAGCATGACACTAAAAGCTTTGTTTAGCGAGCACGGCGCTGCCTCTGCGAAATTAATCGCTCTAATTGTTTAAAGTCGCTCTTCCTATTGTCATCATCAACCTAATGTAGGAAATAATGGTAAAGGTAGTAACATAACTGCGATGGTTGATTTCTAATAAATACGTAAAATAAATTGCTGCAATTCTAGTACAGAATATAAAAGGTGTGAACATTATAAATCAGTGGCGTAACTAGAACCTTCAGGGCCCCGATGCAAGAAACCATGGAGGGCCCCCCTGACCCCCGGACAGGGCTTTTTTCTCCGAGCCTGATGGCAGAACATCAGGGCCCGGTCACAAGTGGGTGGCTGCATATAAAGGAACCGATTTCTCCATCCCCCCCTCCACCGCTTCTCCTCCTCTCCCTCCCACAGGCATTCAGCGGCTGCAGGAGGAAAATGGAGAGATGGGTTCCTCTATGTCGGTGTTTCTCAATCTTTTTCCAGTCAGGACACCCTTGAAGAATACCCCTAGGTGAATGGGGCTGCACTGCAACCACCCTGCAACTGTGTGCATTGCATGCAGTTGCGGGATAGTGATGATGCATTTAAGGGGTTAAAACAGGCAGTCAGTAGGCAACATATTGCCTCTTTACTGGCTGTCAAATGCCTCTGAAAAGCAAACTCAATAGCATTTTTTTGCTGGTACTATGAACAAGCAAAAAAACCTAAAAAAATCGGTTCTGATTGTACACATATAGGGGGTCAGGATTAAAAGCGTATACCCAAAATGTGCACGCATACTTACATGTAAACACACACATGTATAAACACACACACAAATATAAAAACACACACATATATATATCTAAATGCACATATAAACCAGTGGCGGCTGGTGCTCAAAATTTTTAGGGAGGCGCAAGCAAACTGAGAAATTTAGAAAAAGAAACATCAATTGCAGCCACTGTGCCCATCAATTGCAGCCACTGTGCCCATCAATTGCCGCAACTGTGCCATCAAACGCCACCACTGTGCCATCAAATGTTGCCACTGTGCCCATTAAATGCTGCCACTCTGCCTATCAAACTCTCCGCTGTGCCATCAAATGCCGCCAGTGTGCCCATCAAATGCTGCCAGTGTGCCCATCAAACGCTGCCACTGTGCCCATCGAAGTCTGCCACTGTGCCATCAAATACCACCACTGTGCCCATCAAATGCTGCCACTGTGCCCATCAAATGCTGGCAGTGTGCATTCTCACTGTGCCCATCGAAGTCTGCTACTGTGCCATCAAATGCTGCCACTGTGCCCATAAAATGCTGCCACTGTGCCCATTAAATGCTGCCACTTTGCCCATCAAATGCTGCCAGTGTGCCATCAAATGCTGCAACTGTGCTATTAAATGCTGCCACTGTGCCCATTAAATGCCGCCAGTGTGCCCATTAAATACTGCCGTGTGCCATCAAATGCTGCAACCGTGCCATCGAATGCTACCACTATGAATCCCCCCCCCCCCCCCCCCCGCCCGCTCGCCGTCTGCCCAGCAGGTGGGGCAGCAGGTGACGGCCACGAGCGGGGTCCTCCATGCGTCTCCTGCCGTCCTCATCTCCCGTCCTCTCCTCCTGATAGGCGTCCAATAGCCGCGCCTATCGTTTCAGCCAATCAGGTGACGGGTAGCAGGCCTGCACTTCTGATTGGTGGAAAGGCGGTTCAGTGTTAGGAAAGTGAATATTAATTCGCTTTTCTTACACACCTGGGTGGACTGTGAGCGCCAAGCATGGCACTCGCAGTTCACCTATTTTGAAGCCTATTAGAGCCTATGGCTCAAGCGTGTGTGGCAGCAACCAGGTGAGGAGTACAAAGACAAGTGTGTCTTGCCTACAGTCAAGCATGGTGGTGGGAGTGTCTTGGTCTGGGGCTGCATGAGTGCTGCCGGCACTGGGGAGCTACAGATCATTGAGGGAACCATGAATGCCAACATGTACTGTGACATACTGAAGCAGAGCATGATCCCCTCCCTTAAGCGACTGGGCCACAGGCTAGTATTCCAACATGATTATGACCCCAAACACAACTCCAAGACGACCACTGCCTTGCTAAAGAAGCTGAGGGTAAAGGTGATGGACTGGCCAAGCATGTCTCCAGACCTAAACCCTATTGAGCATCTGTGGGGCATCCTCAAACGGAAGGTGGAGGAGCGCAAGGTCTCTGATATCCACCAGCTCCGTGATGTCGTCATGGAGGAGTGGAAGAGGACTCCAGTGGCAACCTGTGAAGCTCTGGTGACCTCCATGCCCAAGAGGGATAAGGCAGTGCTGGAAAATAATGGTGGCCACACAAAATATTCACACTTGGGCCCTGTTTGGACATTTTCACTTAGGGGTGTACTCACTTTTGTTACCAGCTGTGTGTTGAGTTATTTTGAGGGGACAGCAAATTTACACTGTTATACAAGCTGTACACTCACTACTTTACATTGTAGCAAAGTGTCATTTCTTCAGTGTTGTCACATGAAAAGATAGAATAAAATATTTACTAAAAATGTGAGGGGTGTACTCACTTTTGTGAGATACTGTTACTGTGTAGATGTGTAGATTTCATGCTATCTACCTAGCAGTACTTGGCCAACGTATCTCCGAGTTCCTGTTTACCAGCAATGTGCTTGTGATGTCCTGGGGGGAGGAAGGGGGGAGGAAGGAGGGAGGGTGGGGGGGGGGGGCTCGGGCCCTTCTGGGGGGCTTTTTACACCTATTTTATTGCAGACGATAGGAAGTTCAAACTGGTGTAGCTGCTTCATGAATGTTTTATTAAAGCCTATCACGCTGGTGTGTGAGAGCAGAATGAGCTGGCAGCTGCCGATCTCACAATGGTTCTTGAGAAGCCCTTGGAGAAATATATATTAAAATAGGAAAAGGATGATTTTGGCCGTCCTTGATGTTTATGAACTTTCTTCACCAGTTATTGTCTTCTTTCATTAGGAGAAGTAATGACTGTGCAGGGGGGGGGGGCTAACTATGAACATGGGGCCCCATCAGTGGTGGCTGGTGTTTTTTTTTTTGTGGGGGCGGCGGCAGACAACCACCCATACCGAGCAGCCCCCATCCCCGAGTGGCACCCTCCCCCCCCCGCTGTTTGTCGGTCGGTCCGGCACTTACCCCATCGCGGTGGGTGGCAGGCAGCGTGGTGCAGCGGCTTCATGTCCTCTCCTCCATGGCGGCTTCCAGCTCCTCCCCTCCTCCTCCTAGGCGTCCAATAGGATCTCCTGTACTTTCAGCCAATCGGGTGACCGGTGTCAAAACCCACTTCCTGACTGGCCAGGAGGAGGATCAGTGTTACAACAGCGAATTTTCATTCGCTGTTGTAACACACCTGGGTGGGCTCGGAGCGCACGCTCTGCAACCCAAGCCCACCCTATATTGAAGCCTATTAGAGCCTCTGGCTCTAAACAGTGCTTCAAAAAAAAAAAGCCCCCCCCCCCGCATTGGAATCCATGCGCCGGTGTCCTGAAAGGGGCCGGACGCATGGATAGGGGGGGTGGCGATGAACAGGGGGGGGCCTAAAAATGGATGGACAATATGGGGTTGATTTACTAAAACTGGAGTGTGCAAAATCTGGTGCAGCTCTGCATGGTAGCCAATCAGCTTCCAACTTCAGTGCCTTCAATTAAGCTTTGACAATAAAACTTGAAAGCTGATTGGTTTCTATGCAGAGCTGCACCATATTATGCACTCTCCAGTTTCTAGTAAATCCCTCCCTATATGTCATTGATCTACTTCCCACCCATAGGATGTCCATGGACGTCCTGAGGTTTCAGCACTTGGATGATGCCTGCACCTACAGCAGGGGAAGGCAACCTGGGGCCCTTCAGCTGTTGTGGAACTACATTTCCCATTAGGCATTGCAAGGCTGGCAATTACAGTTACTCCCGGAGGCATGATGGGACTTGTAGTTCTGCAACAGCTGGAGGGCCCCAGGTCGCCTACCCCTGACCTACAGGCATCACATACCTCCCAACATTTTGAGATGGGAATGAGGGACACCTACTTGCAAACGTATGTAGGCATAGGACACACACCCTTAAAGGAGAATTAACCCAAAAAAAGGTTAATTAAATCCACAAGGACTTTTTTTTTGCCACTCCTATTCCTTTATATTGGCTTTTAACATTTACAAATGCAGCAATTTAGAATTTAGATGAAAGGTTTAGCACTGGGAAACACTTTTTGAAAGATAAAAGTTCATTTTATATACAACTATATAGATCAGACAAAAATGAGGGGCCAATGAGGGGAAAAGAGGGATAGTGGGACATTGCTCCAAATCAGGGACAGTCTTCGAAATCAGGGACAGTTGGGAGCTGTGGCATCATCCCGCTATGAATTTTTGCAGCCGGAGATTCCTTTTCCAGCAGAAGTGGTTCAAGTGGCTAAACAGCCATTCGATCACTTCTGTGGGTGGCAGAAGGGGGTCCCACCCACTGCCGCCTTTCCCAGCCTCTACCATCTGATCGCGGAGCCTAGGAGAGCTGGGGACGGCAGCGATGTCTGCAGAGATATAAGAACTGACGTATGTTGTCACTTCCGGTTCCGCCTCTTTGTTTACCGATCTGTGTCTGATTGGCTGCAGGGGAGGCCAGAAGAGCGATTTGGGGTCTGATAGACCCCAGATCTCCCCATTAAGAGGACCTGTCACAGCCCATGCTGTCACAAGGGATGTTGGTTATTCCTTGTGATGGCAATAAAAGCAATCAAAAAAAAAAGTGTAAGAAAAAAATAAATTGTATAAAATAAATAATAATAATATATATATTTTTTTAAAAGCACTCCCTTCCCCCCCGTGCTTACGCGCAAATGCGAGCGCATAGGTTACACTGGCACGCATATGTAAACAGTGATTGCACCACACATGTGAGGTATTGTAGCAAACGCCAGAGCGACTGCAATAATTCTAGTGCCAGACCTCCTGTGTAACTCTAAACTGATAACCTGTAAAGGAGTTTAACCTCTAGACATCCGCGCTATAGCCGAATGACGGCCACAGCACGGACCTACATTCCCGGGAGGCTGTCATATGACGGCCTCCCCTGTGCACGCTCCCTGCGCGCGCCCTGGGGGGTGCGCGCCGGGCGCGTTGTGATCACCGAGTCACTGAGACTCGGCTGATCACCGATCTGTGTAAGGGGCCGGTCCCGGCCCCTTACCATGTGATCAGCTGTCAGTCAATGACAGCTGATCACATGGTGTAAACAAAAGATCGGTAATCGTTTTTTTTTTTACTCACGCTGACAGCGCGCGTAGAAAAAAAAGCCGATCACTGGATCGGATGTGAGGGACATCGGTCCCCAAGTGGAAGAGGCACATCTGCCTCATCAGTGCCCACTAAAAGTGCCACCTAATAGTGCCCACAGTGCCACCTAACAGTGCCCACAGTGCCACCTAACAGTGCCCACAAGTGCCACCTATCAATGCCCACAAGTACCACCTATCAATGCCCACCTGTAGTGCCAATCAGTGCCACCTGCCAGTGCTGCCCATCACTGCCACCCATCAGTGCCCATTACTGCCACCCATCAGTGCCCATCACTGCCGCCTATCAGTGCCCATCACTGCCGCCTCATCACCGTACATCAATGAAGGAGAAAAATTACCCGTTTAAAATTTTTTATAACAAAATATAAAAAAATAAACATTTTTTTAATAAAAAGTAAAAACTGCAGAGGTGATCAAATACCACCAAAAGAAAGCTCTATTTGTGGTGAAAAAATGATAAAAATTTAATTTGGGTACAGTGTTGCATGACCGCGCAATTGTCATTCAAAGTGTGTCAGCGCTGAAAGCTGAAAATTGGTCTGGATAGGAGGGGGGTTTAAGTGCCCTGTAAGCAAGTGGTTAAAGCGTCGCCTATGGAGAATTTTAAGTACTGTAGTATGCCGCATTCCACGGGCAGACGCAATTTCAAAGTATGACATGTTGGGTATCTATTTACTCAGCGTAACATCATCTTTCACATTATACAAAACATTGGGGTAAATATTGTGTTTTTTTTTTAAAATTCATTAAAGTGCATTTTTCTCCAAAAATATTGCGTTTGAAAAGCCGCTGCGCAAATACTGTGTGACATAAACAATTGCAACACCCACCATTTTATTCTATAGGGCCTCTGGTAAAAAAATATGTATACAGTATCTCACAAAAGTGAGTACACCCCTCACATTTTTGGTAAATATTTTCTTCTATCTTTTCATGTGACAACACTGAAGAAATGACACTTTGCTACAATGTAAAGTAGTGAGTGTACAGCTTGTATAACAGTGCAAATTTGCTGTCCTCTCAAAATAACTCAACAAACAGGCTATACTCACTTTTGTTGCCAGCGGTTTAGACACTTTGCTACAATGTAAAGTAGTGAGAGTACAGCATATGAATAACATGTTATTTACACTGTTATATATGTATAACAGTGTAAATTTTCTGTCCCCTTAAAATAACTCAACACACAGCCATTAATGTCTAAACCGCTGGCAACAAAAGTGAGTACACCCCTAAGTGAAAATGTATAAATTGGGCCCAATTAGCCATTTTCCCTCCCCGGTGTCATGTGACTCGTTATGCCGCGTACACACGGTCGGACTTTCCGGCATACTTGGTCCGGCACACTTTCCGACGGACTTTGTCCGCCAGGTGCGCCGGACTTTAAAACGGACGGACTTGCCCACACACGCCGGGACTTTCCGGCGGGCTAAGTCCGCCCGTCTTTCCGACGGACTTTCGCCGGAGTTCCGGCGGACTTTCAGAATGAACGGACTTGCCCACACACGGCCAAGTCCGTTCATTTTGAACGTGACTCAGGTGCGACGGGACTAGCAAAGGATGTCAATCTTGCCGCTTTTATCGGCGAGATTGACACCTTGCGAGCCCCGTTGCGGGGCATACCAGGCCCTTAGGTCTGGTATGGATTATAAAGGGAAGCTCCTACGCCGAAAAAACGGCGTGGGGTCCCCCCTAAAATCCATACCAGACCCCGATCCGAGCACGCAGCCTGGCCGGTCAGGAAAGGGGGTGGGGACGAGCGAGCGCCCCCCCCCCCTCCTGAACCGTACCAGGCCGCATGCCCTCAACATGGGGGGTGGGTGCTTTGGGGTAGGGGGGCGCCCTGCGGGGCCCCCCCACCTCAAAGCACCTTGTCCCCATGTTGATGAGGACAAGGGCCTCTTCCCGACAACCCTGGCCGTTGGTTGTCGGGGTCTGCGGGCGGGGGGCTTATCGGAATCTGGGAGCCCCCTTTAATAAGGGGGCCCCCAGATCCCGGCACCCCACCCTATGTGAATGAGTATGGGGTACATGGTCCCCCTACCCCTTCACCTAGGGAAAAAGTGTAAGTAATAAAACACACTACACAGGTTTTTAAAATATTTTATTAAACAGCTCCGGGGGTGGGGATCTTCCTCCGGCTTCGGGGGTCCCTCCGCTTCATCTTCTCCCGGCGTCCGGTTGGTTCTTCTCCGCTCTCTTCTCCCGGTGTTCCAGTTCTTCGGCCGACTCCTCTGCTGTGTTCAGGTAGCTCTCTTGCCAGCAGAGGTCCGGACTTCTGAGCTGCTGGGCTTCTTCTCTTCTCTTCTCTTCTCCAGATGTTGACACGACGCTCTCTCCTGCTGGACTGGTCTCTGAGGGCTGCGTTGTGACTTATATAGGCGGAGACCCCGCCCCATATGATGTCACAGTCCCTGGGCATGCTGGGACAACATCTGGGGGAAGAGAAGAGAAGAGAAGACAAGAAGACAAGAAGCCCAGAAGTCCGGACCTCCGCTGGCAATAGAGCTACATGAAGACAGTGGAGGGGCCGGCCGAAGACCTGGGACACCGGGAGAAGAGGCCGGAGAGCGGAGAAGAACCAACCGGACGCCGGGAGAAGATGAAGCGGAGGGACCCCCGAAGCCGGAAGAAGACCCCCGAAGCCGGAGGAAGATCCCCCCCCCCCCGGAGCTGTTTAATAAAATATTTTAAAAACCTGTGTAGTGTGTTTTATTACTTACACTTTTTTCCTAGGTAAATGGGTAGGGGTACCATGTACCCCATACTCATTTACATAGGGTGGGGGGCCGGGATCTGGGGGCCCTCTTATTAAAGGGGGCTCCCAGATTCCGATAAGCCCTCGCCCGCAGACCCCGACAACCAACGGCCAGGGTTGTCGGGAAGAGGCCCTTGTCCTCATCAACATGGGGACAAGGTGCTTTGGGGGGGGGGGGCGCAGGGCGCCCCCTCCCCCAAAGCACCCACCCCCCCATGTTGAGGGCATGCGGTCTGGTACGGTTCAGGAGGGGGGGGGGGCGCTCGCTCGTCCCCACCCCCTTTCCTGACCGGCCAGGCTGCGTGCTCGGATCGGGGTCTGGTATGGATTTTAGGGGGACCCCACGCCGTTTTTTCGGCGTAGCGGGGTTCCCTTTATAATCCATACCAGACCTAAGGGCCTGGTATGCCCCGCGCTCGCCGCAATAGGAAGATTTGTTTTTCCTATTGCAGCGAGCGCGAGATGCAATACCCTGCCCTCGTGTCGCATTTGGTCTGTCGGACCAGCCTACACACGAGCGGGCTTTCCGTCGGACCAGCACACACACGAGCGGACTTTCCGCCCGAAACTGAGTCCGACGGAAAGATTTGAGACTTTCTTCAAATCTAGGTCCGGCGGGCTTTTGGGAAGAAGTCCGCCGGAAAAGTCCGCCACCGCCCACACACGGGCGGATTGTCCGGCACACTCTGGTCCGCCGGACCAAGTATGCCGGAAAGTCCGACCGTGTGTACGCGGCATTAGTGTTACAAGGTCTCAGGTGTGAATGGGGAGCAGGTGTGTTAAATTTGGTGTTATCGCTCTCACTCTCTCATACTGGTCACTGGAAGTTCAACATGGCACCTCATGGCAAAGAACTCTCTGAGGATCTGGAAAAAAGAATTGTTTCTCTACATAAAGATGGCCTAGGCTATAAGGAGATGCCAAGACCCTGAAACTGAGCTGCAGCACGGTGGCCAAGACCATACAACGGTATAACAGGACAGGTTCCACTCAGAACAGGCCTCGCCATGGTCCACCAAAGAAGTTGAGTGCACGTGCTCAGCGTCATATCCAGAGGTTGAAAGGGTGGGGGGTCAGCCTGTCAGTGCTCAGACCATACGCCGCACACTGCATCAAATTGGTCTGCATGGCTGTCATCCCAGAAGGAAGCCTCTTCTAAAGATGGTGCACAAGAAAGCCCACAAACATTTCGCTGAAGATAAGCAGACTAAGGACATGGATTACTGGAACCATGTCCTGTGGTCTGATGAGACCAAGATAAACATATTTGGTTAAGATGGTGACAAGCGTGTGTGGGGGCAACCAGGTGAGGAGTACAAAGACAAGTGTGTCTTGCCTACAGTCAAGCATGGTGGTGGGAGTGTCATGGTCTGGGGCTGCATGAGTGCTGCCGGCACTGGGGAGCTACAGATCATTGAGGGAACCATGAATGCTGACATGTACTGTGACATACTGAAGCAGAGCATGATCTCCTCCCTTCAGAGACTGGGCCGCAGGGCAGTGTTCCAATATGATAAAGACCTCAAACACATCTCCAAGACCACCACTGCCTTGCTAAAGAAGCTGAGGGTAAAGGTGATGGACTGGCCAAGCATGTCTTCAGATCTAAACCCTATTGAGCATCTGTGGGACATCCTCAAACAGAAGGTGGAGGAGCGCAAGGTCTCTAACATCCACCAGCTCTGTGATGTCGTCATGGAGGAGTGGAAGAGGACTCCAGTGGCAACCTGTGAAGCTCTGGTGAACTCCATGCCAAAGAAGGTTAAGGCAGTGCTGTAAAATAATGGTGGCCACACAAAATATTGACACTTTGGGCCCAGTTTGGACATTTTCACTTAGGGGTGTACTCACTTTTGTTGCCAGCAGTTTAGACATTAATGGCTGTGTGTTGAGTTATTTTGAGGGGATGGCAAATTTACACTGTTATACAAACTGTACACTCACTACTTTACATTGTAGCAAAGTGTCATTTCTTCAGTGTTGTCACATGAAAAGGTAAACTAAAATATTTACAAAAATGTGAGGGGTGTACTCACTTTTGTGAGATACTGTGTGTATGTATATGTATATATATATATATATAATGTTTTGGGGTTTTAAGTAATTTTCTAGCAAAAAAAAAAAAGTCAATGTTTACATGAAGGAGTGAAGTGTCAGAATTGGCCCTGGATACGAAGTGGTTAACATAAAATATACCTAACTTTAGGTATGGACCTTTGCGTGTCGGGACCACGTGGACACATGAAGGAGCCATTAATTGTTAATGGCACCCCCACACATCTGCAAACCATGCGGTTCAATGTGACCCATTTTTGGAAGAGTCGGGGACTTTGTTTTCCATGTGTCTCGCACGTAGGGCAGCCCATTAAGATCAACGGGCCGCTCTACATACAACGCATGAAGAGCGCGTGGAAATGTGCACGTGCATGGTTGCACCTTCAGGTGTGAACCAAGGTGTCCCACAATGCCCAAAAAAAAAGGCACCCTAAAAGAAGCCAACCCAGGTATGACACAATCATGTAAATCCTGGTGGTTGTACAGCTCTTGCCTGTGTTTACAAATGTCTGACACAGATCAGCCCCTGTTGCAGCTTCTCATCTTGAGACTTGTTACAAAATTACAATGTGTTGTCTGATCACTTGGCAGAGGTGAAGATCTGGGGGGGGGGGGGGGGTTGGTAGGGGGTCCAAAACCCACCAAGAGCATCTGCAACATTGCAGCTACTACTGAAAATTCAAAGGGAGGGAGGCTTTCCTTCTTTCCCTATCTCCTCCACAGCTCTGGTAACATGACACAGATGATGGAGAACTAGTTCTCACTCTGAAATGCCTGGTCTGGTGAGTGGATTTCTTGGACGGGGGAGAGCTAGACTGGGAAAAACAGTACTGGTGGTGGTGGTGGTGGGGGGGGGGGGGGAATCTGTACTGGGAGGGAGCAGTACTGTGGGGAAATCTGTACTGAGGCAGGAGATCTGTACTGGGTGGAGATCTGTACTGAGGGTGGAGATCTGTACTGGGGGGAGATCTGTACTGAGGGTGGAGATCTGTACTGGGGGAGATCTGTACTGGGGGTAGAGATCTGTACTGGGGGATCTGTACTGAGGGTGGAGATCTGTACTGGGGGGAGATCTGTACTGGGGGTGGAGATCTGTACTGGGGGGAGATCTGTACTGAGGGTGGAGATCTGTACTGGGGGGAGATCTGTACTGGGGGAGATCTGTACTGGGGGGGGGGATCTGTACTGAGGGTGGAGATCTGTACTGAGGGCGGAGATCTGTACTGAGGGCGGAGATCTGTACTGGGGGTGGAGATCTGTACTGAGGGTGGAGATCTGTACTGGGGGGAGATCTGTACTGAGGGTGGAGATCTGTACTGGGGGAGATCTGTACTGGGGGTAGAGATCTGTACTGGGGGATCTGTACTGAGGGTGGAGATCTGTACTGGGGGGAGATCTGTACTGGGGGTGGAGATCTGTACTGGGGGGAGATCTGTACTGGGGGGAGATCTGTACTGGGGGAGATCTGTACTGGGGGGGGGATCTGTACTGAGGGTGGAGATCTGTACTGAGGGCGGAGATCTGTACTGGGGGTGGAGATCTGTACTGGGGGTGGAGATCTGTACTGGGGGGAGATCTGTACTGAGGGAGGAGATCTTTACTGGGGGGAGATCTGTACTGGGGGTGGAGATCTGTACTGAGGGTGGAGATCTGTACTGAGGGTGGAGATCTGTACTGAGGGTGGAGATCTGTACTGAGGGTGGAGATCTGTACTGAGGGTGGAGATCTGTACTGGGGGTGGAGATCTGTACTGGGGGTGGAGATCTGTACTGAGGGTGGAGATCTGTACTGGGGGGAGATCTGTACTGGGGGAGATCTGTACTGGGGGGGATCTGTACTGAGGGTGGAGATCTGTACTGAGGGTGGAGATCTGTACTGGGGGTGGAGATCTGTACTGAGGGTGGAGATCTGTACTGGGGGGAGATCTGTACTGAGGGAGGAGATCTTTACTGGGGGGAGATCTGTACTGGGGGTGGAGATCTGTACTGAGGGTGGAGATCTGTACTGAGGGTGGAGATCTGTACTGAGGGTGGAGACCTGTACTGGGGGGAGATCTGTACTGAGGGTGGAGACCTGTACTGGGGGGAGATCTGTACTGGGAGGAGATCTGTACTGAGGGTGGAGATCTGTACTGAGGGTGGAGATCTGTACTGGGGGTGGAGATCTGTACTGAGGGTGGAGATCTGTACTGGGGGGAGATCTGTACTGAGGGAGGAGATCTTTACTGGGGGGAGATCTGTACTGGGGGTGGAGATCTGTACTGGGGGGAGATCTGTACTGGGGGGAGATCTGTACTGAGGGAGGAGATCTTTACTGGGGGCAGATCTGTACTGGGGGTGGAGATCTGTACTGAGGGTGGAGATCTGTACTGAGGGTGGAGATCTGTACTGAGGGTGGAGATCTGTACTGAGGGTGGAGATCTGTACTGGGGGAGATCTGTACTGGGGGGGATCTGTACTGAGGGTGGAGATCTGTACTGGGGGGATATCTGTACTGGGGGTGGAGATCTGTACTGAGGGTGGAGATCTGTACTGAGGGTGGAGATCTGTACTGGGGGGAGATCTGTACTGGGGGAGATCTGTACTGGGGGGGATCTGTACTGAGGGTGGAGATCTGTACTGAGGGTGGAGATCTGTACTGGGGGGAGATCTGTACTGAGGGAGGAGATCTTTACTGGGGGGAGATCTGTACTGGGGGTGGAGATCTGTACTGAGGGTGGAGATCTGTACTGAGGGTGGAGACCTGTACTGGGGGGAGATCTGTACTGAGGGTGGAGACCTGTACTGGGGGGAGATCTGTACTGGGGGAGATCTGTACTGGGGGGGATCTGTACTGAGGGTGGAGATCTGTACTGAGGGTGGAGATCTGTACTGGGGGTGGAGATCTGTACTGAGGGTGGAGATCTGTACTGGGGGTGGAGATCTGTACTGAGGGAGGAGATCTTTACTGGGGGGAGATCTGTACTGGGGGTGGAGATCTGTACTGAGGGTGGAGATCTGTACTGAGGGTGGAGATCTGTACTGGGGGGAGATCTGTACTGGGGGGAGATCTGTACTGGGGGAGATCTGTACTGGGGGGGATCTGTACTGAGGGTGGAGATCTGTACTGGGGGGATATCTGTACTGGGGGTGGAGATCTGTACTGAGGGTGGAGATCTGTACTGGGGGGATATCTGTACTGGGGGTGGAGATCTGTACTGAGGGTGGAGATCTGTACTGGGGGGATATCTGTACTGGGGGTGGAGATCTGTACTGAGAGTGGAGATCTGTACTGAGGGTGGAGATCTGTACTGGGGGGGGGGGGATCTGTACTGGGGGGAGATCTGTACTGGGGGTGAAGATCTGTACTGGGGGGAGATCTGTACTGGGGGGAGATCTGTACTGGGGGGAGATCTGTACTGAGGGAGGAGATCTGTACTGGGGGGAGATCTGTACTGGGGGTGGAGATCTGTACTGAGGGTGGAGATCTGTACTGAGGGTGGAGATCTGTACTGGGGGAGATCTGTACTGGGGGGGATCTGTACTGAGGGTGGAGATCTGTACTGTGGAGAGATCTGTAGTGAGGGTGGAGATCTGTACTGAGGGTGGAGATCTGTACTGAGGGTGGAGATCTGTACTGAGGGTGGAGATCTGTACTTGGGGTGAAGATCTGTACTGGGGGGAGATCTGTACTGGGGGGAGATCTGTACTGGGGGGAGATCTGTACTGGGGGGGATCTGTACTAGGGGTGGAGATCTGTACTGGGGGGAGATCTGTACTGAGGGGAGATCTGTACTGGGAGGATTTGGCTTTGGAGATCTTTACTGGGGGAGGGAATCTTTACTAGTGAGTGGGAGGAGATCTGTACTTGTACTTAGTTATTATTTCAGATTTTCTAATTTTTGGGTTTTCTAATTTTCAAATTTTTGTTCTTTTGAATTTTCGGATTTTCATCCTTATTTTCGAATTTTCAGATTTTTACATTTCCAAAATTTGGGATTTTCCAACTTTGGAAAAATGTATTAAACGGGTTTTTGTTAATTCTAATATTTCCGAATTAACGAATTTGTTGAATTTAGTTCAAAAACTAATTTGGAACGAAACAAATTGCACATGTCTAGCGTGTTCACTGTGTTCATTTAGAAAAGGAAGGCACCTGTAAATGACATATTTACTAACCCCTTCCCTCGCTCTCCATCCTGAAACATCCCCAGCAGCAGCTGAGGGGGGGAGGGGGGAGAGGAGGGTAGCCAGCAGCACTGCAGGGCAAACACAGAGGGAAGCCCAGGCAGTAGGGGTGTAGCGTCACATATGGCGACCCATCACATTTGGCTACCTGCTGGACTGTGCATGCGCGCCGCCGCCATATGTGTACCAACACTGTGGCGATCTGCGCTTGCGCAGAATTTTGTGGCCACACCCCTGAGTCCAGGTTCAAGCCCCACCATCCAAGTGGACATAGAGTTAGATTATAATTATTTCGAGCGAAGGAAAGTTGTCTTACAACAGTGTTGGAACGCATATGGTGGCGTCGCGCATGCGCACTCCAGCGGGTAGCAAAATGTGATGGGTAGCTGAATGTGATGTGACAGGGGGAATCGTCACCGCATGTAAGGATTAGGGTGTGCCCAGGCACACCTGGCACACCCCCATGCTCACGCCTACAGGGAGAGGCCTGTACTGGAGGGGATCTGAACTGAGGGAAAGATCTGTACTGGGGGAGGGGATCTTTACTAGTAGGGGGTGGAAATTTAGCTTGGGGAGGGAGGCAAGTTTTTGTTGTACTGACCTTTGCGTTATGGAATTCTGACTCCTGTTAGATTCTTACTTGTGGCGCAGTCATTAAAGAATAATTTTGGATACAAGGACTGTGCCATGTGTTACCATTTTCACAGTGTGTGACCCTCCAGCTGCTAGTAGAGTTGTGCTCCTCTAGGTGCCCAAGGTTGAAGAAAAAATAATATCTATGGCTCTGTCACAAGGGGAGAGGAGAGTGCGGAAGTGCTTCTCTCTGCCTGCAGTAGACTGATAACATCATCTCAGCCTAGGAAATGTCGCTTTCAAGGATGGCTTTCAACTTATAGAAATTGAAGCTTTTTTGAAAATAAAACTTCTTGTCTTCCATCGTGACAAATTTATGTATCCAGACTTGTAAAGATTTTGCAGGGTTCATCCTAAATGGGGTCACCCAGTCTCAGCCAGAGGGTCGTGTGTTACCCAACATCACCAGTTTGGCCAATCTATAATCAATCCCCCCAGACAGAGATAATAAGCCCTGAATCAGATATTTCCTTTCTAACAATCACTTTTGTGATTTAACAATGAAGAGACCTTCAGTCGGTAATTATCGTATTTTTAACTTCCTAACTCTCCTCTCAAACATCCACAATCCATCCACAATCTCTTATTGACTTCCAGAATAATGATTTTCTATCTTTTTCTTTCTGTGTCATTTTTTTTTTTTTTGTTTCCTTCGCTGCTAAATATTTATTCCCAGCCCAGAAATGTCACAGCTATTTATAAAGTGCTGAATTATTCCTGTGCCTCTCAGCCATCCGGGGTGCTGGGAGTAGGACGGGGACTGGCTGCCCATTGTATCCCCCGCACAATAGCTGAAATCACATTTATTTATGTAAAATTTCAGTGTTTGACCCTGGAGGAAAATGTATTTCTATTATAGAATAGGAGGCAGATGTGTCTGGAAGTACATTGTATTAAATATACATTAAATATATATATGTAAAGCGCTGCGTAAATTGACAGCGCTATATAAGTACCTTAAATAATAATAACTATTAAATTATAGGTATTGGATTTTCCTTTCAAACTTGGTTGTTAGTGAATCTTACGAAATACGAATTTATCGGAAGTTACGAATGATCCGAAATAACGAATGCCGTAGCTAAACGAATGGAACGTAACGAATTAATAATAATAAATAACAGTAATAAAAGTGTATATTTAAAACGCCACACTGTCTTTAATGTACAAGTGGAGGCACGCAAAATTTCTTTATTTTAGATTAATAGTAATAAAAACTATTTATTTATTATTCATTTGTTCCGTTACATTTGTTTAGATGTGGCATTCGTGATTTCGTATAATTCGTAACTTCGGATAAATTCGTATTCATTAGGTTCACTAACAGCCAAATTTAAAAGGAAATTTCAATACCTACAATTTAATAGTTAGTTATTATTAGTTAGATATTCTTTCGAATTTTCTGTCTTATTTTCACATTTTCGGATTTATGAATTTTCGAATTTGCGAATTTACAAATTGCGATCATAACGAATGACCCAAAAAACAAAAAAACAAAAAAAAGAATGAAACGAAAACTAACAAATTTTTCGGCAGTGCACATGTCTAGAAGAGAAATGTTCTGGACATGTGGCCGAAGCCACTGTTGGTGCTGGACAGAGGTTAGCAGAGTTCTGCCCTGTTGCCAGCACTTCAGTTTTGGAGACGGCAATCTCCAGAGTTTCCACTGGTGATTCTCTGGCATGCTGCTGAACGTGTTCTAGCAGTTTCCTGTATGCCCTTTCCAGATGCTGTTCCTTCCTTAGCAAATAGTCCAGATTAGGTTTAAGCTCTGAGACCCGCGCAAGACCGAGCATAGCCTCTCTATAATCTCGCAGGTCCTCAAGGGTAGGTTTCCCTTCATCGCCAAACACAAAACAATCTGTAAGGCTCTCCCACAGCAATCCAGGGCCACCAAAGTCATATCCTTCCGGAGAGCATTCTGTGGTCTCCCCTAAATATCCCTGATCTCCCCTAATTGTCTCCCCTAAAAAAAAAAAAATTTTTTTTTTTGGAGTTTTTAAGGGCTGCGTGCCATTGCAGAGCCCGGTAATGATTGTCCAGCCCTATCTCCTGCTGGACCAGCCTGTCCAACTCAGTCACCCATTGCTCCTGGGGCCGCTCTCCCAGAAATGCCATCTGCAATGCCCGTTGGTCACTGGCCCGTTGCTCTGGGGTTGGAGAGCACTTGCCCTGTTTTATACCAGCGAGCTGGAGGGATCCAATCCAGAGCTTCACCCGAATCTGCTGACTGAGCTCCAGGTATTCATCCTCAGACACAGTCCTGGTGTATGCTGAAAGGACGATCTGCAGCAGCCCCGGGAACTCTGATGCCAGGTCCAGGGTGACCGAAGTCTGCTATCCTGATCCTGGATCCAGGTGGAGGTTTGGATGTCCCAGACTGCAGAAAGCGTCCCACTGCTTGCCACCAATTGTAACGTAACGTCCCACACTCCATGCTTCCGTCAGTATATCGCTTCCTAAGTCCTGGAACACGAGACCAATGGATCTGGCTATAGCAACCCCCAAGAACCAGACAACACCAGTCTTGGAGTACATCAGGAATAGCCTGCTTTATTTGAGATCTCACACAAATATATACACAAGTATAGCAATACAAACTGTAACCAGAAACCTAATTAACATGAGCTAATTAACTAATCCTTTAACCAGACAGGTGACTCAGAGATATGACCTTTTAGGGCAGCCTTGACGTCTCCTAGCTCACCGACAATACAATACACATTATCATAAATATCAACACAGAACTCCTTCATACAATTGCAGGGTTAATTAGCACAAACAGCAATGGGTGAAAGACTCTTAGAAGCCATACTAGACTTATTTACATCATAGCAGACAAAAGACAGACAGATTCGGCTGGAGGTGATGACATCAGCAACTAACAGTATGTGTCCCAACAGTATGAATCAGTCACTATTTCTAATATGGCATATACAGGGTTCCCAGAGTCTGTGTGTCTTGGGGGGACATGGACCTGAATCCAAAGTAACACCACCTCGAGGGTCCCCAGGCATACAGCTCACAAAGAGCACCATCCCCCCAAAATCCAGGGCCCATAATCAGTAGGCAAGAGGCCAGCATTCAGTCTCCTCCAAAAGCCTCTGTCCCGGGTGAGTCCATCTCAGTTATATTCTTTCTATTTTATTCCATTCTATTCTATTCCTTTATTTTCTATTTTATTTTATCTGTTATTTTTTTTTTCTATTCTATTTCGTTCTGTTTTATTCTATTCTTTTATTTTCTATTCTATCCCTTTTTTTCCTATTCTATTTTTTTCAATTCCTTTATTTTCTATTCTGTTCTGTTTTACTCTATTATGTTCTATTCTTGTATTTTCTATATATATTCTTTTCTATTTCATTTCTTTATTTTCTATTCTGTTCTGTTTTACTCTATTAGGTTCTATTCTTGTATTTTCTATATATATTCTTTTCTATTTCATTTCTTTATTTTCTATTCTACTTTATTCTCTTAGAATTAGATTAGATTTAGATTAGATTTAATTCTCTTAAATTAGAATTCGGTTCAAAAACTATTCAAATTCGATTCGAAAACGATTCAATTCGAATTTCGTCGAAATAATGATTACTTATCTCAGATTCACTTAGATTCATTACTATTGTAACTCGGAAAATTCTCATACATCTAAATCTCCAAATAACGAAAAATTTATGCGAATTTAAATTCGGGACAAAACGAACCGCACATGTCTATTGTCCAGTGTAAAGTTCAGAATTGCAGAAAAGGCTAAAGAAAAAAGATATAATTAATTGCAGGTCCAGTTTTAGGTCCAGCATTGCAGAAAACGTTGAGGGGATGAATTGAAACATTCTGCCTTCACTTGATATTCCTCTTGAATCCCTTTATAATCAAAAGAACATTTATTAGAATAATTGAGATGGAAACAAATTGAAAATCAATCAGAGAATGTATCATCAAACATATAATAAAGAGACCTCTTCCCGGTGATTTCCGGTTGTATGGAGTCCGCAGTCATATCTCCTTCTAAGCAAAATGAAAAATAAGTGTGGATCCTTGTCAGCATCTCCATTGGATTGGTGGATTTCCGGAGGCTCTGACTCACCCTGGCCTCCCGCAGAGTTTAATCAGCCTCCCAGCTGGAGGTAGGTAACAGCGGGATTTTTTTTAGTTGCCATTAAATGATCTCCCGCTGCTGAGAGATGCCATTCCGGTTCTTATAAGAAAGTCAGCTACGGCGGATCTTGGGTTTTCTCATTTATGCCTTTTCGATAAGTTGATAACTGCCAATTACACAGCCAGAGCTTCCATGAGGACCCTGAAGTTGTATTTCACGCTAAGATTGGGCTATTTACTATGTGCTGGAAAAGACATCTTGACAATTCTCGGCTTGTCACAGAAGCGCGTGGATGAAAATCGCCATGGGATGATGGTCTACGGCTTATCTTGTCAATGCCTCTTATTTTCAGTGCCCTATCGTTGGTATCAGTGAGAACAATAGTTCCCCATCATTGGTGGCAGTAGGAATATTGCTCCCCATCATTGGTGTCAGTGGGCAGAACAGTGCCCCATCATTGGTGTCAGTGGGCAGAACAGTGCCCCATCATTGGTGTCAGTGGGAAGAATTGTGCCTCATCATTGATGTCCGCGGGAAGAATAGCGCCCCATTGTTGGTGTTAGCTTTAAGAACCCTTACAACACCAAACACTAGTAACCTGCAATATACTATGTAGCCCTCTTTTGGGAAGGGGGCTATGAGACACGGCCCTCTCCAAACAGAATATTGCACTAAACCTGTAGGTAAATAAGAGAACCAGAACCTTCTCTAAGTGGAAGAGTGGGATTAATAATAAAGTTGGCAGAGCCTCCATCCCGGACAGTCCTCTGTGAATGGAGGGGATTCCCTTCCTGGGAAATTAACCAGTATTCTAATCAACGTAATTGGGAGCAGAGGAACTACTGCTATTGCCATATGGGGGGCACTGATAGGCGGCATAGATGGGTGGCACTGATGGGTGGCACTGATGGGCGGCACTGATGGGCAGTACTGATGGGCAGCACTGATGGGCATTGGTGGACAGCACTGATAGCGGCACTGGTGGGCACTGAAAGCCATCACTGACTGGCATCACAAATGGGCACTGATTGCTGGCACTGGTGGGCACTGATTGCTGGCACTGGTGGGCACCGGAAGCCAGCACTGACTGGCATCACTAATGGGCACTGATTGCTGGCACTGGTGGGCACTGATTGCTGGCACTGCTGACGCTTTATTGTAATCAGTGCCTTAATTACCTGTCTTGATTTCCCCTGCGAGGAGATGTCGTTAATCGGCTCTCCTCGCCACACAGTCTGTCAGTGTGAGGCGATGAGAGCCGATTACCGGCACTTCCGTGTTTATATGTGATTGGACACAGCCGATCACATGGTTAAAGAGCCGCGGGAGCGGCAGTTCGGTTGCGCCGTCATATGACGTCCACCCAGAACGAGAGCTACGCTGTCCCTCCGTCATTTGACGGTGGGCGGAGCGGAAAGTGGTTAAGGGGGGGGGTAAACCTTTCCGGAGGTTAAGTGGTTAAGAAAATTCTTGGGAAAACTGTCTCCTTTCATGAAAGTTTATAGTTTATATTAAAGTGTTACAAAACCCACAACAGTAAAATCAGTCTGTATATGCAGTAAAGCATGCTTGTTATACTACACATTGTGTAAAAAGGCTGTGTGATCCAGTCTTCTCTGATCCTCCCCTTCTTCCACTGTCCCCAATCCATCTCCTGATAGAACAGAGCCTTGAAGTGCAAGCTGCACATGCTCAGTTTGGTGTGTATTGCTAGGAAGTTTTTTTTTTTCTTTTCTTGGGAGAGCTCATGTGATCAGCACAGGGCCAATCAGCACTGTCCAGACAGAGGGTCAGGGGTTCTGCAGCCTCATAGGCTTATCGGGGGGGGGGGGGGGGAAATGAAAACGCCTACTACAAGCTTTAACCAGACAATGATAGAAGTCACAAGACTGCTATATACTGCGGATGAGGGAAGGGATTTAGCAGTTTATAATGACTAAAATAATTGCATTTCCATGTTCTGTGTTCTTGTAGGAGACCAGATATAGTGAATGCAGGCTCCTGGGTTTAGTAACACCTTAATAGTGAACAAATCCTTTAAAAGAAAGACTGACTAAGCCCCATGCTTATCTATCAGACACAGATACATCCACGTCTATCACATCTCAGCCCAAAGATTTAACTCCGAGAATTGGAGTTCACAGTAAAAGCAGAGATCCTTCAATTTTTACATTATCCCCATTCATTTCATGTGATCGCCAACTGACCCGCAGTCAGTGATGAGATGTCGGTAACTCATTGATTTTTATTATTTTTTCCCATTCACAGCGTGTCACAAGAGCGTGCGGTGACATGTCATTCATTATCTGTAGAAACTCCTAAGCTGAAAATCGAGTATATAAATTAGAGCCTCATTCTCCTTATTATACACAACCATAACAGCCATTTAATCATATCTCACTGCTTGAACATCTTCTAAGCTCTGTTTAACCAGCTCAGCTCCGGAATATTTTACCCCCTTCATGACCAGGATATTTTTTGCTATTCAGCACTGTGCTATTTTAACCGCTTGCCGACAGCCTCACGTCGATATACGACGGCAGAAGGGCACGTACAGGCAAATTAACGTACCTGTACGTTGCCCTTTAAGAAGCCGCGACCTCCGTGAGTGTGATATCGGGTCCTGCGATCGTCTCACGGAGAGGAAGAATGGGGAAATGCTGATGAAATGCTGATGTTAACAAGCGGTGCCCCAGGATGACGTCATCTGTGACGAAACGGCATAGGGAGGAGCGGTGTGCTGACGTCATCAGGTTAATGCAAAGTCCCGGAAGCAACAGAGACCCAGGGCTGGGGAACAAGCCACAGGCGTTTTTGGATCAGTGTTGTGTCACACATAGCCTATCCCTCCCCACAGTTAGAATCACTCCCCAGGACACACTTAACCCCTACAGCGCCACCTAGTGGTTAACCCCTTCACTGCCAGTCACATATACACAGCAATCAATGCATTTTTAATTGCACTGATCGTTGTATGAATGTGAATGGTCCCAAAATCCCTCCAAAAGTGTCCGATGTGTCCGCCATAATGTCGCAGTCACTATAAAAAACGCTGATCGCCGTCATTACTAGTAAAAAAAAAAAAATATTAATAAAAATGCCATAAAACTATCCCCTATTTTGTAGATGCTATAACTTTTGCACAAACCAATCAATATACGCTTATTGTGATTTTTTTTTTTTTTTTACCAAAAATATGTAGAAGAATACGTAACTGCCTAAACTGAGGAAAAAAAAATGTTTTTTTATATATTTTTGGGAATATTTATTATAGCAAAAAGTTAAAAATATTGCGTTTTTTTCAAAATTGTCGCTAATTTTTTGTTTATGGCGCAAAAAATAAAAATCGCAGAGGTGATCAAACACCACCAAAAGAAATATCTATTTGCAGGGAAAAAAGGACATCAATTTTATTTGGGAGCCACGTCGCACGACCTGTCACGTTGTCAGTTAAAGCGACGCAGTGCCGAATCGGAAAAAAAGTGCTCTGGTCTTTGGGCAGCCAAATGGTCCGGGGCTGAAGTGGTTAACTGGTAATTGCGCGGTCATGCAATGCTGTGCTCAAACTAAATTGATGTCATTAAGAGTTCCCTTCACTGGAACTAAGGGGCCAAGCCCAACCCCCGAATAACAACCCCCCACACCATAATCCCCCCTTTTAAGGCGTCGGCATACCAAGACATTTTGGACAATTTCATGCTCCTTTGTGGGAACGGTTTGGGGATGGCCCCTTCCTGTTCCAACATGACTGCACACCAGTGCACAAAGCAAGGTCCATAAAGACATGGATGAGCGAGTTTGGGGTCGACCTCAACCCGAGACAGGCCTTCTTGTCCAACATCAGTGCCTGTCCTCACAAATGCGCATGACTGCGCACCAGTGCACAAAGCAAGGTCCATAAAAACATGGATGAGTGAGTTTGGGGTGGAGAAACTTGACTGGCCTGCACAGAATCCTGACCTCAACCCAATAGAACACCTTTGGGATGAATTAGAGCGGAGACTGCAAGACAGGCCTTCTCACCCAACATCAGTGCCTGACCTCACAAATGCGCTTCTGGAAGAATGGTCAAACATTCCCATAGAGTTTCCCTCCAACCACTTTGCATATTATTTTATATATACTGTGATTCTGTACTTGCCAAAAATGCTGCAGAAATCTCCCTCCACTAAGTCTGGCTGCAACCATTTTAACTGTGGGCAGCTGAAGCTGCTGCCTGTTCACTTCCTGGATTTACACAGACACACAGAGGCACACCTCCAGCTCTGTAGCTCTCATTGGCCCTCTTATGGCTCATCCCTCCTCCCTTCCTGGCAAACTCCCACGAGAGTGAGAGAGAGAGAGCTGTGCATGATGTCATAAGCCTAGGCTAATGACCAGACAAGAAACAGGAAGTAGGCCGTATAAGGTATTTACTGGCAGAAAAAAAAAAAATTACTATCCAAAGTTAAAACAACAAGGGAAGCAGATTTAATAGATGGAAAGATGAAGAAATGACTGAAGGTCCGCTTTAAGGGACATTCAAGAGAAAGCAACTATATAAAAAAAGAAGCTAACCGCCCATGATTTTAATTTTCTGCTGTTTCACGTAATAATTTGTATTTCCTACCCAAGCTTTTGTTTTGAGCAAAAAGGAAACTCTTTCCCATGTTAATAGCAGTTATCTCAATAAACCTTTCTCCTTCCATGTCATATTTCCCTGCAGAAATTGCTGCTTTCACATACTGGAAGGTTTCATAATTATTAGTATCCTCCGCTCAGCGTGGCAGTTTGAAATGAAAGGACCATTTAAAGGAAGACCTTGGGTCGTTCCCCGGAATGGTCTTTTCATTTGAGCGGTAATGTTTGCCTGACAGGGGCACTGCAAGATTTAATTAGACTTTGTCCCCATGCAAATCACCGCTCTGGTCTGAGCTCGAAAAATGGGTAGCTGAAATTATCCGAAATATCATAGCGTCATGAAGCTGCAATATTCCTCCAGCAACACAGGTATAGATAAATGTTGACTTTCTATACCTTTGAAAGTCAAAGTTTTTTTTAAAAGGAACTTTGAAAAACAAATTTTACTTGTATAGTATAAGTATGTATAGTGAGTAAGGGTTAAAGCCCAATTCTAGGCTCTGTAATCTTGCCACAAGTGACCTCCCCTGGAGACTCCCCCATTGTCTATGCTATGCAGATCTCCTGATCTTCAGGGCGTGTGGTCCTCAGAGATGCAAAGAGCACCTGGACCTCTGCATCAATAGACTATGAATGAAGAATGATGTGGCGCAGGTTCCTCAGGGGTGGGGCCATGGCGCCCTGTATTTATAGTATTTCCTCTGTCTTTTTGGGCTGAATGATGCTGGGACATCTTGTGGTGAAAAAGAAGTACTGCATGGGACAGCGCCACATTTAAAGAAGATCTTCACTCCAAAAATGTTTTTTTTTTACCCCACTACAAACCTGTTTGTTATTCTAGGCTCTGTGATCTTGCCACAAGTGACATCCCCTGGAGACTCCCCCATTGTCTATGCTATGCAGATCTCCTGATCTTCAGGGCTGGGTGGTTCTCATAGATGCAAAGAGCACCTGGACCTCTGCATCAATAGACTAAGAATGAAGAATGATGTGGTGCAGGTTCCTCAGGGGTGGGGCCATGGCGCCCTGTATTTATAGTATTTCCTGTCTTTTTGGGTTGAATGATGCTGGGACATCTTGTGGTGAAAAAAAAATGCTGGCTGGGTGGTTCTCATAGATGCAAAGAGCACCTGGACCTCTGCATCAATAGACTAAGAATGAAGAATGATGTGGTGCAGGTTCCTCAGGGGTGGGGCCATGGCGCCCTGTATTTTATAGTATTTCCTCTGTCTTTTTGGGTTGAATGATGCTGGGACATCTTGTGGTGAAAAAGAAGTACTGCATGGGACAGCGCCACATTTAAAGAAGATCTTCACTCCAAAAATGTTTTTTTACCCCACTGCAAACCTGTTTGTTATTCTAGGCTCTGTAATCTTGCCACAAGTGACCTCCCCTGGAGACTCCCCCATTGTCTATGCTATGCAGATCTCCTGATCTTCAGGGCTGGGTGGTCCTCAGAGATGCAAAGAGCACCTGGACGTCTGCATCAATACACTATGAATGAAGAATGATGTTGGGCAGGTTCCTCAGGGGTGGGGCCATGGCGTCCTGTATTTTATAGTATTTCCTCTGTCTTTTTGGGTTGAATGATGCTGGGACATCTTGTGGTGAAAAAGAAGTACTGCATGGGACAGCGCCACATTTAAAGAAGATCTTCACTCCAAAAAATGTTTTTTTTTTACCCCACTGCAAACCTGTTTGTTATTTAAAGTGATACTAAAGGAAAAATTTAACCACTTGACCTCCGGAAGAGTAATAAAAAGTAATAAGTAAAAAACAGTGCAGCGCTAATCATGAATACATGAATGTGCAAAAAGTAGTAATATGAAGTGAATCATATAAACAATGCAAACACAAATCTGTGCAAAAGAAATATATTGTTAAATAAAGATCACAGTCATTTGTGTACTGAGAAAGTCCAAAATAAAGTGAATAGGTCCGTGAAGACGTATATGATAACTGCGTGATCCAATTTGTGATGGTCAATCACCCAGAGAGGAAAAATCACCAACGTGAAGAAATCTGCCACCAAATAGAATATAAGGAGGCTTACCGGAACATATGGACCCAATTCAGCTTCTACCAAATGGGTCATAAAGACAATGGTGTCTCAACACAGAGATATAGACGTTCCACTCCAATCATCTCCAAATGGACTGTATGTTGCTAGGGAGATTGCCAACGATCACCGACACCGATATAGTAATAAATATTAATGTATAGGGCCTTTCAAAGTCAGAGGTGGAATCATCTCATCAACACTCCATTAGTGTGTGAATCCAAGGAGAGAAGATAGACGCGACATAGTGAAAAACCATCAATAGAAAATTTATTAAAAACACAGACCACTCTTATTTTAGTATACATCAAAGCATGAGATGGACGCTTCATGGTAAACCCGGATAAACAAACTGTAATGGCATAGACAGAACAGTAGAACCGACGCGTTTCGTCTCAAACAGACATCTCCTGGGGTTACTTTAACTGACAATTGTGTGGTTATGCGACGCTGTAATCAAATAAAATTGATGTCCTTTTTTTCCCACAAATAGAGCTTTCTTTTGGTGGTATTTGATCACCTCTGTGTTTTATTTTTTGCGCTATAAACAAAAAAAGACCGGCAATTTTGAAAAAAAAAAATAATTTTATTTTCTGCTATAAAACATATCCAATAAAAATGTTTTTAAAAATCTTATTTCTTCATCAATTTAGGCCAACATGTATTCTGCTAAATATTTTTGGTAAGAAAAAATCCAAATAAGCGTATATTAAATTGGTTTGCGCAAAAGTTATTGTGTCTGCAAACGATGGGATTTTCTTCCCTCTTTTTTTACTATTAATGGTGCCAATCAGCGACTTATAGCGAGACTGCAATATTGTGGCAGACCTTCGGACACTAACTGCCACTTTTGACACTTTTTGTGAACCAGTGACACTAATACAGTGATCAATGCTAAAAAAATATGCACTGTCATTGTACTAATGACACTGGCTGGGAAGGGGTTAAACATCAGGGGCGAACAAAGGGTTAACTGTGTACCTAGATAGTGTTTTAGTCAGGGCTGTCTTTAATATTGATTGGACCCTGGGAAAACATTTTCTTGCCCCCCCATGCAATTTCGCTCTCCACCTGCTCTGAGACATGCAATAAATAGCAGCTAGACTCAAAATCAGTTTAGAGAATCAGATCAGGCAGTGATTGCGATTGGTTGCCAGAGGTTACAGTGTATTATTACTACTCACTGACTGGCTGCTAGATTTACACTGACCACCAATGTGAGGGGGAATTTGCACTGACCACCATGTAATGGGGATTTTACGCCACCGACCAATATAAAGAGGGATTTCTACACTGACACCAATGTAATAGGAGCATTTACACCAACCACCAG
This sequence comes from Lithobates septentrionalis, assembly GCA_037952835.1. NCBI lineage: Eukaryota > Metazoa > Chordata > Amphibia > Anura > Ranidae > Lithobates > Lithobates septentrionalis. The sequence goes on along the minus strand of JBBDGP010000299.1, from coordinate 3,145,367 downwards.
TGTAAGGGGGAATATACAATGACCCCCATGTAAGGGGGAATTTACACTGACAACCATAGTCGAGGAGATTTGTACTGACCACCAATGTAAGGTGACACTTCTACACTGACCACCAATGTTAGGGGGGATTTACACTGGCCTCCAATGTTAGGGGGGATTTACACTGACCACCAATGTAAAAGGGGGATTTACACTGATCACCAGTATAAGGGCAATTCTGCACTTACCACCAATGTAAAGGGAATTGTGCACTGATCACAAATGTAATGAAGAATTTACACTGACAACCAATGTAATGGGGGATTTTACATAAACAACCAATAAAGGTGGATTTCTACACTGGTCACCAATGTAAGGGGGGATTTACACTCATCACCAATTTAAAGGGGGCTTCTACATGGACCACCAATGTAAGTGAGGATTTGAAACTGACTATAAATGCAAGTTTGCATTTTATTTTACTGATTGGATTTTCTACACTGGCCACCAATGTAATTGGGATTTACACTGACCACTAATGTAATGGAAATTTACAGTGACCACTAATGTAATAGGAGCATTCACAGTAACCACCAGTATAAGGTGAGATTTACACCGACCACTAATCTAAGGGGGACCTTCACACTGGCCACTAGTGTAAATGAAAGGATTGTACACCAAGCCCCAATGTAGTGAGAAGATTTACACTGACCACCAATGTAACTGAGACATTTAGCCTGCGTTCACATTTGTGTGTGTCGGGAATGCATTCAAAATCATTTGATCTCCTTTAGCAGATACACAGAAGTGCCATTAATTGTTAATGACATCCTCACGCATCTGCTGAGATGCGAGTATTCACATGCACCAAAATTCACGGCGATGTTATTTTGAAAAAGGGTTCCACCTCCAATTTGCTTACCTTTGCAGAATAGCCTGATGTTAGATTTAATGACCACAGTTGTAGGCAGGACTTTCCAGCAAGCCCCTTTACCTCCCCGGTGGGCAGCATTTAGCAGAAGTGATGGTGGATATGACCTCAGGGGGGCACGACATACAACATATCAATGCTGCAGTCTGTTATTTACATATCAATGCAGGTTATTTACATGTAAACACAGGGCCTGCAGGTGAGTCATCTGTACATGACAATAAAGCAGAGCTGGTCAGCATTAGTAACAGAAATTTACACTGAGATATCAGGACACAGCACGGGACTAAAACATCAAGGGACAAGGGAATTTAAACTTGGATAGTTGGTAAGTATGAGGCAGTTGCTTTGGGCCCCTCAACAATGATGGGGCCTAGGGCAGCTGCCCCTTTTGCCCTGCCTTAAAGATGGCCCTGGTTTTAATGTACTGTGGGAGGTGTGCTTTTGCTAGGGGAAGGCATGGATCCATGTCCCTGCTTTAAGAGACACAGGATCCATGCCTTTCCTCCTATCAGAATAGTGATCTGCCTTGTTGTCTTTGCCTAACGACTGGCGGATGCCGGCGGACATCGAGTTTGCAGTACCCACAGATCAGCTCCCGCTGTGTATAATCACAGCAGGAATGGGGCGCTGGCGGCGCACATGCGCGCCCCTTCTCGCAAGTGTCGGATCATGTACTGCAGTGGTTCTCAACTCCTGTCCTCAGGACCCACTAACAGGCCAGGTTTGCAAGATAATTGAAACAAATCACAGGTGATATCCTTTGCTGCTCAGTGATTGCAGTATTCTAGTCTGCATCTCCCCCAATGTAATACTTAAAATCTGGCCTGTTAGTGGGTCCTGGGGACAGGAGCTGAGAACCACTGATGTACTAGGTACGTGATCTGGTGCAGCAGTTAAACGCTCGGCAAGTGGTTAAAAAACCAAAACAAACGTGTTGTACTTACCTTCGTTCTGTGTGTCCATTCACACATTGAGCACAGCTCGCCCCCCTCCCCTGCTTTCTCCTTGTTGGCTCACTGGCGGTAATTGACAGCAGCAGGAGCCAATGCCTATAACTAAAAAAAATATGTGCTGTAGTGCTGCCAGAATAATGGTGTTTAAACCTGTATAAAAAGTAAATATTATATGTAAACCAAGATGAACCTAAAAAATACACCTAAAATTACACAATACAATCTACAAAAACTGCACAATAAATGTCCATCAATAAAAATATTCAGTCTATGAAGAAATTGCTTCCAATAAATTGGTGCTAGTGACCATCCTTGACAGTAAGTGACCCACTCCACTGTGACATACAGTATATAGTCATCTTGCTCTATTACAACACTCCATGCTCCTTCCAGTCTCCCAAAACTCTCACCTCCACTTTGGAGAATAGGGGCATATGTCAATCAAATCCTCCAGACTGGCTTCCAGCTCCCAGGATCAGGAATACTGCCATAGTGTAGCATAATAAACAAAATGGCAAATTTATTTAGCAGGAATCGCACTCACATATTAAAAACACTAAAACGTCCATAAACATATGTAAAGCAGTTTGCGAGCATTTTCCCGTAAGACGAGCAGGATTCAGGCCTCTGGGGTGTGCAGTACCGCATGTGGCCAAAGGTGGCCAGAGGTGCGGGGGCGCCGGATACACTCGGATCTGTTCGGAGCCGATCGGAAACACTCGGAAACGCTCCGTTCCCGAGTGTCTCTGAGCGTCTCTGAGTGGTCTCCGATCATCTCTGAGTGATCTCCGAGTGTTTCCGAGTGTCTCTGGCGCCCCCCACCTCTGGCCACATGCAGTACTGCATACACTAGCAGTGACACTGGAACAATTTATCTGAGTTTCCATTGATTCTTATGGGGAAACTCGCTTTGATATACGAGTGCTTTAGATTACAAGCATTCTTCTGGAATGAATTATGCTCGCAATCCAAGGTGCCACTGTACCCTATTTACTTTTTTTTACATTTCTTCTGTTACTTCCTAGTTTTCAAGGCTAGGCAAATGACGTCATACATCCCATATATCCCAGGAGGGGAGGAGAGGAGGGGTTTTTCTCAGCTAAGCACACTCTCTTGCATAAATGCCTAGGCTAAGGGCAGGTGGATTCCAGGAAGTAAATGCTGCATGAATCACTTGCTCAAGATGGCCACAGCCATAAATGCTAAAAGGTTGTTTTTCAAAGTGATTCCTCAACAAAATAAAGCATGGGGACATGGATGGATGGGTGAGTTTACTTTGAATATTAAAAACGGATGAAATAGTGTTTTTGGTTTGTGGTGCTCAGATACATAATACCATTAACGTGTTGATAAAAGGGCTGGGATGAACCAGGAAAGGCAAAATACAAGCCGGTTAATCTTCAGCTTTAAGCTGTCCGTGGCACAAAAGTTAGTGAATCTCCCACTTGCTTAGCAAGGCTGAGTAGCCTCAGTAGGTAGTCGGAGATGAGACCAGCAGGGTGCCTATATACCGGCTAATGTAAACTCTCAAATGGCCTGCTGAGAACGCTTTTTACACTTTTTGGTCTTTTCGATTGGCCGTCAGCTCTGCTAGTGGTCAATCTGGGCTTATTTCCTAGAATACAGACCTGTTCTTCCTTCAGTCCAAGAAACTCCCAGCACTTTTCTAGAGGGAAAACTATAATGCGGAGATTATGATTAATGCCCACCGTGACTTAGAATAGCAGCACAGGCTTGACATTCGAGGTTATGATCACTTTATCATTTTCCGGTGCTGGTGACATAAAAATATAAAAATATGAAATCTCAACATCTATTGCCTCGTGTTCTCAATGGACAGTTTTATCTACTTATACGCTACAGTCAGCCTTGTTTTTACTTGATAAATTAAAGGGTACGAGAAAGTTGCCCACACAGAAATATCCTAAAACTTTTAAGTATAAGGGATTGAAGTTTATCTATTCACTCTTTTTCAATTCTGTTCATTGAGGGCAGGAAAAGGCATAACACCAATCCATTCCTTCAACGGCTGCTACTGTCACTGCATCATGAGCTTTAATAAAATATTCATTGGACATTATAGATTTCCACTGAGTAAAACCATGATGGCCCTGGAAACTAATGAGCACCTTGGGAGCTTAAATCGGTCTTCACTGAGGCAGTCAAGAAAATGAACTTCCAACTAATAGAAAGTTCTTAAACCTTCCTTCCTATGGTAAATATTTGATGTTCAACTAAAAGTGATGGATAGAAAGAGTAGGACCTCAGGCTCAGGAGTGTTCTTTAGTGTTGTGATACTAATGCTAATGTTTCTGGTTCTGCTTCTAACCCCGAGACCTGACGGTAAGATCCACCTCTTCAAATATGAATAGACCTGCACTTGGTGACACTGTGACATTGGACTTGATTTTCAGTGTCCATGAAAGGAGAAAGTCGTTAGCTAAAACATGACACGACAGTCTCTTTTCATCACACCCCTGGAAGGACCTCATGAAGTTTTTGTCTTGTATCTTGGTGTAAATTTTTTATATGGATTTGATGTCCAACTAAAACTTATAGGTTGAAGTAGTAGAACCTAGGGTCAAATTAGTTTTGTGACACCGACAGTAATATTTCTGTATCCGCTTCTAACCCTGAGGCCTGACAGTAACACCTACCTCTTCAAATATGAATGGACCTACACTTAAAAACACTGGGGAAGCAGTGTACGTTGGGCATGATCTTCAGTGTCCATGAGAGGAAGAAGCTGGTAGCTATAAATATGACATGACAGTCTCTTTTCATCACGCCCTGGAAGGACCTCATGGAATTTTAGCCTTGCATCTTGGAGTAATTTTTTTTATAAATACTTGATGTCCAACTAAAATTAATGGGTAGAAGGAATAGGACCTAGGGCTCTTTAGTTATGTGACACCAACAGTAATATTTCTGGTTTTGCTTACAACCCTGAGGCCTGACAGGAAGACCCATTTCTTCAAATATGAATGGAATTACAATTAAAGACACTGGGAAAACAGTTAACATTGGGCATGATCTTCAGTGTCCATGGAAAGAGAAAGCTGGTAGCTAAAACATGACATGACAGTCTCTTTTCATCATACTCTTGGAAGGACCTCATGAAATTTTTATCTTGTATCTTGGGGTAGACATTTTGTAAATATTTAGTGTCCAACTAAAATTGATGGGTAGAAGGAGTAGGACCTATTGCTTTTTAGTTTTGTGACACCGACAGTAATATTTCTGGTTCTGATCCAAACCCTAAGGCTTAACAGTAAGATCCACCATTCAAATATGAATGGACCTACACTTAAAGACACTGGGAAAACAGTGAACATTGGGCATGATCTTCAGTGTCCATGCGAGGAAGAAGCTGGTAACTGAAACATGACGTGACAGTCTCTTTTCATCATACCCCTCGAAGAACCTCATATAGGGCGTACACACGATCGGACTTTGTTCGGACATTCCGACAACAAAATCCTAGGATTTTTTCCGACGGATGTTGGCTCAAACTTGTTTTGTCTACACACGGTCGCACAAAGTTGTCGGAAAATCCGATCGTTCTAAACGTGGTGACGTAAAACACGTACGTCGGGACTATAAACGGGGCAGTGGCCAATAGCTTTCATCTCTTTATTTATTCTGAGCATGCGTGGCACTTTGTCTGTCGGATTTGTGTACACACGATCGGAATTTCCGACAACGGATTTTGTTGTCGGAAAATTTTATCTCCTGCTCTCCAACTTTGTGTGTCGGAAAATCCGATGGAAAATGTCCGATGGAGCCCACACACGGTCGGAATTTCCGACAACACGCTCCGATCGGACATTTTCCATCGGAAAATCCAACCGTGTGTACGGGGCAATAGAGTTTTTGCCTTGCATCTTAATGTAAATTTGAAATCCTAAAATTGATGGAAGAAGGAATAGGACTTAGGGCTCCTTAGTTTTGGGACACCAACAGTAATATTTCTGGTTCTGCTTCTAACCTTGGGGCCTGACAGTAAGACCCACCTCTTCAAATATGAATGGACCTAATCTTAAAGACACTAGGGAAGCAGTTTACTTTGGACATGTTCTTCAGTGCCCATGGAAGGAGGAAGCTTTTAGCCAAAACACGACGTGACTATGCCTTTTCATCATATCTCTGGATGAACCTCGTGAATTTTTTTGCCTTGCGTCTTGTTGTAAATATATTATTAATTTTTAATTTCCAACTAAAATTGATGGGTTGAAGGAGCGGGACCAATAGGCTCTTTAGTTTTGTGACACCGACAGTAATATTTCTGGTTCTGCTTCTAAACCTGAGGCTTAAAAGTAAGACCCACCTCTTTAAATATGGATGGACTTACACTTAAAGATACTGGGGAAACAGTGAACGTTGGACATGATTTTCAGTGTCCATGGAAGGAGGAAGCCTGTAGCTAAAACTTGATATGACTGTCTCTTTTAATCATACCCCTGGAAGGACCTCATGGAATTTCTGCCTTGCGTCTTGGTGTAAACAGTAAGACCCACCTCTTCAAATATGGATGGACCTACACTTTAAGACACTGTGGAAACAGCACACATTGGCAATGATCTTCGGTGTCTATAGAAGGAGGATCTTGGTAGGTAAAATATGACATGACAGTCTCTTTTCATCAAACCTCTGGAGAGACGTCATAGACGTTTTTGCCATTTTGGACATACATACTTATCTGGGGCTGGATGCCCTTGGGTTTTAACCCATTAGACTGACACAGACCACCCCATGTACTATGCTGTTTTGCTCTAATTTTGACTTAGGGTAAGTTTACTGTCTATCTTTAATGCAACATGTATATTTAATGTCACACACATTAATATACATACAATATATACAATAAAGTGTCAATATTCTGTGTGGCCACCATTATTTTCCAGCACTGCCTTAACCTTCTTGGGCATGGAGTTCACCAGAGCTTCACAGGTTCCCACTGGAGTCCTCTTCAATGATGACATCACGGACCTGGTGGATGTTAGAGATCTTGCACTCCTCCATCCTCCATTTGAGGATGCCCCACAGATGCTCAATAGGGTTTAGGTCTAGAGACATGCTTGGCCAGTCCATCACCTTTACCCTCAGCTTCTTTAGCAAGGCAGTGGTCATCTTGGAGGTGTGTTTGGGGTCGTCATGTTGGAATACTGTCCTGCGGCCCAGTCTCCGAAGGGAGGGGATCATGCTCTGCTTCAGTATGTCACAGTACATGTTGGCATTCATGGTTCCCTCAATGAACTGTAGCTCCGCAGTGCCGGCAGCACTCATGCAACCCCAGACCATGACACTCCCACCACCATGCTTGTCTGTAGACAAGACACACTTGTCTTTGTTCTCCTCACCTCGTTGCCACCACACACGCTTGACACCATCTGAACCAAATAAGTTTATCTTGGTCTCATTAGACCACAGGACGTGGTTCCTATAATCCATGTCCTTAGTCTGCTTGTCTTCAGCAAACTGTTTGTGGGCTTTCTTGTGCATCATCTTTAGAAGAGGCTTCCTTCTGGGACAACAGCCATGCAGACCAATTTGATTCAGTGTGCGGCGTATGGTCTGAGCACTGACAGGCTGACCCCCCACCCCTTCAACCTCTGCAGCAATGCTGGCAGCACTCATACGTCAATTTCTCAAAGACAACCTCTGGATATGATGCTGAGCACGTGCACTCAACTTCTTTGGTCGACCATGGCGAGGCCTGCTCTGAGTGGAACCTGTCCTGTTAAACCGCTGTAACCTTGTAACACTAACGAGTCACATTACACCGGGGTGGGAAAATGGCTAATTGGGCCCAATTTGGACATTTTCACTTAGGGGTGTACTTACTTTTGTTGCCAGCGGTTTAGACATTAATGGCTGTGTGTTGAGTTATTTTGAGGGGACAGCAAACTTACACTGTTATACAAGCTGTACACTCACTACTTTACATTGTAGACAAGTGTGATTTCTTCAGTGTTGTAACATGAAAAGATATAATAAAATATTTACAAAAATGTGAGGGGTGTACTAACTTTTGTGAGATACAGTATATTGTAGTTTTTTGTATAGAATGGTTATATGTAAAATCCCATTCAGTTTGATTGGTTGTACTTTTTGCCATGCATGCTGATGTGAATAGCTCTGGTTTGGCCTCCCACTACATAAGAACCTAGGCTGTGCTGTGCTTGAAGCTCAAAGCAAAATAACATAAAACCCCATACATTAATTATAATTATTGCGCACGCCTGCGAAAGTTCTGGTGGAGCCATGTTTGGTAGACATGTGTAATTCGTTTTGTTCTGAATTAGTTTTTTAACGAATTTCAACAAATACGTTAATTCGGAAATATCCGAATTAACAAAAACACGTTTAACAAATTTTTCCAAATATTCGTAAATTCGAATATTCGAAAATTTGTAAATTCGTACATGCGTAAATTCGGAAATCTGAAATAATTAACTAATAATAACTTAACTATTACTAACTATTAAATTATAGGTATTGTAATTTCCTTTCAAACTTGGCTGTTAGTGAACGTAACACATACAAATTTATCGGAAGTTACGAATGATCCAAAATAACGAATGCCGCATCCAAACTGATGGAACGTAATGAGTTAATAAAAATAAATAACAATAATAATAATAAAAACTTTTTATTATTATTATTTATTATTAATTTGTTCCGGTCCATTTGGTTAGATGCGGCATTCGATATTTCGGATAACTCGTAACTTCGGATAAATTCGTATTTGTTACGTTCACTAACAGCCACATTTGAAAAGAAATTACAATACCTATAATTTAATAGTTAGTTACTATTTCAGATTTTCGAATTTTCGGGTTTTTGGATTTTCAAATTTCGAATTTACAAATTTACAAATTTTCTAATTTATTTTGCTTATGCACTTACATGTAGAAATCAATAATTCGCATTGACAGTACCAAACATTAGACATGTGCACTGCCAAAAAATTAGTTTGTTTTCGTTTCATTCATTTATTTATTTTTTTTCGTTTTTTGGGTCATTCGTTATGATCGCAATTCGTAAATTCATACATTCGTACATTCATAAATTCGTACATTCGCAAATTCGTAAATTCGTACATTCGTAAATTCGAATTTACGAATATACGAATTTTCTAATTTCTGGATTTACGAATTTACGAATGTGCGAATGTACGAATTTGCGAATGTACGAATTTATGAATGTACGAATTTATGAATGTACGAATTTATGAATATACGAATGTACGAATTTGCGAATGTACAAATTTATGAATTTACGAATTGTGATCATAACGAATGACCCGAAAAACGAAAAAAAAAAAAATAAACAAATGAAACGAAAACGAAAACAAACAGATTTTTTGGCAGTGCACATGTCTGGTACTGTGAATGCGAATTATTGATTTCTACATGTAAGTGCATAAGCAAAATAAATGTTATCTTGCTTTTATTGCCTGCACTATGAGGTTCTTACCATTTGTAATTCTGATATGAAGCGGAAAGGGAACCTTTTTGGTGGAGCCATAGAAAAAATTTGATGACCGCATTGGAGCCTCAGATATTGAAGGGATATCTCATGGTGTATGGCTGTGTGTATGGCTGTGTGGCAGCTGAGTTCATTTGCCTGAAATCCAATGTTTCTGGTAACCCGGCGGGGTGGAACACTGGCTTCTTTTGGGATTTGCACCGGATTATGATTATTTACAATTGATTTGAAAGTGACTTTTAGAGACTTTATTTCACTTTGGTGGACATTATTGGATTTTTTCCTTTATCTATGTATATGTGGATTGCTTGATTATTATATTTAAAGAGATAGCGCACCTTTTTTGTGCACAGTCCTATAAATTGCTTTTCCAAGTGAGCATTCCAGCTCTTCTAAATATAGAAAACAGATGACAAATACACTTTATTAGGTAAATTTCGCTAGTACCGGGTTGGACCCCCTTTTGCATCGATTCAACAAGGTGTTGGAAACATTCCTCAGTCACGTGATGGCATCACACAGTTGCTGCAGATTTGTTGGCTGCACATCGATGATGCGAATATCCCGTTCCACCACATCTCAAAGGTGCTCTATTGGATGAGATGTGGTGAGTGTGGAGGCCATTGGAGTACAGGGACCTCATTGTCCAGTGGTGAGATGATTGGAGCTTTGTGACATGGTGCATTATCCTGCTGGAAGGAGCCATCAGAAGATGGGGACACTGTAGTCATAAAGGGATGGACATGGTCAGCAACAATACTCAGGTAGGCCGTGGGGTTTAAAAGATGCTTAATTGATACTAAGGGGCCCAAAGTGTGCCAAGAAAATATTCCCTATTCTGATGCTCGGCGTGAATTTCAGTAAGTCGTCCATACCACGTCAATATGCCTAAATGCATTGCTGCCATGTGATTGGCTGATTAGCAATTTGTGTGAGTGTAAACATAAATAGAACACCAAATAATTGACTAGCCATCTGGTAGACTGTTACTCCAAAGTGTAAAAGGGGTTGATAACAACATTTTTCTTGATGTAAAATGAAAAGAGACTATATGAATTAAGTGTTCTCTCGGGTAGCGCGCAAAACTTAACATGTCTTACATTTAAAAGTGCAAAAGAAAACAAAATCAAAGTGTCTGTAATAGCGAAAACCATAAAAAAAACATATAAAATTCATAAAGGCATGCACAAATCAAACCATGAAATCTTCATAGACTTGACCAATCAATATTCTTATACCAGTACTTGTACACTTTTATTACTCCTCCACCACAGTACAAAAAAGTGTGACACCGCTCCCTTATGTTACCACACTCACCAGAAGCTATTGGCAAAAAAGGTATTCCAAAGGTTCCTTTCATACAATTCAACTACTTTAAGAGCATTCGGTCAGCTACCCATACGTTCCATATATTGATGAGAGAAAAGAATGGCTCACATAGCATAAATCCTGTATAAAAACAAATTTATTTAAAACCAAGCATAAAAACACTCACAAAATTAGCTTTAAATATTGGCCATCAAATGTCCAGATTGGTGCAGCCATCAAACTGACCTCCTCAACTTACTCTTACACTTACGCAATAATTCCAGCACTAGACCGCCTCTGTAACTCTAAACAGGTAACCTGTAAAAAAATGTTAAAATGTCGCCTATGGAGATTTTTAAGTACTGAAGTTTGGCGCCATTCCGCAAGTGTGCGGAATTTTAAAGTGTGACATGTTGGGTATCTATTTACTCAGCGTAAGGTCATCTTTCACATTATACAAAAAAAAATAAAAAATCGGGCTAACTTTATTTTTATTTTATTGATTTATTTTTATTCATTTGAAAAATTGCTGCGCAAATACAGTGTAACAAAAAAATTTGCAATGACCACCATTTTATTCCCTAGGGTGTCTGTTGAAAAAAAAAAACTATATATATATATATATATATATATAATATTTGGGGGTTCTGGGTAATTTTCTAGCAAAAAAACCATCATTTTTACATGTAGGAGAGAAATGTCAGAATTGGCCTGGGTGGCAAGGGGTTAATTACCATAAGTATTATACAAGTAATTATTATATATTGTTTTACGGTAATTTACTATATTAAAAACTGTACTCAAGCAGGAGACTTAACGAACAAATTACTGAAGTTTGAAGTTATAACTTCCAATCAGTAATTTCACAGTAAATAGATAAATAATAAATGATTATGTTATAACATACAGCATACAAATATATTATTTAGCTTGATTAAAACAGTACCTTTTCAGCGGCAGCAGATTCTCATTCTCCCTCTTAACTGTGTGAGAAAAACATGGGATTGTGGGTAAATCTTATACCCATAAACACGTTTTTTCCTTCTAGTTAAGAGGGCTGGGATGGACTGGAAGGGAGCATTTTGTCTTTTAAACACATGCCCCCTTCTATGACACTACAGTGAGAGGCGTGCCTCCACTGCAGCATTTTTATCGGACAGCTTGGACCAATGGTGCTTTACCATTGGTCCAAGGCTCCAAGCTGTCCATTGAGCTCAGTGCCTCTGTCAAGAAGTGAGTAGAGGCACTGTGAGCTCATCCTCTCAGTCTGCTGCAAACAGAGTGTGCCAGCTTGTATTTATACTGGCCATGCTGTATGTAGCTTCTGACAGGCTGTGCAAGGAGTTCCACATCTCTAGAACCATAGGTGGCAGGAGCCCCCTATGACCAATGGTGGGGTAGTACTTTGATTCCATACCCCCCCAAATTTGGGGTCTCTGTGTCCCCAGGTCACCGAGCTAACCGAGCTACGACCCTTGAAGCTCGAACATTTTTTTTTAGGTTTATGGCAGGAGAGGCTCTGCCTCCCCTGACTGCATGTCCCTGCCCTAGATGTTAACCCCTTCCCTGCCAGTGTCATTAGTACAGTGACAGTCTATCTACAGTATTATCACTGATCACTTATCGCTATCCCTCCCAGATAGTGTCTCTTAGCGTCAGATTGCCTGCCACCGTATCACAGTCACATTATAAGTCACTGATCACCGCCATTACAGTATAGCGTCTACAGCTGCATACATTTCAGTATAATTACAATAAAAGACTCTATAACTTTTGCACAAACCAATCAATATACACTTATTGGGATTTTTATTTATTTATTTTTTACCAAAGATGCAGCAGAATACATTTTGGCCTAAATTTATGAAGAAATTTGTTAGTTTTTTTTCAAATTTTTATTGGATATGTTTTATAACAGAAGAAAATATCCTAATTTTTTTAAATTTTTTAAATTTTTTTTCATTATATCGCAAAAAATATAAAAGCCCAGTGGTGATCAAATACCACCAAAAGAAAGCTCTGCTTGTGGGGAAAAATTTAAAAAAAATGTAATTTGCCTACAGTGCTGCATGACCACACAGTTGCCAGTTAAAATAGCCCAGTGCTGAATAGCAAAAAATGGCCTGGTCACTAAATGGGGGGGTTAAAACCTTCTGCATTTAAACTTAAACTTTAAAGATCTACAAAATATAATGATTTTAGAATGCGTTTTAGTTGTTTTGTTTATTTTTTCTGAAAATGTCATTTAATAATATGTACTTTTGTTTTGTTAGTTTATTGCATTTGGGGCTGGCAATTAATGTGTTCAATCAGCGCAATGCGTATTATCATTAATATAATTGACTGTCCTTACGTTAACCTATGGTACAAGTTTAAAATTCAGAATTTCAGCAAAATTGCCAACACCTCCGGAAAAAAACGAAAGGGGGCAAATGTGAGGTCCACAGAGACGGCCAATACTGCGGCTGTATGTTGTCTCATTATGCTGCTTAGATAGACGAATGCACAGTGCATATCTGGCTGCTAACACAGACAATGGAACCACAAATTGGAAACAAATACCTATTAGCATGGACTGCCATGGGAAATCTAACTGTATCGCCACGTTTTCCCTGGTAATAAGGCGTATCATTGTATCCCGGCTGTAGGTTTATGACGAATAAACAAGGAAATATGTAATTTAATTCATCACTGTCACGGTGAGATCTCCTACATAAGCTCCCGTGTTTGAGGCATAAACAAATCATCGGAAATTTTCTTTCTTTTTTTTTTTTTTTAATTTATTTTATTTTTTTTTAAGATCTGTAATATCTAAGCCAGTATTGCAGCAATCCACAATTAATGAGACCTGAGAAGAGGCTTGACCTTACAATTTGTTGACTTGGCATTGCGGAGGCTCCTCTTCCTGCTTCTCTTCTGTTGCCTAGGTACAGAAATTGGGTTTTTATTTGTGTAATTTGGTCTAAAATAACAAAAATCATAAGTTGCTGGAAAGGAGAACAAAATGTATTTTTAAAGCACAGTGGCGGCTGATGCTCCATTTTTTGGGGGGAGGGGGCGGCAAACAAACCACCTGACCCCCCCCCCCCTGTTTGGTCGATTGATCAAACATTACACCACCCTCCCCTGTCGCTCTGTCGATCGGCAGACAAACCCCCGTCCGACGCTCGCCCATCGCTCACTAGCCCCGCACTTACCCCATCCAGGTCGTGGGCAGCTTCGGCGGCTTCCCCCTCTGTCTTCTCCTTGGCGGCCCCCTTCTTCCCCCGTGCTTCTGCTCCCAGCCAATATGGATGCTTCTCCTTTTGGCCATTGGGTCTTAAGACCCGCATCCTGATTGGCCGGGAGGAGAAGCAGTGGGCAAATGGAGTGGACAAATACATGGCAAATGAGGTTTAATGTGGAGAAATATAAGGTAATGCACTTGGGGCCAAAAAACATATATGCAAACTACTCACTAAGGGGAGAACCGCTGGGGGAATCAAGGATGGAGAAATATCTGGGGGTCCTAGTAGATGACAGACTGAGCAACAGCATTCAATGCCAAGCTGCAGCTACCAAAGTCGGCAGAATATTAGCATGCATGAAGGTATACTCCAGAGATAGAACAATAATCCTACCACTTTATAAAACTCAGGTTAGACCTCATCTGGAGTATGTAAAAATGTAAAATAATGCACTTGGGTGGCAAAAATATGAATGCAATCTATACACTGGGGGGAGAACCTCTGGGGGAATCTAGGATGGAAAAGGGCCTGGGGGTCCTAGTAGATGATAGGCTCAGCAATGGCATGCAATGCCAAGCTGCTGCTAACAAAGCAAACCGAATATTGGCATTAAAAAGGAGATCAACTCCAGACATAAAACGATAATTCTCCCGCTCTACAAGACTCTGGTCCGGCCGCACCTGGAGAAAGTATGCTGTCCAGTTCTGGGCACCAGTCCTCAGAAGGGATGTGCTGGAGCTTGAGAGAGTCCAAAGAAGGGCAACAAAGCTAATAAGGGTACTGGAGGATCTTGAATACAAAGAATGACCGCAAACACAAAATTTATTCTACCCTGTTTCCCCGAAAATAAGACCTAGCGCGATTGTCGGTGATGGCTGCAATATAAGCCCTACCCCCCAAGTAAGCCCTAGTTAAAGTCCTTGTAGGTCTTATTTTCAGGATAGGGCTTATTTTTGGGGAAACAGGGTAGGGCTTATGTGGGGGGTAGGGCTTATATTGCAGCCATCACCGACAATCACGCTAGGTCTTATTTTCGGGGAAACAGGGTAGCTGGAGAAACGACGCTTGAGAGGAGACATGATAGCGATTTACAATTACTTCAATGGTGATTCCAGCCTAGGAAAAAAACTATTCAGTCTCAAGGAGTGTAAGAGGACACGGGGACACACAATGAGATTGGAGGAGAAGCGGTTTAACCTTAAACTGCGCAGGGGGTTTTCATTGTCAGGGCGGTAAGGATGTGGAACTCTCTTCCACAATTGGTGGTGGCTGCTGGGAGTATTGATATTTTTAAGAGACTCTTGGATGTGCATCTTAAAAAACACAACATACAAGGGATATGGGAAATAATTATAGATACTGACACATGTGCACCTACACAGGTTGAACTGGGTGGACTATTGTCTTTATTCAACCTTACCTACTATGTAACCATAACTATGTAAGCAGGAAGACAATAGCGAATATTAGTTTGCTGTTGTCACACAACTGGGTGGGTTCAGGGCGCAGTGCTCTGCACCCGGAGCCCACCCTTTTTAAAGCCAGTTAGAGCCTCAGGCTCTAATCATGTGCTTCAAAAAAACACCATTGAAATCCATGCGTCCGGTGCCCTGCATGTATATTAGGGTCCAGGTGCATGGATTAGGGGGCAGTTCCCCTGTGCCCCTAATGGAGCTGCCGCCACTGAAGCCGAACCCTCCTGTGACCCATTTTCAGCAGAGATCAGACTGAAGTGCTCTCTGCTGATGTCACAGAGACGGACCAGGCTCGGTGTCATCGTGACCATGGAGTCGGAAACCGCCAGATCCCTGGACCAACACCCAGCTCGGCCTATCAATTAGCCGCAGAGAGCCTGAGCCAGCCCCCCTGGCCCCCTCGACAGCCCAGTGCTCCAGTGAGCTCGCGAGGGGGACAGAGCAGAGAGCTGACTGCTTGGGGAGCTGTGAGAACCCAGTGATCGGTGGTGTTCAATCACTCGGCTCTCAGTGTAGAGGCGCCGGGGGGACAGATGCAGCATCCACCTAGGTAAGTATGAATCTGAAAAAAAAAAACCCCATGCAACTTTTAAGACAGCCATTGACTTTGCTTACTTGGTAAACAATTACTCTGCTCTGGACCACGCTAATTCATCTCTCCCCTTACAAATATGGGAACTCTCACAATATGAGTTAACCAGAGATCCATGCTTCTCCACCCATTTCTCCACCTGGCACCTTGGAGTTTTGACACTTATGCCGTGTACACACGGTCGGACTTTTCGTCTACAAAAGTCCAACGGACGCTGACGGACTAAAGCTGGCTGGTAATCCGATCGTGTGTGGGCTTCTCCGGACTTTCAACTGACTTTTTTAGCCTCAAATCCGACTTACTTTAGATTTGAAACCTGCTTCAAATCTTTCCGACGGACTCGAGTCCGGTCAAAAAATCCGCTCGTCTGTATGCTAGTCCGACGGACAAAAACCCACGCTAGGGCAGCTATTGGCTACTGGCTATGAACTTCCTTATTTTAGTCCGGTGTACGTCATCACGTAAGAATTCGACGGACTTTTGTGTGATCGTGTGTAGGCAAGTCTGTTCGTTAGAAAGTCCGCCGCAAGTCCGTCGAAAGTCCGCCAAAAGTCCGTCGAAAGTCTGTCGGACAGGCTGTCGGACTTTTGTAGCTGAAAAGTCCGACCGTGTGTACGCCCCATTATCCTCATTTTGCACAAGGACATTATCGTTGGATGGCTATTGGCTTGTTTACTTTTTGCATCACAATGCATTGAAATTTTTGTCTCCGTAGTTCCATTTATCTACCATGCATGGGATCACCATTACTATACCTTAATTATTTGATTACAATATCATGTATTCATTTTTGCAGGGGCTCATTGAGTATACTGTTTATAGTGAGAGAGGCAGGTGCATGTTTTTGGGTGTGGTTGATGTAGGTATTCTTACCAATTTAATGCATTACACAATTTTCAATTATTTACTTTTTGCTTGTACTTTTTGATTAATAAAATGTGAATTTTACAGTGCCTTGAAAAAGTATTCACACCCTGTGAAATTTTCCACATTTTGTCATGTTACAACCAAAAACATAAATGTATTTTAATGGGATTTTATGTGATAAACCAACACAAAGTGGCACATAATTGTGAAGTGGAAGGAAAATGATAAATGGTTTTCATAATTTTTTTTTAGAAATAAATATGTGAAAAGTGTGGGGTACATTTGTATTCAGCCCCCCGAGTCAATACTTTGTAGAACCGCCTTTTACTGCAATTATAGCTGCAAGTTGGGTGGCACAGTGGTGTAGTGGGTAGCACTCTTGCCTAGCAGTAAAAAGGTTGCTGGTTCAAATCCCAACCATGACACTACCTGCCTGGAGTTTTCATGTTCTTCCTGTGCCTGCGTGGGTTTCCTCTGGGTACTCCGGTTTCCCCCCACACTCCAAAGACATGCTGGTAGGTTAATTGGCTTCTGCCCTAAATTGGCCCTAGTATATGAATGTGAGTTCACGACCTTGGATTGTGGGCTCCTTGAGGGTAGGGACCAATGTGAGTGTGCGATGTATGTGTGGAGTGCTGCATAAAATTGACGGCACTATATGGGTACCATAGATAAATAGGGATAATTGTAGACTCACACTCAGTCTGGATGGACTGGTGTCTTTATTCAACCTTACTAACTATGTCAAGCCTTTTTGGGGATGTCTCTACCAGCTTTGCACATCTAGAGAGTGATATTTTTCCCCATTCTTCTTTGCAAAATCGCTCAAGCTCTGTCAGATTGGATGGAGAGCGTCTGAACAGCAGTTTTCAAGTCTTGCCACAGATTCTCAATTGGATTTAGGTCTGGACTTTCACTGGGCCATTCTAACACATGAATATGCTTTGATCTAAACCATTCCATTGTAGCTCTGGCTGTATGTTTAGGGTCGTTGTCCTGCTGGAAGGTGAACCTCCGCCCCAGTCTCAAGTCTTTTGCAGACTCTAATGCCCTGTACACACGATCGGACATTGATCGGACACTCCGACAACAAGCATGCATGGCACTTTGTGCGTCAGATTTGTCTAAACACGATCGGAATTTAAACGATCGGATTTTGTTGTCGGAAAATTTTATATCCTGCTCTCAAACTTTGTGTGTCGGAAATTCCGACGGAAAAAGTCAGATGGAGCCCACACACGATCGGAATTTCCAACAACACAATCCGATCGACTTTTTCCGTCGGAAAATCCGACTGTGTGTACAGGGCATAACAGGTTTTCTTCTAAGATTGTCCTGTATTTGGCTCCATCCATCTTCCCATCAACTCTGACCAGCTTCTCTGTCCCTGTTGAAGAAAAGCATCCCCACAACATGATGCTGCCACCACCATGTTTCACGGTGGGGATGGTGTGTTCAGGGTGATGTGCAGTGTTAGTTTTCCGCCACACATAGTGTTTTGCTTTTAGGTCAAAAAGTTAAATTTTGGTCTCAACTGACCAGAACACCTTCTTCCACATGTTTGCTGTGTCCCCCACATGGCCAGGGCTGGTGCTACCACTAGGCAAACTAGGCAACCACCCTGCTGCCTAGGGCACACTGCTGCCTAGGGCGCCCGGCCACTAGTTTTTCTACTTTCTTCTCTCTGCAGCAAGCAACTAAGTCTCAGCATCAGCAGGCAGCCGCCGCTCTGTTCGCACATAGTATCAGAGGCACAGCGGTGGCGGGGGACTGTGTCTGTGTCCCGACTGAATGTAAGCAAGCAAACATTTGTTGTTGGGCGCTGGTAGGCTGCATTGATGGGCGCTAGTGAGGCTGCATTTGATGAGCGCCGATGAGGCTGCATTTGATGGGCGCTTCATTAAAAAGGTGGGCTTTACATGGGCAGGGAAAAGGGGGTGGAGTTAGGGGTGGAGTCAGGGGGCGGCAAAATTAGGTTTTGCCTAGGGTGTCAAAAATCCTTGGACCAGCCCTGCACATGGCTTCTCTTAAACGGAACTTCTTATGGCTTTCTTTCAACAATGTCTTTCTTCTTGCCACTCTTCCATAAATGCCAGATTTGTGGAGAACACGACTAATAGTTGTCCTGTGGACAGATTCTCCCACCTGAGCTGTGGATCTCTGCAGCTCCTCCAGAGTTACCATGGACCTCTTTGGCTGCTTCTATGATGAATGCTCTCCTTGCCCGGCCTGTCAGTTTAGGTGGACGGCCATGTCTTGGTAGGTTTGCAGTTCTTCCATACTCTTTCCATTTTCAGACGATGGATTGAACAGAGCTCCGTGAGATGTTCAAAGCTTGGGATATTTTTTTATAACCTAACCCTGATTTAAACTTCTCCACAACTTTATCCCTGACCTGTCTGGTGAGTTCCTTGGCCTTCATGATGCTGGTTGTTCACAAAGGTTCTCTAATAAACCTCTGAGGGCTTCACAGAACAGCTGTATTTATACTGAGATTAAGTTACACACAGGTGGACTTTATTTACTAATTAGGTGACTTCTGAAGGCAATTAGTTCCACTAGATTTTAGTTAGGAGTATCAGAGTAAAGGGGGCTGAATACAAATGTACACCACACTTTTCAGATATTAATTTGTAAAAAACAAGTTGAAAGCCATTTATCATTTTCCTTCCACTTCACAATTATGAGCCACTTTGTGTTGGTCTATCGCATAAAATCTCAATAAAATACATTTACATTTTTGGTTGTAACATAAGAAAATGTGGAAAATTTCAAGGGTTATGAATACATTTTGAAGCCACTGTATTACAGCCCAGTGAGAAGCGTTATATACAGTCAGGTCCATAAATATTGGGACATCGACACAATTCTAGTCTTTTTGACTCTATACACCACCACAATGGATTTGAAATTAAACGAACAAGACGTGCTTTAACTGCAGACTTTCAGCTTTAATTTGATGGTATTTACATCCAAATCAGTTGAACGGTGTAGGAATTACAACAGTTTGTATATGTGCCTCCTACTTTTTAAGGGACCAAAAGTAATGGGACAGATTAACAATCACCCATCAAACTTTCACTTTTTAATAATTGGTTGCAAATCCTTTGCAGTCAATTACAGCCAGAAGTCTGGAATGCATAGACATCACCAGACGCTGGGTTTCATCCCTGGTGATGCTCTGCCAGGCCTCTACTGCAACTGTCTTCAGTTCCTGCTTGTTCTTGGGGCATTTTCCCTTCAGTTTTGTCTTCAGCAAGTGAAATGCATGCTCAATCGGATTCAGGTCAGGTGATTGACTTGGCCATTGCATAACATTTCACTTCTTTCCCTTAAAAAACTCTTTGGTTGCTTTCGCAGTATGCTTCGGGTCATTGTCCATCTGCACTGTGAAGCGCCGTCCAATGAGTTCTGAAGCATTTTGCTGAATATGAGCAGATAATATTGCCGGAAACACTTCAGAATTCATCCTGCTGCTTTTGTCAGCAGTCACATCATCAATAAATACAAGAGAACCAGTTCCATTGGCAGCCATACATGCCCACGCCATGACACTACCACCACCATGCTTCACTGATGAGGTGGTATGCTTTGGATCATGAGCAGTTCCTTTCCTTCTCCATACTCTTCTCTTCCCATCACTCTGGTACAAGTTGATCTTGGTCTCATCTGTCCATAGGATGTTGTTCCAGAACTGTGAAGGCTTTTTTAGATGTTGTTTGTCAAACTCTAATCTAGTCTTCCTGTTTTTGAGACTCACCAATAGTTTACATCTTGTGGTGAACCCTCTGTATTTACTCTGGTGAAGTCTTCCCTTGATTGTTGACTTTGACACACATACACCTACCTCCTGGAGAGTGTTCTTGATCTGGCCAACTGTTGTGAAGGGTGTTTTCTTCACCAGGGTAAGAATTCTTTGGTCATCCACCACAGTTGTTTTCTGTGGTCTTCCGGGTCTTTTGATGTTGCCGAGCTCACCAGTGCGTTCTTTCTTTTTAAGGATGTTCCAAACAGTTGATTTGGCCACACCTTATGTTTTTGCTATCTCTCTGATGGGTTTGTTTTCTTTTTTCAGCCTAATGATGGCTTGCTTCACTGATAGTGACAGCTCTTTGGATCTCATATTGAGAGTTGACAGCAACAGATTCCAAATGCAAATAGCACAGTTGTAATGAACTCTGGACCTTTTATCTGCTCCTTGTAAATGGGATAATGAGGGAATAACACACACCTGGCCATGGAACAGCTGAGTAGCCAATTGTCCCATTACTTTTGGTCCCTTAAAAAGTGGGAGGCACATATACAAACTGTTGTAATTTCTACACCGTTCACCTGATTTGGATGTAAATACCCTCAAATTAAAGCTGAAAGTCTGCAGTTAAAGAACATCTTGTTTGTTTCATTTCAAATCCATTGTGGTGGTGTAAAGAGCCAAAAAGATTAGAATTGTGTCGATGTCCCAATACTTATGGACCTGACTGTACACTCTATGTATTTATTTATTGGTTGAGCGAAATCAAGTCTTTTAACTCTTTTAACGCTAACTTTAACTTTCATGTTGTATATCTATCGATATATTGACCACCGTTTAGAGCATTCACCCTTATCCTTATTATTTAATCTCTAGGTGATCTATGGGGTGATCTTGTAGTGCACATTCTATAGTTCCTTATATATCCTCAAGTTTGCATAAGTAGCCATGTAAATCCTCGTACAGCTTCATCCAGCCATTCAGTACTATGATCCCGCAAATATATACTTGCAATTTACGTTATATACCTCTTGTGCCTATGTGCATGGAGCCTAAATTTATTATCGATGTATTTATTTTTTGAAAGCAGTGTAATTAAAGTGGGATGTCACCCTAAAGGGTTCGCTTTATGTACTCCTCCCTCTCCTCTACCACATTGTGCACAATAACATTTTTTTTTTGGGGGGGGGGGGGGGGGTATCTAGTTCCAACATTCGCTTGATCACCTAGGCAATCCAAGCTGAAGTTCAGCCCCCCCACAAGTCCCAGAAGGCTGCGGGACCATTCAAAAGGGCAGCATGGCTCACGCATGCGCAGTGGGAAGCTGCCTGTGAAACCACAAGGTTTCCCACAGTAAACATGCTAATGCCGGGGACCCCAAGGCCAGCAAAAGAATCAGCCCGGGTGAGGACTGCGCTGGATCACTGTACAAGTAAGTGTCCTTTAAAAAAATTAATAAATAAAACTCAGCAACTACAGCATTTGTAGCTGCTAACTTTTAATTTTTTTTTCTTTCTACGGTGTGTAAAGGAAATTTCTAAGTTCTGTATATAATTGTATTCTATTTTGTATGTATTGCACACTGCCCTCACTGTGCACACGGCACTAATAATGTTTTCATTACATGTTTGAATTCTTTCAAGTCCTGATTAGAATTAGCCTGGCTATGTTACGCCCCTTGTTACCATACAAGTACAATTGTAATATTAATGTGACACCGATGTAATCATGTGTATAAAAGCCTTCAATTGCGTAATAATAAAGCAGAACAGTAATCTGGAAAGATGCGGAGTGTATCTTTTGTGTATGTTCCCTAGTACGGTAGTTATTATTAATTTGGAACCACTAATCAATATGAGGCTAGGAGTTGCCTATCTATAAATTTCCATGTCAGGTGAAGATCTGCTTTAACTGAATATGTCTTGGTATCAGCAGTCCCTGTACAATAAAGCGTGTAGTGTAAGAGGAAGAAGCAGCACAAGAAGTCGTTCAGTTCATGTGCTGACAAGACGCAAGCTGATAGGAGGAGAGAGCAGCTCATCACTGTGCTGCTTCTCTTTTTACTGTCCATTCGACGGCTTGGGAAGGAGGCTACATGACAGCCTGGGTTAAATAATACTGCCCATGAATCAATCTATAAAGACTGAGGACCTCTAGTAGTGGAAAAGGAGTACTGCAGGAGACAGCTCAAGTTGAAGGTCAGCATTGCTGCAAAATCAACTTTTTTATTTAATCTTTACATTTTTTCTGCAAAATTAATTTTTTTATTTAAACTTTTATTTTTTTTCTGTTTTTACAGCCAGACATTATAAATTACTATGGCAACATTTATCTAAAAATACATCGAAAGGCAATCTCTAGCCAAAACGTTTTGTTTCAGTTTTGGGCAGAGTTGGTAATGGTTAGAACCTGTCAGGTCTTTATCGATCTGTACGGAGCGAATCTTCCCACTGTACAGGGGTTGACTTTCCAAAACTGGAGAGTGCCAAATCCGGTGCAGCTGTGCAAGGTAGCCAATCGGCTTTTAACTTCAACGTGACTTGACAATAAAACCTGGAAGTAGATTGGCTACCATGCACAGCTGCACCGGATTTGGCACTCTCCAGTTTTAGTAAATCGACCCCACTGTGTCCAGAAGCAGTTTATTCACTATTGCATAACATAGAAAGCCAACATATTTTGGGATTTCAAGCACCCCCCCCCCCCCCCCCCCCCCACATCAGGGCTTAAAGAGTAGAGTGTTGCACTCTGGGCAGTATGGACAATGGGGTTGATTTACTAAAATTGGAGAGTGAAAATCTGGTGCAGCTGTGCAGCTTGTAGCCAATCAGCTTCTAATTTCAACTTGTTCAATTAGGCTTTGAAAAAAAAAAAAAAAAAACTGGAAGCTGATTGGATTCTATGCAGAGCGGCAGCAGATTTTGCACTCTCCAGTCTTAGTAAATCAACCTCAAAGTCTTTTCTGCATTAAAATACATTTAGCAATCCCCTGTAGAATGTACTATTGATTTGGAGGAATCAATGGTGGAGAAGGATCTGGGGGTTTTGATAGATCATAAGCTCAATAATAACATGCAATGCAAAGCTGTGGTTTCCAAAGCGAACAAAGTCCTTTCTTGTATTAGGAGAGGTATGGACTCCAGAGAGAGAGGTATCATTTTGCCCCCCTGTACAAATCATTAGTAAGACCTCATCTGGAATATTCAGTTCAGTTTTGGGCACCAGTTCTCAAAAAAGATATTGGGGAACTGGAGAAAGTGCAGAGAAGGGCAACCAAACTGATAAGAGGCATGGGGGAGCTCAGCTATGAGGAAAGATTAGAGGAACTGAATTTAATCACTCTTGAGAAGAGGAGATTAACCACCTCCCGACCGCCCACTGTATATTGACGTCCTTTTTTTAAAGATGGATATCTCGGTAACGGCAGCAGCTGCTGCCACAACCGAGGTATCCATCTTTACAGCGGGCAGTTCTGTACACGATAACGGTGGTCTCTGTGGTGGGTTCGCCGCGAGATCACCGTTATCGGCGGCGGGAGAGGTGACACCCCCCCTCCCGCCGCTCTCCCGCACCCTCCGCCGCTTACCGGAGCCGTCGGTAGCGGCGGAGGAGATCGGGACCTGTCACTGCTGAGGTACTGAGACGAGTGAGGCCAAGATGGCCCCCACCCGTCTCTATACCATGTGACGGCCGGAGCGACGTCATTACGATGGCTCCGCCCACTTCTCTTAAAGGCACAATTTTTTTTGTGTCATTTTTTTTAAACGACTTTTTTTTTTGTTCTTTCTTTTTTTTTGCATTTTAGTCTCAATATGAGATCTGAGGACTTTTTGACCTCAGATCTCATATTTAAGAGGACCTGTCATGCTTTTTTCTATTACAAGGGATGTTTACATTCCTTGTAATAGGAATAAAAGTGATCCAAATTTTTTTTTTAAAAAACAGTGAAAAAATAAATAAAATAAAGTAAAATAAATAATTAAAAAAAAAAATTTTTTTTAAAGCGCCCTGTCCAGACGAGCTCGCTCGCAGAAGTGAACGCATACGTGAGTAGCGCCCGCATATGAAAACGGTGGTCAAACCACACATGTGAGGTATCGCCGCGACCGGTAGAGTGAGAGCAATAATTCTAGCCCTAGACCTCCTCTGTAACGCAAAACATGCAATCTGTAGAATTTTTTAAACGTCACCTATGGAGATTTTTAAGGGTAAAAGTTTGACGCCATTCCACGAGCGGGCGCAATTTTAAAGCGTGACATGATGGGTATCAATTTACTTGGCGTAACATTATATTTCACAATATAAAAAAAAATTGGGCTAACTTTACTGTTGTCTTATTTTTTTTTTCAAAAAAGTGAATTTTTTCCAAAAAAAGTGCGCTTAGAAGACCGCTGCGCAAATACGGTGCAAAAAAAAGTATTGCAATGACCGCTATTTTATTCTCTAGGGTGTTAGAAAAAAAACAATATATAATGTTTGGGGGTTCTAAGTAATTTTCTAGCAAAAAAACCTGTTTTAATCTTGTAAACACCTAAAATCCAAAACGAGGCTGGTTTTGAAGTGGTTAAGGGGGGATATGATCAACATGTATAAATACATAAGGGGTCCAGATAGTGAACTTGGTGTTGAGTTATTCACTTTACGGTCACCACAGAGGACAAGGGGGCACTCTTTATGTTCAGAGGAAAAGAGATTTCATCTCCAAATACGGAAAGGTTTCTTCACAGTAAGAGCTGTGAAAATGTGGAATAGACTGCCTCCAGAGGTGGTTCTGGCCAGATCAGTAGATTGCTTTAAGAAAGGCCTGGATACTTTTCTGGGTTTTTTTCTCGCCTTCCTCTGGATCAACTGTGGGTATAGGATTGTATGATATTTTTTTTTTTTTTTTTTTACCAACGGTTTTTATTTTGTAAAAAAAAAGAAAAACATACAAATTGCATACAGATTTTCTTTTCGTGAACATAGCATTTGTATTCCATTACAAGATCTACTGGTGTAAAATTCAACTAAAAGGTAAGTGATTACAACCGGTATAAGAGTTTGCAAACCAAATTTTACATCTCTCTAATCTGTATCAGGAATCA
This sequence comes from Lithobates septentrionalis, assembly GCA_037952835.1. NCBI lineage: Eukaryota > Metazoa > Chordata > Amphibia > Anura > Ranidae > Lithobates > Lithobates septentrionalis. Next base: position 3,119,706 of record JBBDGP010000299.1, on the reverse strand, counting down.
CATATATGGTATATATGGAAGCACAAAAATCTCATATGCATCGTATGCTTAAACTGTAACAAAGGAGAAAATATATAAAACAAATAATAACGGGGGAGAGAGGAGAGAAAAAAACAAAAAGGGTGGGGGGGTTGGGGAGCTCTGGACTGATTGGCATTAAGGCACCTAACATATGTAAATTCACCTTCAAAAAACTCTCATTTGTCATATGATAACCATGGGGCCCATTTCTTGTCGAACACCTGCATAGTGTCATTTTTATTTTATTTTTTTTTTTATTTTATGGTTGAACTGGATGGACTTGTGTCTTTTTTCAACCTGACTAACTATGTAACTATGTACACTGATCATGCGCAGCTCAGTATACATTTGGGCACTTTGCCATTGTGCTGGGATGACCGCACCCCTGTGCATGTGCGGGAGTGACATCGTCCAGTGTCAGCCGAAGACCAGCACCCAGAAGAGGCCGGGGAGAAGATGCCGGCACCAGCGAGGAACTTTGTGAACTAAGGTAAGTATTTTTACATTTATTTCCACTTTGAGGGTTCATTCACATGGACTATTAGGGTAGATTCACACCAGGTACAGCAAGAAAGGAATATGGGGATTTAGAGGAAGCTAAAAGCAATAGAAGAACCACTTTCCCCGGGTAGACGTCATATGACGTCATTTACTTTGAGTGGAGCTATCTGGATGATGGGTGCAAGAACAGGCATTATCCAGATATCTTTTTTTTTCAGCGGGCGATTCCCTAAATTGTAAAATTCATCATAGTGGCTGTTTAGCTGCTTAATAGCTTTTACAGGCGGCGGGAGGAGATGCCCCCCCCCCCCCCCTTCTCCTGCCACCCTCCAGTGCTTCTCCAGTCTCTCCAGTGCGATCAAGAAGCCAAAGAATGAATCTGCCGGCAGCGGTGGTTTACCATTAGACATGTGCACTGACGAAAAATTTGTTTGTTTTTGTTTTAGTTTCATTTGTTTTTTTGGGGTTTTTTTTTTCAGTTTTTCGGGGTTATTCGTTATGATCGCAATTCAATAAATTCGAAAATTCTTAAATTTGGAATGTCGTAAATTTGAAAATTCGTAAATTCGAAAATCTGAAAATAAGAAAGAAAATCAGAGAATTTGAAAGAATGAAATCCGAAAACTCTAAATAATAACTAACTAATAATAACTATTAATTTATAGGTATTGAAATTTACTTTCAAATTTGGCTGTTAGTGAACGTAACTAATACAAATTTATCCAAAGTTACGAATGATCTGAAACACCAAATGGCGCATCTAAACAAATGGAACAGAAAAAATGAATAATAAATATTAATAATAAAAAGTTCTTATTATTATTGCTATTTCTTATTATTAATGCATTATGTTCCATCCGTTTAGATACGGCATTCGTTATTTCAGATAATTCGTAACTTTGGATAAATTCATATTCGTTACGTTCACTAACAGCCAAATTTGAAAAGAAATTCCAATACCTATAATTTAATAGTTAGTTATTATTTCAGGATTTCGAATTTTCAGGGTTTTCAAATTTCCGAATTTACCAATTTTCGAATATTTGAATTTACGAATAATCTGAAAAATTTGTTTAACGGATTTTTCATTAATTTGGATGTTTTTCAAATTAATAAATTTGTCAAAATTTGTTAAAAAACTAATTCGGAACGAAACAAATTGCACATGTCTATTTACCATAGAGCTCTATGAGCCTCAGAGGCCAAAAGCGACGCCATGACTTCCAGCTCTGGCAGAAGTAAACACTCCCTTTTTTTTTTTTAGCTGGAAAGCCTGAGATCGATTTATTTTTTTTTAATCCCAGGCTTTCCAGCATAGAGGAGAGATGTGAGGATTTATAGACCCCAGATCTCTCCGTAAAGAGGACCTGTCATGCCCTATTCCTATTACAAGGAATCTAAAAGCGATCAAAAAATACAAAAAATGAAAGGGAAAATGTAAAAAAATAAAGAAATAAATAAAATAAGCAATAATAATTTTTTTTTAAAGTGCCCTCATCCCCTTGTGCTTGCACGCAAAAGTGAACGCATAGGTAGGTCGCGCCCGCATATGTAAACGGCGTTCAAACCACACATGTGAGGTATCGCTGTGATAGAGCGAGAGAAATATTTCTAACACAAGACCTCCTCTTTAACTCTAAACTGGTAATCTGTGAAATTTTTACAGTGTCCCCTATGGAGATTTTTAAGTACTGTAGTTTGGCCGCCATTCCATGAGTGTGCGCACTTTTAAAATGTGACATGTTTGGTATTTATTTACTCGGCGTAACATAATCTTTCACATTATACAAAAAAATTGGGGTAAATATTGTGTTTTGTTTGTTTTTTTAATTCATGAAAGTGTTTTTTTTTCCCAAACAAATTGCGTTTGAAAAATTGCTGTGCAAATACTTGTGACATCACTATCAATAATTGTGCATTAACCACCATTTTGTTCCCTTGGGTCTCTGTTAAATTTTTTATACACACATATATATAAAATGGAAAACAATATGGTGATGAGGAAAAGATTGCTGCACACTCCTAATGTAGTATTAAAAATGGAGAAAGGTTCTTCGTGCGGTTTTGGGTTTCAGCAAAAAAGTACAAAAATTAGAAAAAATATATAATTTTATTAAGAGAAAGTAATATGTGATGTTATTACTTTCTCTTAATAAAATTATATATTTTTTAAATATTTTTGTACTTTTTTGCTGCTACTCAAAACCCCACGGGGAACCTTTCTCCTTTTTTGATATGTATGTATATATATATATATATATATATATATATATATATATATATATATATATATATATATATATATATATATATATAATGTTTGGGGGTTCTGAGTAATTTTCTAAGAAAAAATGTATGATTTTTACGTGTAGGAGAGAAATGCCAGAATTGGCTGGGGTGGCAAGTGGTTTAGAATACGTACTTGAATATAATTTTTTGAAATGAATACATTTATTTGTATTGCACAAGCCCAGTTGGGACTGGTTCTCTTTACACTCTATGCCCTGTCCATATAATTACAATAGGACACATATGTGCACAATGTAATATTTGTTAAATAATCTGTGGTGTCTTCATATTTTATTTAGTGTCCATGTACATCTCCTCCTCTATCCCGCTCACAGCCGAGCGTAGCTTTGCACTATTAACCTCGCTGAACGTCTGCCTCTTATTGGCTATTTAAATTAATGTGACATTAGTCAACACACATAACCTTTCTCCAAGTCTGCCATTTATACCTTAAATTAGCTCCGGCCCCCAGGGGCTGCGCGCTTTCTTTACACCGTGATTTTTACTTCTCAGGTTATATATCCTGCAGGGGAGAATTACCAAGACTGAGGGTTGGTGTTTGGGCGTCTTTTATAGCATACAAACAAACACATTGTAATGAATTGATCAACAATTCCCGCACATATTTATAAATATTTCAAAGTAACAAAATTATAACATAAAATTGTAAACTAAAGTTTTCCCAAAGTCCTTTGTAAAGATTGCGCTTTTCCACCAACTTCAGAACAAGAACCAGAGATATAGACAAACTTATTCACATGTTGCAGTAAATAGACAACTTCATGTTTTTACTTTGTTACGTTCAAATGTTTTTTTTTTTTGTTTTTTTTTAACCACTTGGCCACTGGGCACTTATACCCCCTTCCTGCCCAGGCCAATTTTCAGCTTTCAGCACTGTCACATTTTGAATGACAATTGTGCGGTCATGCTACACTGTACTCAAACTACATTTTTATAATTTTTTTCACACAAATAGAGATTTCTTTTGGTGGTATTTAATAACCACTGTTTATAAATTACTAAAGCGCTGCTATGCAAAAATACTGACAATGTGAAACTTAGAACAGCTGCACCATTTAAACATTAATCTTACACTAAAATAAATATAGCAATTAAGGAAATAATGCGCTAATTCCACTTGGACATAGATCAAAATTGTATTATATATGTACCAACTACCATTGCCAATAACCACTTGCCGACTGCTGCACGCCGATATACGTTGGCACAATAGCAGCAGTGGGCAAATGGGCGTACCTGTACGTCCCCTTTAATTGACGGGGCTAGCGGGCGCCTGCCGCGTGTAGCGTGACCTGCCCGCAGGACCCACGGACTCGATGTCTGCCGATGTCCCGGCGATCGTGTGACGGAGCCGCAGAACGGGGAAGTGTCTATGTAAACAAGGCATTTCCCCATTCTGCCTTGTGACATGACAGAGATCACTGCTCCCTGTCATCGGGAGCAGTGATCTCTGTCATGTGAGCGTCATGTCAGCAATGGCGTTGGCGCTGGAGTAACACAGTTTCTATTGAGAGGTAGAGCATTCCCAGTCAGCTCCTGCGAGTGATTCCTCCCCCTCCCTCTGCTCGCTGACACTGTATAATGCGAGCGATCACACAACCACGGCCGCCCGATCTGCTCCTTCCCCTGCATCCTCATTGGCAGGGAGAAGAGCGAGTTGCAGGAAGGACTCCACCAGCACTCTCAGTTACTGAAAAAACAGACTGATTTCTCCCGTCCTTAGGACAGGAGAACCAGCCTGTAAATTCCAAGAGATGCCAGACCAGCGCTGTCAATAGCAGGGGCAGGACAGCAAGAGGAGGCTGGGAAACCCCACAGTGGCAGAACACCAGGGCCCGGTGGCAAGACGACCTTTGCAACCCTGATAGTTCTCCCACTGCTTTGGACCCTTATATTTCATGTGAAAGGGCCGGTTGTGGGATCGTAGTAAAGGGCCCTAGGATGGATATATATATATATATATATATATATATATATATATATATATATATATATATATATATATATATATATATATATATATATATATATTTGCATTTTATAGTTGCCCTCCTACTTTTGTTCCTGTCCCCCCATGTGCCCCCCCTAAATATGAAAGCTGGAGACGCCACTGCATGTCAGTGCCCTGATTATCAGCGTTGATGTCCCTTTTACACAAGCCGGTTATCGGCTCTCTTCTCCTCTCCTCGCGCTGTCAGCTTGAGGAAAGGAGTGCTGATAGCCAGCTTCTGTTTGATTGTGATTGGACACAGCTGATCATATGGTAAAGAGCCACTGATTGGCTACAAATGGGAAACTATTCCTCCCACTGACACCAATGATGGGACGCTATTTTTCCCACTGATATCAATGATTGGTCACTATTCCTCCCACTAATGCCAATAATGTAGCACTATTCCTTCCACTGATAATAATGATGGGGCACTATTCCTCCCACTGACACCAATGGTGGGCCACTATTCCTCCCACTGATACCAGTGATGGAGCACTATTTCTCTCACTAATACCAATGATGGGGCACTATTCCTCCCACTAATGCCAACGATGGGCTGCTATAACAAAGACGCATTGTCTACTCTCACTGACACCAGGACAATTTCTGCTCGCAAAGGTCACAGTCTGGAACCCCTAAAGTTGGAAGGACAGTAAACTGGCCCTTTGTTTAGAAAGTTTGGAGACCCCTGTTCTAGATGATACTGAACATCCTCCAGCCAGAAAATGATGCGTGCTCCATCTGTTTTTTCTGCAGCTTCTGAGGCACATGAGACGCTCACAGTGTGCAGTGAAATCAGAGCAAGCACTTTCAGTCCAGGAGAGGAGCCGGTACAACTGGGCAAGACTGAAGGGAAGGTTGAAGTTCCGCTGAAAATTCCGAATGACTTGTTTTGTCATTTATACATTTTATATCCATTTTTCTGAGATTTTCCTTCGTTGGCTGTTCCCGCAGAGCCAGTTCATTCCTTTAAGTGTAAATGATATATTAATTGCCGAAAATGTCCATTTCATGTCTTTAGCGCTCTACGTGTTGTTGGGTGTACACTGATGGCGGCACACGTTTGTTAAGCTGCCCCTCGGGAGTTAATTACTGCTTATGCACACGGATCCTGGAAGTCGCTGGAATGGCGCGCTGGTAAACAGTATTAATTAAACATCTGGAAGTCTGTCTCCAGCTGCTGGGTGGATGGAGGACTCTGAAGAAGAACATATTAGCATCTATTTTATCTTGGATTTACCAAGAGAGCGAAGATCTGATTACTGCAGCATTTTCAATGTATACACCCTGGAATAAATACAACTGGAAGTGATAGAGGCTCACATCAGGTATGTTGGTACTTTAGCTAGAGACAAATGAGAGGGGGATGCAGCTGAGACTTTAGCGTTTCATCTCTGCAGAACACAACTGTTTCTCCTCCGGGCTGTTACCATGCCTGCTGGAACTGTATATGGAGATTGTTCTGCCTGGGAAGATCTGAACTCCGATCGAACCTAAAGGAAAGCTCAATTCTTTGCAAGAAAATTTTTCATAAAGTGTCATGAATACACCCAGGTTTTATGGAGGTTACCTGATAGTTTAAGTTTTTGGGGTTTTTCGAGATGTGCAAACAGAGAGCACACAAACACCTGTAGGTAAAAAACGAACTGTATATAACATTTAATTAAATAATAACAGATAAAGATAACAAATGTGATAATATTGGAAAATGTAACAAGAATACTAAGCTATAGATGAAATTTTGCCATAGTAGTCCTGCCCGTTTCTATTGCGGCGTGGCACGATGATCAAAACAAAAAGCGAGAGATGTCACCAGCACACCATGAGTCTCCAAAATTGGGTCCATTGCTTTATTCAGCGATCACATCGTTACAGCAAACAGCAACGTTTCAGAGCCACGCAGGACCCCTTTATCAGGCATGTGACGGTCAAATGCCTGATGAAGTTATGAACCCAATTTTGGAGACTCGTGGTGTGCTGGTGACATCTCTCACTTTTGTTTGATCGTCGTGCCCCGCCGCAATAGAAACGGGCAGGACTACTTCGGTGAAAAGTCATCTATAGCTTAGTATTTTTGTTACATTTTCCAATATTATCACATTTGAAAATGTAACAAGAATACTAAGCTATAGATGACTTTTCTGCCCGTTTCTATTGTGGCGTGGTACGATGATCAAACCAAAGTGAGAGATTGCTGTAATGTGATCGCTGAATAAAGCAATGGACCCAATTTTGGAGACTCATGGTGTGCTGGTGACATCATTCGCTTTGGTTTGATCATCGTGCCACGCCCACGCCGCAATAGAAACGGGCAGGACTACTACGGTTCCAGCCGGTGGTCGCTTCAGTACCCACTGTTACATACAGCCACTTTTACAGGAACGCGTGTTAGGAATAGTGCGTTGGAACGATGATCAAACCAGACGCGTGCATTAAAGCGGAGTTCCACTGGTTTTTCAGTTTATTAAGTCAGCAGCTACAAAAAGTGTAGCTACTGACTTTTAATAAACGCACACTCACCTGTCCCATGGTCCAGCGATGCGGCCACCCGAAGCCTCGCCTCTTTAATTCTCCTCTTTGCCGAGCCGACATTGCAAGTGTGGGCACCCGGCTGTGACAGCTTGCGGTTTCACATCTGGGTGCACAATGGTCGGGCAATCTTCTGGGACCTGTGACGTGTCCCAGAAGATTTCAGGGAGGGAGGGGGAGAGGGAGGGGGAGAGGAGGAGTCGCCTAGGTGGTGGCGGCTGGAAGTGGGAGCTGGGTACCTGCCAAAACTAGGTACCCCCCAAAAAATGACATGCCAAATTTGGCATGTCAGGGGTTTAGGACTACTTAAAGCAGAAGTTCCACTTTTGGGTGGAAGTCCGCTTTAAAACTGCATTTGAACACCACAAAATCAAAAACGCTGTGTAAGTCATTGTTTATATTCACAGCGAACTTCACTATCCATCCATGTCTCCATGCTTTATTTTTTTTAAAAATCACTTTGAAACCCCCCCCTAGAATTTCTGTCCATGGCCATCTTGAGTACAGGCAGATGATTCATGGAGCATTCGCTTCCTGTAATCCATCTGCCCTCAGCTCAGGCTTTCAGGTGTTTCGTCAGATCCGGCGGCCTGTGAGAATTTGTAACGGAAATGACATTCCGTCGCCGCCATCTTGCTACACCCCGCACTCGCCCACAGTAAGAATACAGTGAGAAGGCGGCAAGCGGACATTACACCCACCGGAGTCTGGCATTTCACACTTATTTTAACCATTAAACTGAGCTTATATAGTGACATTCAGTGTTGTTAAATCTGTCTGACAGTTTTGATGTTGAATTGTAAAAGCAGCGGCAAGCCTGCTGATTTCACAGGTTTGCTGATCTGACAGAACAACGCTGATTTTACAATTAAACGTCAAAACAGTCATACGGATTTCCAAATACTGTATTTCACCAAATAAGCTCTGTTTAGTGGTAGTGTTTTGCTACTAGTGTAGTGTTTAGTGTTTTGCTACTATTACTGGCAATTACCAGCTGTCAAAATGACAGCCAGCAGTTTCTATGTATTACATAGCAGTAACAACTGGACTTTCCTGCTTTCACTAGTTATTTTTGCTTCTTGGCTTTATTTGATCCTTAACCACTTGAGGATTATGAACGTAAAAGATACATCCTAAAATAGTCGTCAAAATTTTGCAGATGCATCGCTTACATCTAACCCCTCTCCCCTTGCCACCGATCACTTGCTACTATTACTGGCAATTACCAGCTGTCAAAATGACAGCCAGCAGTTTCTATGTATTACATAGCAGTAACAACTTTCAAAATGCAGCTGCTCCTGTGTAAAATGGCACTTGCAGTTAGTCTCCCGGTCATATCATATCCTCCACAAAATCCAGCTTCGATCTGCCCTAGGGCCCCACAGCCACGCTCCAGCACTGGGCTTCTAATTTGCCTTCCACAGTCCACACCCCTCTGTTCCCATTGGCTGGGGAGAAGCTGTGAGCCATTTCCTCAACGGAGAGGAGCACGAGGTGAGAACAGCCCAGGATGAGGAAGTGTCTGTGCTGGCAACATGGAATGGTAACCAAGCCCAAGAGGAGGAGAGTGACGTCCTGTAGCCCTGATGGGACCGATGTCACTGGGGAGGTGTGACACTGCTCAGTGTCTCCTAGTCACCAGCTGGGATTCTCTGTACCCCCCTACCAGGGGATCTCTACTTACCCCTCTTTCCTGATAACTGGGGAAAAGACACACATCTCCGGGAGGTGACCTTCCCCCAACACCTGTCAACACTGACAGAGAAACCTTCAGAAATTGCTAAAACAAATCCCTTAACACTTCCTCGGGGGGGCCCTGAAGGGCTGCAGGATCCAGATTTTGCATCACATGGCTTTGCCCTCCCAGAACTAAGTTGCCCCCCCTATGCCCTCTGACTACCCCCTCCACCCTGAATGCTATGCCCGGCTGCTGAGCTCCTTTCCCATTACAGCACTCTATACTGTTCCTCCTCCGCAGGGCTGAAATCACATTCCTTTACAACACAGCCAGTTAGCCATTATCTGCACAGGGTGTATCTGCCTACTGCAACTACACTACTGTTCCGACCTGCCACATAAAAGCCAGATACACCCTGTGAAGACTGACAGACTGTGTGTAAAGGAATGTGATTTCAGCCCTGTGTAGTGGGGGGGGGGGGGCTGTATACGGTGCTGGGATGGGAAAAGGAGCTCTGCCAAGTGACCTGCAAGGGGTCCCTGTCCTCTGATTCTCCAGCGGTAATCCCAATCACTTTGAGTATCTTAGCGTGTGGTGGATGTATTTGCACGCATGTTGGAAGTAGTGGGGGGCCCAGGTCAACTTTTGCATCAGGGCCCACAAGCTTCAAGCTACGCCTCTGTTCATAGAGTAATTGCAAAGCAAAGGTGTAACCATGAATCTGCATATGACATCACTTAACCACTTCCCGCCCAGCCCATAGCAGATGACGGCCGGGCGGTGGTTCAGTTATCCTGACTGTGTGTCATATGACGTCCAGCAGGATAACAAGCGCCCGCGCGCCCGCGGGGGAGCACATCGCAGCGATCGGTGGAGCGGTGTCAGTCTGACTCACTGCTCCACCGATCTTGGTAAAGAGCCTCCGGTGGAGGCTCTTTACCACGTGATCAGCCATGTCCAATCACGACTGATGACGATGTCAATAGGAAGAGCCGTTGATCGTCTTTTCCTCACTCGCGTCTGACAGACGCGAGTAGAGGAGAGCTGATCTGCAGTTCTCTTGACAGGGGGGGTCTGCGCTGATTGTTTATCAGCGCAGCCCCCCCTCAGATCACCACACTGGACCACCAGGGATCGCCACTAGGACCACTAGGGAAGGGGGCACCATGTGGATGGCCAGGTATGTACCCCATGGCCATCCACATGTGCCCAATGTGCCCAATCTGTGCTAATCAGTGCCCACAAATGGGCACTGATTGGCACCATTATATAGCACTGATGCCCAGAAATGCCACCCTTAGAGGCATCAATGCCATCAATCAGTGTCATCAGTGCCACCCATCAGTGTCCATCGGTGCCACCTGTCAGTGCCCATCAGTGCCCACCTATCAGTGCCCATCTATTCCACCTATCACTGCCACCCATAAGTACCCATCAGTGCCACCCATAAGTACCCATCAATGCCACCTACGAATGCCCATCAGTGCCGCCTATGAGTGCCCATCGGTGCCACCTATGAGTGCCCATCAGTGCCGCATACCAGTGCCACCTATCAGTGCCCATCAGTGCCGCCTATCAGTGCCTATCATCAGTGCCCGTCAGTGCCACCTCATTGGTGCCACCTCATCGGGGCCCATCAGTCCCGCCGTATCAGTGCCCGTCAGTGCAGCCATATCAGTGCCCGTCATTGAAGAAGAAAACTTACTTATTTCCAAAACTTTTTAAACAGAAACAAAGAAAAACTTGTTTTTTTTCAAAATTTTCGGTCTTTTTTTATTTGTTGTGCAAAAAATAAAAACCGCAGAGGTGATCAAATACCACCAAAAGAAAGCTCTATTTGTGGGAACAAAATGATTAAAAAAAATTGTTTGAGTACAGTGTAGCATGACCACGCAATTGCCATTCAAATTGCGACAGCGCTGAAAGCTGAAAATTGGCCTGTCTAAGGTGTCTAAGTGCCTGGTATTGAAGTGGTTAAAGAAACATCACGTGTTAATTTTAAAAAAATAAAATGTATTCCTGTTTAACCTCTACACTAACCCTTTAAACGTAAGAGATACATCCTGAGTAGATTCAACAAAGTTTTTCAAATGCACCCCCTGCTGCCACTTTTCCTTTGCTATTACTGGCAATTACCAGCTGTCAAAATGTCATCTGGCAATTTCTATATTTTACACAGCAAGAACACCTGTCAAAATGCATCTACTTTCCTTTCTCCACCTAGAAAAAAAATCAGGCAAAAAAATATTAGCTATTACTTTTTTTTGTACCAGTAAAAATTTTTGTAATTTGTTGTGTTATTTTTTTTCCTGACAGACTCCATGGCCGCAACGTGTGGGTTAGCCTCGCCTCCATAACTACCCTATAGGATACCTCTCCCATAAATCTTTGGTCTGGGCTACCAGCCGTGTTCCTTTTTTGTCCTCCTCCGTAGGACTAAGTGGTTGGTTCTCCTACCTGAAGATGACTCCCCTGCGATCAGGATCGGCCGAGCGTCCAGGTGTCACGTCCCTCCGACAGGCCTTGACTGTTAAGCATGTTATGGAGTGTATATGCAGAGTAACGCTGAAGAGCTGGAAGCCTGGCCATCAGCAGGCTAGCGCGCATGGCCTGATTGCCTAGCTGTTAGTAGGCGGCCATTATCTGCCATAAAGTCCGGTGTGTGTATGTTTTTCCCTCGGCCCAGGCGATCGTAGGTGGAGTGCTAAGATTGATGGCATCATACATGGCAGCAGTGTTTGTATTTATATATTGTTTTTTGTATCTTCTGGCTCCTTCTTCTCCTCTGGTGTATCCTGCCCCTGAGAATGGCGGCTGGTTCTTCCTGTGTTCCAGCCGCCACTCTCTCTCTCTCTCTTCCGGGTCCTGGCGTACGCTCATGTGCACGAGCATCCTAGCGCTGACAGTGACGCCACGCGGTGCCACTTTTAAATCCTGGGGGAAGCCTGCAGAGCCTCAGTAATGATCGTGGGCATTGCGGCAACTTCCCCAGGCCTCTGGTTGACTTCCCCAGAAAAGCACTGGTTCTGTTGGGGATGGGTAGTTTCCCTGTCTGACGGTGACGCCACGCGGTGCCACTTTTAAATCCTGGGGGAAGCCTGCAGAGCCTCAGTAATGATCGTGGGCATTGCGGCAACTTCCCCAGGCCTCTGGTTGGCTTCCCCAGGAAAGCACTGGTTCTGTTGGGGATGGGTAGTTTCCCTGCCTGACAGCTGACCCATGTCTTTCCCTGCAGTGTCCTGTTCTGACATCATGGATCCTTCATTGCCTCCTGGTGGCAAGCCCTCTCGTAGCAGGTATGCTCAGGATATTTTTCCTGTGTTCTGCCTGCTGGGGGGGAGGGGGGGGAGTGGGGTAATAGGGCACCAGTTTAATGTCTGTTTCTTTCTTTCTGCTCTTTTTTCACAGCCCTTCTAGGTCTGATCCTCATCCTAGTTCCCGCAGGGGAAGTGGGTCCTCAAAGTCACACCACTGGCACTCTTCCTCCAGGTCCAGGCACCATGGATCTCCCTCTAGATCCAGACAGCATAGTAGAGATCCTCCTCATTCTCCCTCATCTCGCCCTAGCAAGGGGATGGAGAAATCATGCTGGGGGTGCAGGGCTCTGGTCCCTGTCCGCAAGTCCCTCTGTGACCACTGTTTCTCCAAAGCAGCAGACGAGAGGGAGGGTGCAGACCAGCGCCTTGAATCTTTGGTTAAGTGGGTCATTAGAGAAACTCTGCAGGAGAGGGAGGCTCGTCAGCCTCGTGATCCCCTGCTGGAGCCACTATGCTCTCCAACAGGAGAGGGGCAGGCCCACGAAACATGGGAATCTTCCCAGCCAAGCCGCCCATCTGCTCCTCCCTCGGACAGCGAGTCGGAAGTAGAGATTTCAGGAATGGGCTTTGAATACGCCTTGGTTCCCTCTTTGGTGAAAGCTGTAAGGGAAGCCCTGAATTGGGAAGATCCTGTAACGACTCCTCCAAAGCAGAGAAAATTCTTCAAGTAGCTCAATAAGGAGTGTCAATACTTTCCCTTTCTCACCGAACTGGGCGACATCATCTCTGATGAGTGGGGCAAGATGGACAAAAAGAGTTCCATGCAGTCGAAAGTCCTGAAGCTGTATCCCTTCAGGGAGGAAGAGGTTAAACATCTCAAGTCAGCTCCTTTGGTGGACACAGCACTGATGAGACTAGTTAGATATGTAATGCTTCCTTTGGAAGACACTGTTACCTTTAAAGATCCCTTGGAAAGATGGATTAATTCTGATCTGAAGTGGATCTATCTGACAGCGGGCATGGCCTGCAAACCAGTCCTAGCCGTAGCCGCAGTATCTAAAGCCATGGAAACCTGGTCAGACAGCATTGATGAGACCCTCAGAGGCATCTCCAGTGAAGTGGCCAGAAGTTTGCCTATCCAGGAGATCAGGCTGGCATCTGCCTTTCTGGGGGAGGCTTCCATTGATGTCATCCATCTGGTGGCCCGGGTTATGCTGGCGGCAGTCTCAGCACATCGTATCTTATGGCACGTGGTTGGCGGATCCGGCTTCCAAGCAGGTTTGGTGCCAAATTCCCTTTGAGGGCACATCCCTTTTCGGCAACAAACTTGATAGCGCCATAACCCGGGCCACGGGTGGCAAGTCGGGTTTCCTCCCCCAGAGACGCACTTTTCTGAGAAGACAGAATACCGATTGCGCCAGAGAAGTGCTCAGTTACAGGCTTGGCCGGGAGTTTACAAGATCCTGGAAAGCGAGGCAGTCTTCATTCAAGAAAACCACGAAGGGTGATTCTTCCGGGAACTGGGAATCCAAAAAGTCTTTTTGAGGCATGTCTGGGCGGCTTCAATCCAGGACTTCTGAACCGTCAAAACGGTCTCCTCAGGTCACATCTGGGTCTTCAGCAGCTCCCCCAGACTCAGATTCATTCCTATGACTCTTCCGTGTTCAGAAGAAAAAAAGCAGATCCTATTAGCCTACGCAAACTCTATGTCGGAGCAAGGCGCAGCCATTCCTGTTCCGGATGGCAAACGAGGCAAGGGCATGAATTCTCCTCTGTTCATGGTACAGAAAAAGAACGGCGCATGGAGACCTGTCATAGATTTGACCCATCTCAACCGCTTCATCAAAAAAGAAAAATTCAAGATGGAGTCTTTACATACGATCCAGCTGTCGGTCCATCCAGGAGACTGGTTGGTGTTGATCGATCTGAAAGGCGCCTACTTCCACATTCCGGTGGCAGCGGACTTCCAACAATTCCTTTGCTTTGCAGTAGGCCAGCAGCACTTGCAATTCTCCTGTCTCCCCTTCGGTCTAACAACATCACCTCGTGTCTTCTCGGGTCTTGTTGGCTGTTGTGGCTTTGCCTTGAGTCAAAGGGCTTCATCTTCATCACTACCTAGACGACCTCCTTCTCCTAGCTCAAGACAAGGGTCAAATTTTAGAACACAGGAGCCTGGTCATCTCCACCCTCCAAGAGTGGCTCCTGAATCTAGAGTCACCTGGAACCCTCACAGTCCCTCATGTTTCTCGGAGGGCACCATCTCGCTGCCCAAGGAGAAGATTGTAGTAGTCCGAGACAGAATCCGCTCAGCCACTTTGTCTCATCTCTCCGCTCTCAAGTGTTTGAAGGTGATTGGCACCATGGCAGCTACAATTCCCATGGTGAAGTGGGCACAGTGGAACACGCTACCCTTCCAAAAAGGGTACCTCCAACAATGGAGGTCCGACAGCAAGAGCCAGCACATCCACCTTACTCCAGCTATGAGAGTGTCCCTCCTTTGGTGGCTCCAGGGGAAAAATCTTCGCAATTGCCACTCGATCGTTCGCATCACATGGGTCACGATAACCTCAGATGCCAGCAACAGGGACTGGGGCGCTCACTGCCTATCAGAAGTAGCACAGGGCAGATGGAACTTCCCTTCTCTCGGGATTGTGTCCAACATCCTGGAACTGCGGGCTGCTTTTCAAGCGCTTTCCAGTGTTCCATCATCTAAGTGATAACTCAGGTTGGACAATACAACTGCAGTGGCCTACATAAGGAGGCAGGGTGGAACCCACAGTTGGTCCATGCTATGGGAGGTGGAGCCAATCATGAGCTGGGCTCAGAGGAACTTGTCCAACATTTCAGTGGTCTACATACCCGGGATCCAGAATGTGCAGGTGGACTTCCTTTCTCATATTCAAATGAACAACAACGAGTGGTCTCTCCACAAAGAGGTGTTCGAGTGGCTCTTGACCCTGGGTGTGTCACCAGAAGTCAACCTCTTTGCATCCCCATGCAACAACAAGTTGGCCAAGTAATACTCAAGGTTCCGAGACCCTCAGCGTATGGGATAGATGCTCTCACGGACCAGTGGAGGGTCAACAAGGCTTACGCCTTTCCTCCAGTGCCTGTGGTAATCCAGTTTCTCCGGAGGCTTAGAACAGAGAAGGTGGAAGTGATAGCGTTAATTCCTTTCTGGCCCAACAGGCCATGGTTTCCTCTCTTGACACTCCTCAGTTATCGGGACTCAGTCCCCCTGCCACGCAGGCCGGATCTATTGTCTCAGGGCACAACCCTGCACCCCTGTCCTTCTCACCTGCACCTCTGGGTTTGGTTCTTGAGAGGGGAAGGCTCGAGGCTCTAGGTTGTCTAGAAGAGGTCATTCCGACCCTCCTTAATGCCAGAAGGAAAAGCACCAACAGGGTCTATGAACGAATATGGACCAGGTTCACAGATCACATGTCTTCCAGGCCTAACCCTTGTAGCACTTCGGCGATCCAGGACATTCTTAGCTTCCTACAATCAGGTCTAGACCTATTTCTATCAGTGAGCTCACTTCGGGTACAGGTATCGGCCATCTCGGCATTCACAGGAGTTTCATGGGCCAATCACTCCCTTGTTCGCCAGTTCTGCAAAGGTTCTATCAGTCTTAGGCCTTAGAGGAAGCCAAGGTTCCCTTAGTGGGAGCTCCCTCTTGTTCTGGATTTCCTTTCTCAGCTCGGATCAGATACCGACAAGCCGCTCTCAGTTAAGGATCTTACTCTCAAGACCACCTTCCTGGTGGCTGTTACTTCAGCAAAAAGAGTGTCTGAAATCAGAAACCTGGGTTTGAAGGAGTCTTTTCTAACTTTCTTTTCAGACAGAGCAGTGTTAATTCCCATGCTGGGGTCAAAGTGACCACAATTTTCCACGAAAATCAAGAAATTGTGCTTCCCACCTTTTAGGTCATCAGAAAATCAAGACGTCCATCCCCTTCATGTGGGGCATACCCTGAAACAATATCTGGAAGTCACGGCTCCCTTTCGGCAATCGGATTTTCTTTTTATCCTTTCCCACAGGAAAAACAGGGGAATGCGGGCCTCGGTTAGATCCATTGCTGCTTGGATCGTTCAGACCATTCAATGGGCTTATAATGTGGAGTATAAAAAAGGGGGGGAGGGGAGCACTCACATTGCCACATCCGTCAAATGGAGAGGAGAAAAAAAAGGGTACTCAAAGAGTAGCCTAGAATCGGACTTAAAAGGCATGGAAACAATGGAGAAGTAGAAAAAATAAGTAATATTTATTGTAAAAAGAAATTACATAGTATCTACACAATATTCACAAGCATTAAAAATCATATAAGATGATACTGTTTGTACAATAAGCCCTTGTGTGTCTACGCGTTTCACCGCAAGGCTTCTTCAGGACACGATAAAGGTTGAAAGAGATGACACAAAAAAAGAGAACGAATCTCACTATCTTATTAACCAATCGAGCCTCATGTACAAATGTCCGGAATGTTTTCAATGATATTCAATGTATGAACTATTTTCAAAAGGTTGCGAAAAATTCCCGGAATGCCACTAAATCTATTAGTAGCCAAGAATCGAATGCTATTCGAACAGGGGCATAGGGCATCTTGCAAAGAAAAAAATCATATTCAGAGATCCAAGGTCCAATAAAGGAAGACACAGATGGAACTACACAGATATACTTAGTAGGTATCCCATATCCCAACTGCGCATCAAGCCCGCAGATAGGTAGTAGATGCGTACAAGTGGTGAAAGATAGCCCCTGGGAGACAGCCTGGTACTGTATTTATAGCACTGTATTTATAGGAGCAATGTAACTGTAGGTGCATTGAGTATAATAATATACAATAGTAAAATCGAATAATAAAACCATCCATTAAATATCAATACAGGAACCAAGCGGGCAAAAGGGCCACTAGTAAAATTTTCGAGAGTTAGTATCAGGAGACCTAAACAATTGTCATAAAACATATTGTATATCTCTTAAAAGTATTATTTATTTAAAAAAAAAATTTCGTTTAGCAACTAGACAAAGCTTTCATCTGCGCAGGGTGATCAGTACACCTCTGCTACAACCCTGCTACAACCCCTGGCAAAAATTATGGAATCACCAGTCCCTGAGGATGTTCCTTCAGTTGTTTCTTGTTGTAGAAAAAAAGCAGATCACAGACATGGCCAAAAACTAAAGGCATTTCAAATGGCAACTTTCTGGCTTTAAGAAACACCAAAAGAAATCAAGAAAAATAATTGTGGTGGCCAGTAACAGTTCGATTTATAGAACAAGCACAGGGAATAAATTATGGAATTTACACAGGGGTTTTGTGTGTATATATATATATATATATATATATATATATATATATATATATATATATATATATATATATATATATACACACACTGTATATAAACATAGAAAGATAAGGAGAATCAGAAATAGAGATAGCAGAGACACACTAGAGAGACAGAGCCCATGTCCTCATAGCAGAATCCAAGGATGTAATCACATACTCTATCCTCTATCGTAATCTCGGTATGTGTCACATGTGACGACAATGCATTCTAAAATCGAATGGCAGCTTTTGGTGATAGGATCTGCAGGTGGCAGAGGATGAAGACAAATCTCACTTTTATTGTGATTAAAAATTTACCAGTTTTCACTTCAGAAATCGTAAAAAAATTGAGATCATTTTTTTATGTAAGTGAATATAAGACCGTGTAGGAAAGCAATAGCATAAAAAATTTAAACTAGACAATCTGTTTGCCATTTCTAGCGAGCTGTCTAGAATGAAATCTTCACTGCCTAGAAGGAGTTCATCTACAGCTACCCTGGAGAGAAAGAGCTACTGCATATAGTGTATGTGTGTTTTTCAATTCCAAAAAAGTTGGGACGCTGTGTAAAATCTACATAAAAACAGAATGCAATAATTTGCAAATCTCATAAAACCATAGTTTATTTAGAAAATAGAAAACGTATCAAACTGAGAAAATGGACCATTTTAAGAAAAAAACAAGGTAATTATGAAATTGGTGGCAGCAACAAGTCTCAAAAAAGTTGGGACAGGGCAACAAAAATTTGGGTAAGTAAGTGATAAGAGCTGCAAGAATATTTTAGGTAAGAACATTTAGAAGGAAAATGATAAATGGTTTTCAAAATGGTTTTCAAATAAATATGTGAAAAGTGTGGCGTGCATTTGTATTCAGCCTCCCTTTACTCTGATACCCCTAACTAAAATCTAGTGGAAGCAAGATTGTGTGTAATTTAATCTCAGTATAAATACAGCTGTTCTGTAAAGCCCTCAGAGGTTTGTTAGAGAACCTTAGTGAACACACAGCATCATGAAGACCAAGGAACACACCAGACAGGTCAGGGATAACGTTGTGGAGAAGTTTAAAGCAGGGTCAGGTTATAAAAAAAAATATCCCAAGCTTTGAACATCTAACGGAACACTGTTGTATCCATCATCCGAAAATGGAAAGAGTATGACACAACTGAAAACCTACCAAGACATGGCCGTCCACCTAAACGTACAGGCCAGACAAGGAGAGCATTCATCAGAGAAGCAGCCAAGAGGTCCATGGTAACTCTGGAGGAGCTGCAGAGATCCACAGCTCAGGTGGGAGAATCTGTCCACAGGACAACTATTAGTGGTGCTCTCCACAAATCTGATCTTTATGGAAGAGTGACAAGAAGATAGCTATTGTTAAAAGAAAGCCATAAGTTCTGTTTGCAGTTTGCGAGAAGCCATGTGGGGGACACAGCAAACATGTGGAAGAAGGTGCTCTGGTTAGATGAGACCAAAATTGAACTTTGTGGCTGTCAGGATCATCTAGCGCTCCTGCTCCTCATTCCAGCATCTGGGATTTGGCTATGGCATTCTCCCTGTCTTGGTCCACCTGCAGGCTGATTGATGTTGACAGTCTCTGGGTGTAAACTCCTGTCCTGGGGCAACCGAGTACTGGTAGGCCTGTTTGCCTTATGGGAAAGGGGGCTGCTATAGGTGAAGAACACAGTAAGTAGCTATAGTGTCTGAACACCTGCGTTGGGGAAGACGTGACAGTGGCCTTAAAGCAAAAACACTATGTGTGGCAGAAAACTAACACTGCACATCACCCTGAACACACCATCCCCACCGTGAAACATGGTGGTGGCAGCATCATGTTGTGGGGATGCTTTTCTTCAGCAGGGACAGGGAAGCTGGTCAGAGTTGATGGGAGGATTGATGGAGCCAAATACAGGGCAATCTTAGAAGAAAACCTGTTATGCCGCATACACATGATCGGAATTTCGGCCTGCAAAAGAGCAATGAGAGTTTTTCGTCAGAAAATGCGACTGTGTGTATGCTCCATCGGTATGGCGAAATTCCAGCCAGCAAAAGATTGAGAGTATAATCTCAATTTTTCGACCGGGAAAAGTTCCTATCTGAAAATGCGATCGTCTGTGGCAATTCCGGCGTGCAAAATCCCTACGCATGCTCAGAAATAATTCGACGCATGCTCGGAAGCATTTTATCGGGTCGTCGTAGTGTTGTACGGCACCGCGTTCTTGACGGTCGTAATTTCAGCGAACTTTTGCTTGACCGTGTGTATGCAAGGCAAACTTGAGCGGAATCCCGTCGGAAAAGCCGTCATATCTTTTTCAGACGAGAAATCCGCTCGTGTGTACGCGGCATTAGAGTCTGCAAAAGACTTGAGACTGGGGCGGAGGTTCACCTTCCAGCAGGACAACGACCCTAAACATACAGCCAGAGCTACAATGGAATGGTTTAGATCAAAGCATATTCATGTGTTAGAATGGCCTAGTCAAAGGCCAGACCTAAATCAAATTGAAAATCTCTGGCAAGACTTGAAAATTGCTGTTTACAGACGCTCTCCATCCAATCTGATAGAGCTTGAGATGTTTTGCAAATAAGTATGGGTGAAGATTTCACTCTATACATGTGCAAAGCTGCTAGAGACATCCCCAAAAAGACTTGCAGCTATAATTGCAGTGAAAGGTGGTTCTATAAAAAAATTGACTCAGGGGGGCTGAATACAAATGCACGCCACACTTTTCAGATATTTGTAAAAAAATGTGAAAATCATTTATCATTTTCCTTCCACTTCACAATTATGTGCCACTTTGTGTTGGTCTATCACATAAAATCCCAATAAAATACATTTAAGTTTTTGGCTGTAACATGAGGGGTATGAATACTTTTTCAAGGCACTGTACAAACTCCATACAGGTAGTGTCCTGGTTGGGATTCAAACTTAGGACCTCAGTGCCTGCAAGAACAAAGCAAATGTGCTAACCCCTAAGCCGAGATTTCTCAACTAGGGTTCCTCCAGAGGTTACCAGGGGTTACCAGTGGTTCCTTGAGCAATGAGCAATTTCTGCCTCTCAGATAAGTTCCCACTGACACCAATGATCTTTTTAGCTATCTGTAAGGGGGGTAATTTTTCTCAATGACCACAAGTGTAAGGAGCATTCTTCCCACTGACCATCAGACTAAAGTATCATGAGTTGTAGATATAATCGTTTTAAGAAGGGGTTCCTGGAGACCGGAAAGTTATTTCTAGGGATCCTTTGTGTTGAGAAAGGCTGGCCTAAGCCATTGTGCAACAAAAGGATTTTCTTCCATGTGTGCACTGAATTCTGTCCATCAGTTGAATCGGTAAGAAGGTCATGGCGGTTCTTGGCGGAGCACGTCTTGTGTGAGGACAGACAGATGTCTTGTCGGTGAGACATCTGCCTCTTTTAGGCCACCCTTACACTCTTGAATCTTATTATAAATTGCTTTTTGAAACTGCGACTTCCCGTTTTAGGTTTATTGGCTGTTTAAGTGGCCAAATAGTGGAGGACCGAATTGATTTTTTCGTTTTTTTATTGGCGCTATAAGTAGTAAAATACAAATCGAGGTCAATGATGGCTGTAAACAGGGAGGGTGTGAAGAGTGTGCATTGAGGATGGAGTGTTTGTGTGCTTTCCATTGACCTGAAAGCAATGGATGGGCTGTCCGGGCACCAGACATCTACACAATAGAAGAGGAGCGAGACTTTCTTTTTTCTGTGGTGTTATCAGGACATCTGCTAATAGGAATCGCGTTTTGTGAAGGACGCAGAACTCCTGACACCAGCAATGGTCTGACTTGAATAATTGTAACCTGTCTCGTCTGTGTCCCCTTCCCCACTCATCTGTAAGAAACGCTGTGGCTAAATGGTTTCAAACTATGTATAGAATATCTAATATTAATTTTGTAATTAACAAATTTAACTGAGACTTATGCCCCGTACACACGGTCGGATTTTCCGATGGAAAATGTGTGATAGGACCTTGTTGTCGGAAATTCCGACCGTGTGTGGGCTCCATCACACATTTTCCATCGGATTTTCTGACACACAAAGTTTGAGAGCAGGCTATAAAATTTTCCGACAACAAAATCCGTTGTCGGAATTTCCGATCGTGTGTAGACAAATTCGACGCACAAAGTGCCACGCATGCTCAGAATAAATAAAGAGATGAAAGCTATTGGCCACTGGCCCGTTTATAGTCCCGACGTACGTGTTTTACGTCACCGCGTTCAGAATGATCGAATTTTCCGACAACTCTGTGTGACCGTGTGTATGCAAGACAAGTTTGAGCCAACATCCGTCGGAAAAAATCTTAGGATTTTGTTGTCGGAATGTCCGAACAAAGTCCGACCGTGTGTACGCCCTATAAGGGTTCAATCCAGCCTTTGGTGGTCACTTATCCTGGAAATTCACATCTTTAATAGAGACACATGAAACCATTATTTAGAATTTTTTTTCAATTATTCTTATACAGGATTTATACAGCGCCAACTGTTTGTACAGTGCTTGACAACATCAATTCTTTCAATTATTTTTTTTTAATTATTTATTTTTTTATTTCTGGCAAAATTGTGAAATTTCACAATCAAATGTGAGAATAAAACCCCTGTCCTAGTTGCTCTGCCAGAACTGGCATAATGACCCTGACTCTCTAGGAGACCTATCGCTTTCTGCTGGTCTCTGGGTAGGTAGGTCAGGAGAAAACTCTTAGTCACTTAGGATTCCTGTTGGTAGGCTTCGGGCCGGAAAAAAGGAAGCACCCTTTTGCTTGCCCTTACCGACCCCCCATTTCTTGCCTTCCTTCTTATTCCTGAAGCGGTTGCTAGCCTGGCGGCCTCAAAAAAAATGTTCCTTTATCCTTTTTAGGCTTCACTGGAAACTTTTTCCCCTTCTCCGTGGACCTAGATAGGTCCTGGTCCAAGCCTGTGCCAAAGAGTAGGGAACCTTCGAATGGCATTTCCACGTCTTAAACTTCAAGAGCTTCCTCTCTGGCTCCTTCCTTCCATTCTCAAAGTGGTTGTATAGTCTTCTTTTGAACTTTTACCTACAGGTAAGCCTATACGGTTTAGGAGATATTTACTTTTCATGCAGCCGCTGACGTCATGCGGCGCATGCGCTGTTAAGGCCCGGCTGAAGGTCCAGCAGAACTGCCAGACCTTGCCGGGAAAAAGACTCCCCCGCACATGCATTAAGGTGAAAAAACTTCTGTCACTGACCGGCCCCCCATTTTACTTACCTGAGTCCTGTGATTCACATGCCAGAGTTGCGCTCTTCCCCTCTGCCCATTGTCTCGGCTCTTGATTAGATAGATTGATAGCAGCGCAGCCATTGGCTTCCGCTGCTGTCAATCAAATCCAATGATGCGGGCGCTGGGGGGCGGGGCCGAGTCTGGCATTCTGCGTCTATGGATGGAAATGCTGGACTCGGGAGCATACACTCCTTAATCTTGTTAATGACATCACAGACTATATTAATGCAAGGATACTACTGCTCTCCTAAAAAAAAAAAAAAAAAAAAAAAAAGAAAAGAAAAAAAATGATCTTATTTTTTGTTCAAGCAAATTTCTAAGCGGCTAAGTGAGCGACACTAAAAGTTTCTGCGTCAGTGAAATTTCACAGTGAAATTAGTCATTTTGCAAGAAAATCAATTAAGCTTCAATCACTCCGCTCATCTCTAATCATAACATGAATGCGCGGCAGGTGTGGATGGTGAATGCAGATGTAATATCATACTTGCATATTATCACTTATCTTCAAAAGAAAATCCAAAAAAATCTCACTCTAAACACTCAGTTGATGAAGAAAAAGTCTAGGAACTCTTAGGTCAGCAGAACGCATTGCGGGGAAAGCATCTTCTGTGCGTGTTTCCTGCACCGCGTTCTGTGCGTGTTTCCTGCACCACTCTTGTGATTCCTGCGGGTTCCAATGTAATGTTAATGGCACCCCAAAAGCAGATCGCAAGCGCAGTGCATGGTACCGCACTACCATGCAATTTGGCGTGGTACATTTTTATAAGTAGTGCATGCACTACTTTTTATGTGTTTTGGCGTGATTTGCAGCCCATTCAAATGAACAGGCTGCAAAATCGCACTGCACAGGAACGTGGCACGTGTTCCTGTGTGATTCAGGTGTGGACTGTTCCTGAGGGCTCATTTGAACTTGCAGTGAGGAGCAGTAAAAACAAGTGGTTAAGCTGCATTTTTACTGCCCCCTCAACTGTCCCCCTTAAGCTGAGGCAGATGCAATGCTTTGCTTTGTGGCTGCAGCAAAAAGTATCCAGCCCAGCCGTTTGGGCAGAACTGCTGCCAAATGCAATCTATTTCAATGAATGAAATGTAGCACAACTGTGTGCATCAGAATGTGTCTGGTGTGAGGATGCCACACTCCAGACATGAACATGACATGGGAGGAGCTAGGGCTGAGGCCCTCTCCCATCTACACTACACCTTGGGCAGGTATGGTGTAGATGGAAGAGGGCCTCAGCCTTGGCTCTTCCCATGCCACGTCTACTGATGTGTTTTGTCCCACCCCTGAGAGTTAGTCATAGAGACCCTCTATGACTAAGACCAGGGCAAAACACATCAGTGGACATGGCTTGGGAGAAACCAAGGCTATGGCTGTCTTCTATCTACTATCAAAGCACCTATGTATGGCCTCCAGCGATCCAAACTAATAAGGGGTGCTGGCATCCAGGACACTTATCCAAAAGTCATCAGAATCTGTGTGGTGCTTAGGCTTAGTCATAGAGGTCCTCTATGACTAAGCCCAGGGAGCGGGGCAAAACACATCAGTAGACATGGTTTGGGAGGAGCTAAGGTTGAGGCTGTCTTCCATCTATAATCAAAGTGCCGATGTATGGCCTCCAGTGATCCACACTAAAAAAAGGTGCTGGCATCCAGGACATTCATCCAAGAGTCATGAGAATCTGTGTGGTGCTTAGGCTTAGTCATAGAGGTCCTCTATGAATAAGCCCAGGGGTGGGGAGAAACACATCAGTGGACATGGCTTGGAAGGAGCCAAGGCTATGAATCTCTTCCATCTACAATCAAAGCGCCTATGTGGGGCCTCCAGTGATCCACACTAATAAGGAGTGCTGGCATCGAGGACATTTATCCAAGAGTCATCAGAATCTGTGTGGTGCTTAGTTATGAGGTCCTCTATGACTATGCCCTGAGGGTGGGGCGAAATGCAAAAGAGGATGTGGCTTGGGAGGAGTCAAGGCCGAGGCCGTCTTCCATCTACACTACACCTTAGGCTGTCGGGTGTGCTGCGCCTTTGCACCACACAGATTCTGCGTGCTGACTCTTGGATAAATGTCCTAGATGCCGGCACACCTTATTAGCGTGCATCACCAGAGGCCATACATAGGAATTTGAGCAGAAAGGGTCGCCATAACCACATTCAACACACACGGTTTAAGGCGGTTATATTGCATTTATGTTAAAACAGGAAGTGAAGAGGTGACATATTACCAAAAAATGTATAGTGGCGCTAGAGGGATATGGCATAAAAAGACATACAGTACTGATCAGAAAAGCATAACAACATGAAAAATAAAGTCCATCATTTAAAAGTCTATAGTATCAGATGATGTTTGTAACAGCACCAGTGGTTGTGCTGATGAACTTAGACAGGTATGCCTGGCAGGTGATTACCCCCATATGACTGCCTTGGGGGGAGCGGTTGGAGAATATGCACTATTTAGAGGCATTTGACCAGCAGTGAGGAGGCAATATATCACCTCCTGAAGAACGCAGAGAGGCGCCAGACTAAGTGCAGTATTAATATACTCCAATTTATTGAAAGTAAGACAAAGGGCGACTCACATTTTAATAGATCAAATAGGCATGTATAGAGTTGTTCTGGTCAGTCTCTGGGCTCTCACAAGTGGTCCCGGTGGAGTAGCGGCATCTAGCAAAGGCGCTGTTTGGATGGAAGGCTTTAGGAAGTGGCCGATCGCCGCATTACCAGCGTGTAACACAAGATGGCGCCAGGTCTGATGAAGAAGCAGAAGCTTCGAAACGCGTTACTGCCCCTTTACGTCAGCATGGCCTCCATAGTGACGTCACGTCATGTCCGGCGCCATCTTGTGTTCCATGCTGGTTAATGCAGCGAGTGGCCGCTTTCTACAGCCTTCCATCTATACAGCTTCTTTGCCAAATGCTGCTTCTCCACCGGGACCACTTGTGAGAGCCCAAAGACTGACTAGAACAACTCTATAAAATGTGAGTCGCCCTTTGTCTTACTTTCAATAAATTGGAGTATATTAATACTGCACTTAGTCTGGCGCCCCTTTGTGTTCTTCAGGAGATGACATATTGCCTCCTCACTGCTGGTCAAATGCCTCTGAATAGTGCATATTCTCCAACCGCTACCCCTATCCTGCAAAGGCGGCCATATGGGTGTAATCGGTAAACAATACTTCCGCGCCAGTGGTAACAATAATGTGAGCTTACAAATTGGAAAAAATATAATAATTGAAAAAAATTGATAAAATTAAAAATTACCATACATAGAGGATCAGTAATTGTGCTGACCCAAAAAAGTGTATCACCCGTGTATGATCAATGGATAACCAAAAACCAAAAAAACCACAAGTGCAAGCTGCTCCCCTTAATTTGAATGAGAACAATCAAATAAGGAATGGTATACAATAGGGGGCGCTAGAGACCTAAAAACACGTGTGCTACTGTAAAACTGCCACTGGAGACACACACAATGCACATCAAACGCAGTGAGCTATATAGTAATGATTGTGCTAAAAGGAAAATTTACCAAATACATGTTATGTGGTAAAAATAAAAATACAAAATATAAATATATAATATAAAATAAAAATTGAGGTATAGAGTGATAGTATATAATGATCAAAAAGTTTTTATTGCAGGTGTAATTAATACATTCGTGATGGTTGATTGTCCCAATCCATTGAAGAGATTAGAGCAAAAAATTGGTTGAAAAACAACACCAAAGCAGACATATAAATCTTCAAAGATGCAACAAATCTTAGCGATGATAAAAAGGTTCCGTCACCAAAAGAGGAAGAAATCACCTAAGGATAATAGGGAAGACGTTCACAAACGAAACGTACGTCGGAGCGGTACGTGGTCACATGTCCAGATTCGTCCTACCAACTTCCGGATCATCTGGTTGGCTAGACGCACGGGGTGGAACGCACGCCGCATGTGCGATGTGACACGCGAAGGGTCTTGGACACCATTCACCCTGACATGCAAGCAGTCCCAGTGCCGGGTAGGCACCGATCAATGTAAGAGGCCATTTGGCTATTTTATTGTTCTTCTTTTTTATATATTAAACAGTTTTACACTATGGAGATTCCCTTTTGTTTCTCATATTTCCTATCCTGAATGAATGGGACGGGAGGGATCTATGCCTAAAGCACCACCCAGCCTTCCAGCCTTCATGTGAACAGGCACAATCCTGTACAAGCGCTAATGACTCTCTTTTTAGTTAAAGGAGTCATTGGTATCTGGTAAGCAGATATCTATTATCCTTAGGTGATTTCTTCCTCTTTTGGTGACGGAACCTTTTTATCATCGCTAAGATTTGTTGCATCTTTGAAGATTTATGTGTCTGCTTTGGTGTTGTTTTTCAACCAATTTTTTGCTCTAATCTCTTCAATGGATTGGGACAATCAACCATCACGAATGTATTAATTACACCTGCAATAAGAACTTTTTGATCATTATATACTATCACTCTATACCTCAATTTTTATTTTATATTATATATTTATATTTTGTATTTTTATTTTTACCACATAACATGTATTTGGTAAATTTTCCTTTTAGCACAATCATTACTATATAGCTCACTGCGTTTGATGTGGATTGTGTGTGTCTCTAGTGGCAGTTTTACAGTAGCACACGTGTTTTTAGGTCTCTAGCGCCCCCTATTGTATACCATATGAGTGTAATCACCTGCCGTGGGGGTAAAGGCAAAAATGATTCCTGTTGTTGTGCTCGGTAGGCAGTGCAGATGTTGCATGTGACCCATGCAAACAAATAGGTAAGTGTCACAACTGCCTTGCAGTTACAGCCTCCCCACCTTCTGTCAGACACCTCTGAAAAGCAATCCGAACACAGATCGATTTTCAGAGGTGTGACAATTTTGTCACAGTCTAAACCTAGCCTTAGCTGTTGATTCTCTGCGGCCTCTTTGCAGTCACTTCCAGTCTACATGCGCTCCAGGAATGGCTCCATAGCATTTCTCAAGGTGGGTTTCTTGATGTTGACAACAGTAGACCATACCTCTCTAAGTGCATTGGTACAACTGCTTGTACTCTCCATCGGAAGAGCATATGAAAGGATAAGGCCTCATGCACACAGGCTGTTAAAATAACATTAAGAAAATGCCAGTATCTTTGCAGTGATTTTTTTAAACTTTTTTCAAAGTTTTTGCAATAGCGTTTTTGAGCGTTTTTCCGCGTTAGCGTTTTTTAGCTTTTTTTAGCGTTTTTTTTTTCAAAAATTTTTTTTTTTCAATGGAACAAAAACGTTAACAAACGTTGGTGAATGACGTTTTTGAGCGTTTATCAGCGTTAGAGCGTTTTTACAGCTGAAAAACGTCTCTCAGAACCCACTGGTCCTGGGTTTTTTTTTACAGCTTAAAAACGCCTATGCCATTTGCAGCTCAAAAACGCCTAGGTGGGCATGAAGCCATAGACTAACATAGACAGGCCTTTTTAAGCTGAAAAAAAAAGCTCAAAAAAGCAGCTGTAAAAACGTCCGTGTGCATGAGGCCTAACAATGCAGACAACAATTGGGAGAGGGATCGTTGTCACCCCATACGAGGAAGTGTCTGCACAAGGACCTTCATTGCAGGATCATCTGGTATTATTTTATATAAAAAAAGCAGATGTAAAAATATAACAAATGACTATTGAAATGCGAGTAACATGCTAACGATTATGGGAGATTTACATCTTTCAGCTCAGCTGTCTGCCACCATTATAGCGGGGGTGGGGTGTTTTTCGATAAACTAGAAAGCCCTTCAGATCCAGGACTGGATAAATATATGGAGAATTGTCCTTCATCTCCTTGCAAATGGATTATGATGATTATCACCCAGCATTTCAGTGCTTTCCATTTTTAACGCTATAGATCTTAAAAATTATGGAGTCCATTTAGTAAATGTATATGAATGCCGGGCAGGATGAAATAAAGGATTGTGCACATTTGTCTATTGTAAGCAGAGCACATTATTGTTATTATTATTATTCAGAGAGCCCCTGGGCTAGTAACGGTTGCTTTGCTAACAACCAGACATTACCCCCCTCCCTGTGTTCCGGCATCGTGTTCTGTCCCTGGGCTAATGACTCCTGCATGGAGGAGGCACAGATGACAAGATTCCGGGCTGCGCATTCCAAAAGAGATGGCTTGTGGGAGCCCTCTGGTCTGATTCCTGCCTAACATTTAATAAGATAAAGGTCCAGCTTCGGTTCTACAGAGGAGGGTGTCAGGTGTACTTATTCTCCTGGGCTAGAGCTACGCTAACTCCAATGGACGGGGTCAACTAGGTCACCTCTCCGATATTGCTGGGTGAAGGGAAAAATCTGTGTTTGAACCATCCAATAATATTCTGAGAACTGAATTTTATGTCAGCTGAGAGTAGCTTATTCTGAAGGTTTCCTCCTGGTACATCTACATCTGTGACTCTTCACCCAACTCCAATGGAAAGGGTCAACCGGGTCACCTCTCCAATATTGCTGGATAAAGGGAAAAATCTGTGTTTAGACCACCCAATAATATTGGATGAATTCTATAATATGAGATTAATTCTTTATCAGCTGGGAATGGCTTTTTCTGAAGGTTTCCTCCTGGTCAATCCTGATTTGTAACCCTTTATCCATACCTTTCAACATGCTGAGATAAGATAGAGGAATGCCTTAGGCCCAGTTCACACCTGAGCCGTTTGCAGAGCTACAGTACATCAGAATTTCCATGATATTCAATGATGCCCATTCACACCTGAGCAAAGTGTTGCTTGAAGCTCATGGCTCAGAAGAGCACATGAAGTTCTTTTGGGGCAGAATTGTGAATTTTAGCCTCAATAGACTACAATGTTTGGGACAGAGTCGTGAATTTTAGCCTCAGTAGACTTCAATGGTTGGGACAGAGTCGTGAGTTTTGGCCCCGATAGACTTCAATGGAAGCGCCTGAAAAACACACGTTATGAGCATTTGTTGCACATTGCCTTGTCTAATAACTAGCTTTCCCTTGGCTAAAAATAATATTAAAATAGGATAAGGGTCCAGGTTCTGTTCCACAGAGGAGGGTCTGGCACTTTTATTTTCTTGGGATAGAGCCACACTAACTCCAATGGACAGGGTCAACCAGGTCACCCCTTGGATATTGCCAGCCAAGGCACAAATATGTATTTAAACCATACAATAATATTCTCAGAACTAAATTCTATACCTTTACGCATACCTTCCAATGTGGTGAAATAAGAGGAATGCCTTTTCAGGTTCAGGTTCTGTTCACACCTGAGAAGATTGAAGAGCTATTTGAAGCTTCACCAGAATTTCCATGATATTCAGTAGTGACTGTCCACACCTGAATGAAGCGTTGCTTGAAGCTCATAGATCAGAAGAGCACATGAGATTCTTTTGGGTTAGAGTTGTGAGTTTTGGCCCCAATAGTCTTCAATGGAAGCACCTGAAAAACACACACTGTCTTGTCTAATAATAAGCTTTCCATTGGCTAAAACAAATTAAAAAAAAAAGATATCATCTGCCAGAGCTATCAGAAGTGGGTTGGAGTATGTTTTTTTTCTGATAAGCCCCCCCACCATCAGAACCCCAAAACCACTGGGCCAGGGTTGTGGGGAAGAGGCCCTTGTCCTCATCAACATGGGGACAAGGTACTACTCTGTTGATGGCATGTGTCCTTGTATGGTTCGGGTTGGTGGCACGCTCATCCTGCCTTTCTTGGCCAGCGAGGTTGCATACTCAGATAAGGGTCAAGTATGCAATTTTGGGGGGGTGACCCCACACTTTTTTTTCCAGATTTTTCCATATGATCCCCGGAGTGTAGAGGGGAGGGAAGGTACTTAATATAGAGAAGGAAACTGGAAATGCTCTACTGAGGTCATTGGGGAACCAGAGGTGATGTATTAGGAACTGTTCTCACCCAGGAATTAAAAAAAAAAAACAATAAAAAAAGGGGTGAGAAATCATGGTGTCACCATTGGCCACGCACCCTTTATTGTGTGAAAGGCGAAGGTTGGGGATGGATATTTGGACAGGTTTTTATTGTTGCCTGTTGGAAAAACTCACCCTCTAAATTTATCCTGGTGAACCCTGTCACCAGGGAATAAAAGTGAGGGGAAATCCAAAAATTTGTGTTTTCACTGGAACATGAAAAGAGGGGAAATCCTCAAATGGGGACACTTGTTCCAGTGATAACTGTTTGAGAAGGGATTTCCGTTGCTTTAGAGAGAGATTTCCTCTCACATCCCCCTGTGTCTTTGAAACAGGAAGCAGGAAGTAAGGGAACATCTCCTCAATTTAACACAGGAACAAAATAAATAAATAAATAATTTGATGGGAGGTGTTTTTATTTTCTATTTTCTACATTATCCAAAGTAAAAAAAAAAATTATATATGGCAATCCATTTGTAAATTGCTAGTAAGAAAAAAGCAAGAAAAAAAAACCTCAAAACATTGTTTTTTAGTATATTTTATCCTATTTATGTATGGACATGAATTTGCTAGTAATAAAAAAAAAGGCTAGAAAATTTGTGGTTTTAGATATATTTTATCCCATCTATAAATGGGCATTTATTTGCTAGTAACAAAAATATCTAAAAAAAAAGCTGTTTAGATATATTTTATCCTATTTATAAATGGACATTCATTTACTATTAATAAAAAGCTAAAATGAAAAAAAAACAGTTGCTTTTAGATATATTTTACCCCATATGTACATGGACACTACTTTACTAGTACTAAAAAAAAAGCTAAAAAAATATATATACATATATATATTTATAAATGAGCATTCGTTTTCTATTAATAAAATAAAAAAATAAAAAATAAAATCCTTGTTTTTAGATACTGTTTATTTTATCCCATTTATAGATAGACACTCATTTACTAGGGGGAAAAAAACAGAAATACTTGCTTTAGGGATATTTAATCTTATTTATAAATGGGCTTTCATTTGTTATTAATAAAAAGCTAAAGAAAAATCTTTGCTTTTAGATATGTTTTATCCCATATTTAGATAGACACTCATGTACTAGTATGGATGAACAGGGCCCTCTGATGCCTCCTGTATTGAATTGTATTGTAACAGTACTGTTTGCCCCCATGTTGTAAAGCACTGTGCAAACTGTTGCGCTATATAAATCCTGAATAATGATAATAATAATAAAAAGCTAAAAAAATGTGGCTTTAGATATATTTAGCCCATTTATAAATGGGCATACATTTGCTAATGTTAGAAAAGCAAAAAAAAAAAAAATCAAAAAACAAAAGAAAACTCTACAGGTGTACTAAGCTCTAAGCAAAGATGTTTTGCTGTAGTCAGGAATTTTTCCTGCGTTCCTCGCACAGATTCCGCCATACTTGTGCTTTCTGTCGAGCTCTTCAGGGATCTGCACTGTACAATTATTTTGGCAGAATACATTTTTCCTCCACCTGTCACGGGTTGCGTATTGTGTGATATTGCACATCTAAGGGATACGACTCTGTGCTTCTATCAACAATTCTTTTTGATGTTTCAATCATACAGAATAATCCAGTGAAAAAAAAAATATATTTTTTTTTCTTTTAAAGCAGTTTTCTTCCGGCATAATATTATTTGCACTTTTTTTATTTTCTGTTTTATTTATTTTTAAAGTTGTCGCACATCTAGGCAATTAGGAAAAAAGCACAAGTCCTCTACAACATACAAAATATTCAGTGCTATACTATGAATCTATCATAACAAATAATCTACTGAAAAGTAAATATCTACTGTGCAAATATGCAAATTAAAGTGCAAAAAATATTATTACAAATCAATAATGTGCAAAAAATGCTGTGCAAAAAATACAAAAAGATATAAAAATGTGAAAAACTTGTCAGACTGCCTGTTTTTTTTTTTGTTTTTTTTAACAGCTGGGTGAGCAGAGAACTCTCTTCACTTGTTACATGAATGAATCTGGGAAATGCTGCATAGAGATCGTGAGGGGAGTTGAATCGAGATCATGATTTTTTTTTAACGATTAATCGTGCAGCTCTAATGCATATGTAAATGGTGTTTGCACCACACATGTGAGGTATCGCCATGAACATTAGAGCAAGAGCAATAATTAATAATAATAATCTGTAAGTATGCCGGCCGACCGGGGGGGTGAAAGTATTGTAGTATGTCGCTATTCCACGAGCGTGCGCAATTTTAAAGCATGACATGTTAGGTATTTTTTGCTCAGCATTACATTATCTTTTATACTTTGTAAAAAATTTGGTTGCATATTGTGTTTTTGTTTCATTAAAATTTATCAAAGTGTATTTTTTCCCAAAGAAACGCATTTAAAAAAATGCTGCGCAAATACCGTGTGGCATAAAAAATTGCAACAATTGTTATTTTATTCTCTAGGGTCTCTGCTAAAAAAATTTTTTTTAAATAATATACAGTGTATATATATATATATATATATATATATATATATATATATATATATATATATAAAAAAAACTTTATGTTTCTCCATGGCTTCCTCTCTTGGACAATAGATGGTGGTAAAAGTGAAGGAAGGAGAGAGAATGTACATGACAAATTCCAGCAGCTCTGTTATAAGAAGATAATTGTATTCTGTCACTGCAGGAGAGCAGAGGGGTTTCTTCATATTCCTCACCATTCATCCCTGTGGTTTCAGCTTTAATTCTGCATTTAAGTATCACATCCTTATTAATTGGCATCTTTTCTGTGTTATCAAAAGACAGGCTCTGAATACGGGAAAATCATCGACATGGAGGGCATGAATCATACTGTCTCTATGCAGATTTTTAAATATATGATAAACCGTATGCCAGCTGTTGCTATATACACCGGGATAATTAATTCTCTGGATAATCAGCCAAAAGTATAAAAAATATAAGCAGAACTTAGCTCTTCTTTCTATGATTGATTTGTCAAAATAAAGACTGCACACATTGATGTCTCCAGCCGAAAACCAACCTTCCTTGACGCGTTTCACCACTCTTGGCTTGCTCACAAGGATAGGGGGCTTTCCTGCATACATTGATGTCTCGACCCAAACCAACCTCCCTTGATTCATTTCACCACTGCTAGCTTGCTCACAAGGATAGGAGGCTTTCCTCCATACATTGATGTCTCCACCCAAAACCAACCTGCCTTGACGTGTTTCACCACTGTTGGCTTGCTCACATCAATAGGGGCCTTTCCTGCATACATTGATGTCTCCACCCGAAAACCAACGATCCTTGATTGGTTTCACCACTGCTGGCTTGCTTGCATACATTGATGTCTCCACTCACAGCCAACCTGCCTTGACGTGTTTCACCACTGTTGGCTTGCTCACAATGATACGGGGCTTTCCTGCATACATTGATGTCTCCACCCGAAAAACCAACTTTCTTTGATGGGTTTCACCACTGCTGGCTTGCTCACAAGGTTAGAAGCCTTTCCTGCATACATTGATGTCTCGACCCAAACCAACCTTCCTTGATTCGTTTCACCACTAGGGATGAGCTTCGTGTTCGAGTCGAACCCATGTTCGACTCGAACATCGGCTGTTCGACCGTCCGTCGAATTGCGAACGTTATGGGCCGTTCGCGCCAAATTCGTGTGGCGCGTCACGGCCCATAATTCACTGCGGCATCGCAGTGCATTGCTGGCTGATGATTGGCCAAGCATGCACTATGACCCGCATGCTTGGCCAATCACAGCGCCGTCAGTAGAGAGAGCTGTAATTGGCCAAAGCCAGGGTGGCTTTGGCCAATTATGGCTCAGGGGATTTAGTACACGCCCCACACTATATAAGGCCGCCTGCACGGCGGCCCTGTGTAGTGTGTTCCGGTGTGCTGATAGAGAGAGAGACAGTGTCATTTGATTTGAGTTAGCTAGATTAGGCTAGATCTGTTCCTGCTATTTACATTTAGTGCAGTGCGTCCTGCTCACAGTGTTCAGCTAGATCCGTTCCTGCTATTTACATTTAGTGCAGTCAGTGCGTCCTGCTCACAGTGTTCAGCTAGATCCGTTCCTGCTATTTACATTTAGTGCAGTCAGTGCGTCCTGCTCACAGTGTTCAGCTAGATCCGTTCCTGCTATTTACATTTAGTGCAGTGCGTCCTGCTCACAGTGTTCAGCTAGATCTGTTCCTGCTATTTACATTTAGTGCAGTGCGTCCTGCTCACAGTGTTCAGCTAGATCCGTTCCTGCTATTTACATTTAGTGCAGTGCGTCCTGCTCACAGTGTTCAGCTAGATCCGTTCCTGCTATTTACATTTAGTGCAGTCAGTGCGTCCTGCTCACAGTGTTCAGCTAGATCCGTTCCTGCTATTTACATTTAGTGCAGTGCGTCCTGCTCAGTGTTCAGCTAGATCCGTTCCTGCTATTTACATTTAGTGCAGTGCGTCCTGCTCACAGTGTTCAGCTAGATCCGTTCCTGCTATTTACATTTAGTGCAGTGCGTCCTGCTCACAGTGTTCAGCTAGATCCGTTCCTGCTATTTACATTTAGTGCAGTGCGTCCTGCTCACAGTGTTCAGCTAGATCCGTTCCTGCTATTTACATTTAGTGCAGTCAGTGCGTCCTGCTCACAGTGTTCAGCTAGATCCGTTCCTGCTATTTACATTTAGTGCAGTCAGTGCGTCCTGCTCACAGTGTTCAGCTAGATCCGTTCCTGCTATTTACATTTAGTGCAGTCAGTGCGTCCTGCTCACAGTGTTCAGCTAGATCCGTTCCTGCTATTTACATTTAGTGCAGTGCGTCCTGCTCACAGTGTTCAGCTAGATCCGTTCCTGCTATTTACATTTAGTGCAGTGCGTCCTGCTCACAGTGTTCAGCTAGATCCGTTCCTGCTATTTACATTTAGTGCAGTCAGTGCGTCCTGCTCACAGTGTTCAGCTAAGGGGAACCCCAGCCAAAATTTAAAAAAAAAATTGACGTGGGGTTCCCCCTAAATTCCATACCAGACCCTTCAGGTCTGGTATGGATTTTAAGGGGAACCCCGCGCCAAAAAAAAAAAAAAACGGTGTGGGGTCCCCCCAAAAATCCATACCAGACCCTTATCCGAGCACGCAACCTGGCAGGCCGCAGGAAAAGAGGGGGGGATGAGAGTGCGGCCCCCCCCCCTCCTGAACCATACCAGGCCACATGCCCTCAACATTGGGAGGGTGCTTTGGGGTAGCCCCCCAAAACACCTTGTCCCCATGTTGATGAAGACAAGGGCCTCATCCCCACAACCCTGGCCGGTGGTTGTGGGGGTCTGCGGGCGGGGGGCTTATCGGAATCTGGAAGCCCCCTTTAACAAGGGGACCCCCAGATCCCGGCCCCCCCCTGTGTGAAATGGTAAGGGGGTACTTACCCCTACCATTTCACTAAAAAACTGTCAAAAATGTTAAAAATGACAAGAGACAGTTTTTGAGTCAGATTTGAGACCTGACAGTCCCTGTCTTGTTTGCACCGCCTGTATACTGCTGTTCAGAGTATATAGGGACCTTTCCTTATTTTAATTTGGGTGCGGGGTTCCCCTTAATATCCATACAAGACCCAAAGGGCCTGGTAATGGACTGGGGGGTACCCATGCCGTTTGTCTCACTGATTTTCATCCATATTGCCAGGACCCGACATGACATTAAAACCGCAAGCAGTTTTAAATGAGATTTTTTCCTTTAAAAATGACATTTGGTGCAGGGACTGTTCTAAACATGGGAAACACGCGTCACTTTACAGGCATACTATAGACACCCCCCAGGTACGATATTTAAAGGAATATTTCACTTTTTTTTTTTTTTACTTTAAGCATCATTAAAATCACTGCTCCCGAAAAAACGGCCGTTTTTAAAAGTTTTTTTTGCATTGATACATGTCCCCTGGGGTAGGACCCGGGTCCCCACACCCTTTTTAGGACAATACCATGCAAATTAGCCTTTAAAATGAGCACTTTTGATTTCGAACGTTCGAGTCCCATAGACGTCAATGGGGTTCTAACGTTCGTGCGAACTTGCGGTCCGTTCGCGGGTTCTGGTGCGAACCGAACCGGGGGGTGTTCGGCTCATCCCTATTCACCACTGCTGGATTGCTCACAAGGATAGGGGGGCTTTCCTGCCTACATTGATGTCTCCATCCAAAACCAACCTTCCTTGATG
The DNA here is from genome assembly GCA_037952835.1 of Lithobates septentrionalis. Taxonomy (NCBI): domain Eukaryota; kingdom Metazoa; phylum Chordata; class Amphibia; order Anura; family Ranidae; genus Lithobates; species Lithobates septentrionalis. The sequence goes on along the minus strand of JBBDGP010000299.1, from coordinate 3,082,744 downwards.
GGTTTTACCACTGCTGGCTTGCTCACAATAAGGGACTTCAGAAAATGGCTAAATGAATGAGTATTTGGCCGAGTCGAGCCTCCATCTGCAGCAAGAACTAAAGTTTAACTACCACTGTTAATTGTGAAAGATTCCTGCTTAGAGCTCCTGGTTGTTAGACATGTAAGGGGGACCCAAACAAAAAAATGGCATGGGATCCCTTCCAAATTCCTTTGGGTCTGGTATGGATTTTAGAGGTGAACCCCATGCAAAAAAAACCCAAAACAATAAATAAATGCTTAAACCCTTATCTGAATATGCAGCCTGCCAGGCCAGGAAAGGAGGAGTGGGCAGGTGTCCATGGTTGAATGCCAGGCCACATGCCCTCAACATGAGAGGGTACCTTGCTAGGGGGGGTGCCCCTTGTCAAGCACCTTGTCCCCATTTTGATTAGCACAAGGTCCTCTTCCCCTGGCCTGGTGGTTGTGGGGGTGTGGGTGGCGTGGGTTCTATCAGAATCTGAAAGTTCCCACTAATAATAAGGAGGCCCCCAGATAGCAAGGTATCCCCCATATTCAGTGCATGTGGCCAGGTTTGGTTTAGAAAGTGGGGGACACCCACTTGTACTCCCCTTTGACCCCTTTCCTGGCCTGCCAGGTTGCATGCTCAAATAAGGCACCATTATGGGACTTGAGGAAGACCCCACACCATGTTTCCTTGCTCTTTTTCATGGGGTTCCCATTAAAATCCACAGCAGACCTGGAGGGCATGGGATTAATTTTGAGGGGAGACCCTATGCCATATTTTCACACTGTCCCTGCCGCGTTGTTTACATTCACCTACCAGCTGGGAATTAGGATAGAATTTTAGAGAATGTTACATTCGTCCTGTGAAAGGCAATATAACCAGACATTTCACTCGTTACCAACATTACGGGTATTATTCCTGATTTTTGTGCAAATGCTCATACAATCGCAAAGCAACATTTTTATACATAGACCCCATAATTTTTGTTGGGGGGGGCTGCCTTTTGGCAATATTGCTTTGTGAAAGCCCGTAATCTCTAACAGCAGCTCTGCCTGAGAGTGTGTGGGATATATTAGGCAGCAAGTGAACATGTTGTCCCTGAAGTTGCTGTGTTCAAAGCAGAAGAAATAGGCAAGCAGAAGGATTTGAGGGACTTTGACAAGGGCAAAATTGCAATGGCTAGACAAACGGATCAGAGCAACTCCAAAAACGGCAGATTTTGTGGGATGTTCCCAGTCTACAGTGGTCAGGACTGGCCAAAAGCGATCCAAGGAAGGAAATCCGGTGACAGGATCATGAGCAGCCAAGGCTCATTGAGGCACGTGGGAAGCGAAGGCTGGCCTGTGTAGTCTGATCCAATAGAGGAGCTACTGGAGCTCAAATTGCTGAAAACGTTAATGTTGGTTCCCATAGAAAGGTGTCAGAACACACAGTACGTGGCACTTTGTTGTGTATGGGGCTGCACAGCCGCAGACCAGTCAGGGTGCCCATGAGTTGGAATAAAGAAGTGTATTTTGTGTAACAATTACTGTACTTCAGTATTTATCATTATTATTATTTTTAAATAGGATTTATATAGTGCCAACTGTTTGCGCAGCGCTTTACAACATGAGGGCAGACAGTACATTCACAATACAATTCAATACAGGAGGAATCAGAGGGCCCTGCTCGTTAGAGGTTACAATCTAAGAGGGAGGGTCAAGTGATACAAAAGGATACTAACTGTGGGGGATGAACTGATGTAGAGTAGAGATATATTCGTCAACCACTAGATGGCAGTGTTTATAAGTTTGTACCTGCATCTATGGTATTCTCTATGTCCTTTCCCGCCAGCCTGGTCTAGGTCGGTCGGTCGGCACACTTACCCCATAGGTTGCGGGTGGGCAGCGGCGCTCCTGTGCCCTCTTCTCCATCATGGCGGCTTCCGCCGTGCGTCTCCTCCCTCCTCCTCCTAGGCATTCAGTAGGATTGCCTGTCCTTTCGGGTTTCAAGACCCGCTTCCTGTTTGGTGGGGAGGAGGATCAGTGTGGCAATAGCGAATATTCATTCGCTGTTGTCACACAACTAGGTGGGCCCACCCTTTTTTGAAGCCTATTAGAGCCTCTGGCTCTAATTATGTGCTTAAACCCCCCCCAATTGGAATCCATGGTCCAGCACCCTGTATGTAGATCAGGGGGCCGGACGCATGGATAGGGGGGGTGGCGCCCGTGTGCCCTCTATGGATGGGCCGCCGCTGAATGTGCACCACATACAGTGTCCGCACATTACACACACACACATGCACAATCTGGCGGTGGACTGTATTCTTGTGTTCTTCCAGAGTTAACATTCTATGACAGATACAGATGGTACAGCTCCACAGATACGGTGGGGGGGCTCTTAGGAATGTGGGGGCCCTGGGCGATCACCCAGTTTGCCCACTCCAATCCCCCAGTCTCTACTACTTATACAAGGTCATATCTAAGTATGGAAAGTTGATTTGGCGCACACAAAGCAGAATAATATCCTTTGTGGCTGTAGAGAAATATATTTTAATTGTAAGCTCTTGTGCCCGGAGTTCAGCTTTCATTCTGTTCTATGAATGTTGCTTGATTGTTCTCATGTGCGAGTTTCGCAACGTTCCTGAAAGACGTCTACATCTGTTCCCGTAGATTTTGGCCGCTTCCACCAGAAACGCGGTCCAGATTCCTGCGCGTCTGATGATGGCGAGCGTTCATGTTCGGGTTTTTCTACATCATTACATCTAACGTCCTTGTAGCCTCATTGTCATCAACTACAAATATGATTGCAATGGAGATGAGCAGCCAAGCCGGCTTATCTGGATGGGAGATATTATATTTGCAATTTAACAGGACGCTTTTCAATATGACAAATGAATGCCGTGTGTACAGTGTGTAATGGGCCTATAAGGGGCTCATGGGAAATGAAATAAGAACCCCCGGGCAGATTTACAATTAATGTTAAATAATCTGGGGGGGGGGGGGAGTGGAATATTGTAAAGCTGAACCCCAGCCAGCATTTCCTCCAGTCTTGCACAGTTGTACAGGCTGCTCTCCTGTATTGAAATTGCTTACTTAGGACATCCAGCATCATCTAGCTCTATCCTCTCCAGCATGACTGCCCTTGCCCCCCCCTTCATATTTTAGATTTCACTTTTCTCCGGGGCAGTCGCAGCTGGTGGGGTTTATTTTGGGCGGGGGGCAGCAAACAACCTCCCCCCCCCCCCCGAGCGGCATGCGCTGTTTGGTCCAGCACTTCGGTGGTGGGTGGCAGGCAGCGTGGTGCAGCGGCTCCATGTCCTCTCCTCCATGGCGCCTTCCAGCTCCTCCCCTCCTCCTCCTAGGAATTCAATAGGATCGCCTGTCCTTTCAGCCAATCGGGTGACTGGTGTCAAAACCGGCTTCCTGATTGGCCGAGAGGAGGATCAGCGTTACAACAGTTAATATAATCATTCACTGGTGTAACACACCTGGGTGGGCTCGGAGCGCATTTTCCACGACCCAAGCCCACCCATTATTGACCAACTTCAATAGACCCTCCAGCATCCAGCAACAATAGACCATTGCCTCAACAGTAGATCCCTCCCAGCAACTATTGATCCCCTAGCAACAATAGATCCCCCCAACAACAATCAATAAACATTGATTAGATGGGAGAGAGGGAGATACAAAGTAACATTGTATATAAACATTGTTCAGTGGGGTGATAGAGATATACAAAATAACATTGTTTATAAACATTAATCAGACCAGAGATAGAGAGCTACAAATTAACATTGTATATAAACATTGTTAAAGTGGGGTTCCACCCAAAAAAAAAAAAAAAAAACGACATGAAAAATTAAAAAAAAAAAGTACAAAAAAACATTTGGATATTTTCTTTTTTTTACTTACCTCTAAATGCCTGTTGCTAGGGGGTCCCTCGTAGTCTGCCTCTTCCAGTGCCTGGGCTGGTGACATCACTCCCCCCTCGGCACAGGAAGGGCTCGGCTCTGCTCCCTCCCTCCTGTCAATCATCTGGGACCCATTACAGGTCCCAGGTGACTGAGCGGCCAATCAGGGCGCGCGGTGTCGCTCGCGCATGCGCAGTGGGTGCCAGGCTGTGAAGCCACAGCCCGGCGCCCACAGTTGCAATGCCGGCGCCGCTGAACGGAGGGGGGGAGACGAGCGGGGCTTCGATCCCCCGCATCACTGGAACCTGGGACAGATACGTTTCCAATTAAAAGTCAGCAGCTGCAGTATTTGTAGCTGCTGACTTTTAATTTTTTTTTTTGTACTGGTCCTCGGGTGGAACTCCTCTTTAAGCTGGGAGATAGAGAGATACAAAGTAACATTGTTTATAAACATTGTTCAGAGGGTTGATAGAGAGGTACAAAGTAACATTGCTTATAACCATTGATCAGAGGGGAGATAGAGAGATACAAAGTAACATTATTTATAAAAATTGTTCAGAGGGGAGATTGAGAGATACAAAGTAACATTGTTTATAAGCATTAATCAGACAAGAGATAGAGAGATACACGGTAACATTGTATATAAACATTGTTAAGCTGGGAGATAGAGAGATACAAAGTAACATTGTTTGTAAACATTGTTCAGAGGGGAGATAGATACAAAGTAACATTGTTTATAAACATTACCTAGACAAGAGAAAGAGAGATACAAAGTAACATTGTTTATAAGCAATAATCAAGCAGAAGATAGAAATATAGAAAGTAACATTCTTTATCACAGCAACAATAATCTCCACCAGTAACAATACATTAGGTCTCCCAACAGCCTCCAAAGACCCTCCAGCACTGCCAGCAATAGTAGATCCCTCCCTCAACAATAGGTCCCTCCCAGAAACAACTGACCTCCTAGCAACATAAGATCCCTCCAGCAAAAATACATCCCCAACCAGCAACAATAGACCTCCCCAGCAACAAATGACCCCCTAGTTACAATAGATCCCCCTAAGCAGCCAATATCAATAGACCCTCCAGCACCCCATTTGGTGCCGGAGGTGTCAGAACTGCATTCCTTTTTAGTTCCCACTGAAGAAAAAGCCCAGCTTCTTCGAATGGTGGGGGCTCCGCATCACATGTGCAACTTATCCAGGGGGCCAATCTACATGCCAATCCAGTCTGCCTAGGAATGCCCACTTCTTTAGACTCCACCTATCAAGCTAATTTGCAATTGTCATAAATCCTCCCAACAGCCGACCTACTGCATGCATCAGGGCTGAGGACTCAGAGGAGTACTGGGGGGGGGGGGGGGGCGGCTATGTACAGCTCCCTGCTGGCCCCTCCCACCAGCCATGATCTGCCTGCATTGCATAGAGAACTAATTATGACATCATTGGGTGTGAAATAAATGATGTAATGATTATGAAAAGGTTGTATCCAAAAAAAAAAAAGATGACATGCCTATCTTTACTGTATGGTGGGTCATTAAGCTGGAATGAACATTTGGATATCAGGTGTTTTCCTCCCTTTGGTTAGAGTGGGGGAAGGGTCCTACATTTCCTGTGCTGGTGACTACACAGGATATAAAAGGAAATCTCATCACAGTGAAGGAATCCCAGCATTGGTAGCTGTCCTCTCTTTGACACCAATGTCCTTGTGAAATTACAACCTTCCCCTCACTTTCTAACCAGATCACCAGAACAGATGGTGAGCATGAATTTCTCCAATAGGGACACAGGGAGCAGTAAATGACACACCCGTGACACAGTTATGTACACTCGGGGTGCTACACATGCCCAAAACATAATTGTGGTGCACAGGGTGTGTGTAGTGTGCCCTGTCCTTCAACTCAGTGCTGCTCCACTTCCCTTACATTTGCTGGCACTTCCCAGCTGTCAAAATGTCAGCTGGCACAGATAAAACTGTGTTTATAAACATTGTTCAGACTGGAGATAGAGAGATACAAAGTGACATTGTCTATAAACATTGTTTAGACTGGAGATAGCGAGATAAAAATGTAACATTGTTTATAAACATTGTTCAAGCAGCAGATCAAGGGATACAAAGTGACATTGTTTATAAACATTGTTCAGGTAGCAGATAGAGGGATACAACGTGACATTGTTTATAAACATGGTTCAGACAGCAGATAAAGAGTTCCAAATTTACATTGTTTCTATCTGGTGTCTGAACACTGTTTATAGATATTCAAAGTAGCATTGATTATAAACATTGTTCAGACAGCAGATGGAGAGATACAAAGTGACATTGTTTATAAACATGGTTCAGACCACAGATAGAGATATTCAAAGTGACATTGTTTATAAACATTGTTCAGGCAGCAGATAGAGGGATACCAAGAGACATTGTTTATAAACATGGTTCAGGCAGCAGATGGAGGGATACAAAGTGACATTGTTTATAAACATTGTTCAGGCAACAGATAGAGGAATGCAACGTGACTTTGTTTATAAACATTGTTCAGACACCAGATAGAGAGATACAAAGTAACATTGTTACTTTTCTATCAGCTCTGTTTAATTCATCTGCAGATCAAAGGGATGAGCGTAGATCTGCAAATGATGTTAGTTAAAGTAGAACTATAGGCAATTTTATTTTTTATCATTTTAGATAGAGTATGGGAGGGTTATAACCCCCGTCATATTTTTATTTTTTATTTTTTGCCATCTATGTCCCATTGCAGAGATTTCCCCTAACTTTCTGTCCCATAGCCAAGCAGGTAGTGAGAGGAAATCCCTGCAAATTAAGGGAATTCCTTGGGGACCCCCCCAGGTCCCAACAACTAGTGTCCCCATTGGAAGATTTTGCTGCTTATATTTTTATGGGGACAACACAAAACTTGGTATTTTTTTTAACTTTCACTTTCAATGATAATGGTAAATAGGACAAATAAAGAAGGTAAAGCTCCCTAATGGGGGGCACAGACAGCAATAAAAACTGACAGGGGTTCTAATACCTCGCCAAGCTACCCGACATCAAGAAAAAAAAAGTTTGTCCTTTTTAAATATATAAATACAATTTGTTCTTATCAAACCCCTTATTGCCCTCCGCTTATTCTAATTAACTCCTTCTTCCCCCTTCCCCTCTTATTTTCCTGATGATTTTTTTGTGTTTATTTCTATTTTTTCTAACCATTGAAGTGATTGTAAAGTCTTGTTTTTTTTCCGTATAAAAATAATAAACGTTATACTTCCTCTGTTGCAGCAGATTTGCACAGAGCAGCCCCGATCCTCTTCTCTGGTCCCTTTTCTGAGATCCTGGCCCCTCCCTCCTGTATAGTGCCCCTCACAGCAAGCAGCTTGCTATGGGGGCACCCAAGCTGAGTCATAGCTCCCTGTGTCCAGACACGGCGCCCGGCCCCACCACTTCTCTCACCTGATTGGCTAGCTGACTTTGATTGACAGCAGCGGGAGGCAATGGTGCCACTGCTGTGTCTCAGCTAATCCAGACGGAGAATCTCGGGGTGGATGAGACCCTCGTGGACATCGCTGGACAGAGAGAAACCTCAGGTAAGTGTTAGGGGGGCTACTGTACACAGAAGGCTTTTTATCTTAATACATAGAATGCATTATGATAAAAAAAAAAAACTTCTGCCTTTACAACCACTTTAAGAGAGAGAGATACAAAGTAAAACATTTTTTTAACTACTTGCCGACCAGCCGTCGTCATTATACGGCGGCAGGTTGGCTCCCTTGTGCGAATCGCCGTAGCTGTACCATGGGCGCTGTAAGGGGTATAGGGGGCGCGTGTACAGACCCACGAGGCGATGTAGGAGCCAATGCCACGATGTCCGCTGGCCACCCGTGATCGTTCCTCAGAGAGCCAGAATGGGGATCTGTCAATGTAAACAGACAGATCCCTGTTCTGTCAGGGAAGTAGAGAGAGATCTGCTGTTTCTATTGATCAGGAACAGTGATCTCTCTCCTCCTCCAGTCAGTCCCCTCCCCTCCACAGTTAGAAACGCCTCCCTAGGGAACATTTAACCCCTTGATCGCCCCCTAGTGTTAACCCCTTCCCTGCCAGTGACATTTATACAGTAATCAGTGGCTATTTTATGCTCTGATCGCTGTATAAATGTCACTGGTCCCAAAAAAGTGTCAAGTGTCCAATCTGCCGGACGCAATGTCGCAGTCCCGCTAAAATTCACTGATCACCGCCATTACTAGTAAAAAAAATAAAAATAATAAAAATGCCATAAATATATCCCATATTTTGTAGGCGCTATAACTTTTGCGCAAACCAATCAATATACGTTTATTGTGATCATTTTTTACCAAAAGTATGTAAAAGATAACATATTGCCATAAACTGATGAAGAAATTTGTTTTTTTTATTTGCTTTGGGATTATTTATTAAAGCAAAAAGTAAAAAATATTGTTTTTTTTTTTCAAAATTGACTTTTTTTTTTTTTGTTTATAGCGCAAAAAATAAAAATCAAATACCACCAAAAGAAAGCTCTATTTGTGGGGAAAAAAAGGACGTCAATGTTGTTTGGGTACAACGTCGCACAGCCGCGCAATTGTCAGTTAAAGCAACGCAGTACCGTATCGCAAAAAATGGCCTGGTCATTAAGGGGGGAAAATCTTCCGGTCCTTAAGTGGTTAAACATTGTTCAAACAGGACTTATAGAGATACAAAGTAACGAAAATATGATAAATGTGATATTGTAAAGCGCTGCGCTATATAAATCCTGTATAATAATAATAATATAAAAAATCTATTGCAGAATAAACAGGCCCATAGCAGAAATGTAAAAATTTCTCTGTTTCTTAGGGAGTGTCCAGGTGTGAGAGTTGAACTGGTTAAGATATTTATATTTTTTTGTCAGAGAAGTCATATTTCCGGATGATGTTGCAGAGATTCAGTCATGCTTGAGATTCTGTGAAGTTCTTCAGGGACGCACACTGTGCAGTCATTCTGAATAAATGTATTCTCTTTCCACCTGTCATCTCTAGTGCTGCGTCTGTCTTACCTGACCAGGCTTTTTCTGGCACTATTTGTTTACAGGTTTAATTCAGTATTTTTTGCTAGAAATTGACTTGTCACCCCCAAACATTATATATTTTTTTAGCAGAGACCCTAGGGAATAAAATGGCGAATGTTGCAATTTTGTATGTCACACCGTATTTGTGCAGCGATTTTGCAAACACAATTTTTGGGGGAAAATTCAATTTAATGAGTTAAAAAAAAAAGAAAACACAATAATTACCCCAATTTTTATATAATATAAAAGATAATGTTGCGCTGAGTAAATAGATACCCAACATGTCTCTCTTTAAAATTGCGCACGTGGAAAAGCGACAAACTACGGTACTTAAAAATTTCCATAGGCGAGGCTTTAAACCTTTGCAGGTTACATGTTTAGAGTTACAGAGGAAGTCTAGTGCTAGAATTATTACTCTTGCTATAACGTTGGTGGGATACCTCACATGTGTCCTGCGAAAACCGTATGAGTTCAGGTCTGCACGCGAGCTCGAAGGCATGGGGGCACTTTTGCTTTTTTTATTTATTTTACTTTAAATTTTTACACTGTCCCTTTTTTTTTTTCATCACTTTTAATCCTATTACAAGGAATGTAAACATTCCAGCATGACAGGTCCTCTTTATAGAGAGATCTAAGGGCAAAAAGACCCTAAATCTCTTTTTTATCTTTAAAAGAAAAAGATGAAAAAGATAAAGAAAAAAATTGTTTGCGTAAAAAAAAAAAAAAAAATATTTACTTCCAGCCTAGACCGAAAGTAACATCATGACAATCGCTCTGGTCCTCCAAGGCCATAGAGGCGATCGAAGAGTATCCACTCATCGATGGCCTATGGGAGCATCCCGCCGCTCGCCGGTGTTTCTCTGACTTACCGTTTCGGAGTGACGGGGGGGCGACGCTTCAGAAAGCATTCCAGCGGCTCATGAGCCCCTCGGAATGGTTTCATAAGAAAGCCAGCCACTGACTGTAAAAAAACGATACCGGGGGGTTATGGCTGATATCTTCAGCCATAATCCCAGTAAACCACTTGCAAACCGCAACATAAATTTACGCATTGCGGCCGGCAAGAGGTTAAAGCTAAAATTTAGTTAAAACATCTTTTTTTAGGAATATAGGTTCAGTAACATTACTTACCTCTAATTAAGTGTATCTCACATCCTGCTGATTGCTCCTTAGTTTAGAAATGTTTCCTGTAGTGGTGACAGGTCCTCCGCTGATAAAAGTCTATACTGTGTATTGTTTTGACAGAATGCAACATGTTCTCTGAATGGAGGGGATCCTGTCATTCATCCACCTCTCCTCCATTTACAGAACATGTTGTTTCCCCGACAGGTACTGTGGTGAAGCTGCCTTCCAACGCTTAAGGACTGAATTCAATTCAGCTCCTGTTCTAGCTGCCCCTGACCCAAGCAAACCTTTTTGTGTCCATGCGGATGCCTCTATATTCGGATTCGGTGCAAGTGGGACCTGATGGTGGTGAGCCCAAATGGCCTACATCAGTAGGAAGCTGCTACCCGGGGAAGTCGGTTACGCAGCAATGGAGAAGGAGTGTTTGGCGCTGGTGTGGGCCCTCAAGAAATTCCAACCTTATCTCTGTGGATGAGATGGATTTACAGTGCTCACCGACCACAATCCATTCATCTGGCTTAATCAGGTCTCCGGGGATAATGAACGTTGGTTACAATGGAGCTTGGCCCTGCAGCCTTACAATTTCACCATCCAGTATCGGCCAGGAAAGCAGAATGGGAGCGCTGAGGGGCTTTCCCGGCAATCTAAACTGTAAGAATCTCCCGGACAGCCCCAAGCCGACCCATCGTGAATCTAGCTGGGTCTGCCGGACTATGGCATGGAGGGGGGGGGGGGGGCGCTGTCACAGACACTGACCTTTTTTGCCCACATTCACCCTGTTATTGGTTATTGCTATATTTCTCTTTCTGTTACATTTGTGAGGGACTGTTTTCTTGTATTTGCCCTGAGAACTATTCCGTGTTTGTTTGATTTAGAATTATCCATGTTAATTAAAAGAGCTGGTCACATTGGCCTCTATTCCATGTACTCCAATGTAGGAGCCGGACAGTCTGTTACTGAGGTCTCTTGCCATCGCCTGTTCATTAAGGTGTTATGTGCTCATACTTATGATAATGTCTCATGTACTTTGTGAGCTCAATGCTGGCAGTCTGAGCCGGAGTGAGATCTCTGATTGATAACAACATTGTCCGTGTGGCTAATTGTTTATTCAGATTACCTTTTACAGTTTGTATTGTTAGGGTAATATGATCCACCCCTCACCTGATTGTGTGCTATATAAATTCTACGTGAGTTTTCAATAAAGAGTTCCAGTTCTTATACAAGCTATTATCGGTTAGTCTTGTATGCTATGCAATATTAAGCTATAATATTTGTTCCCTATGTCTAGACTGGAGGAAGCAGTATACTGACGGAAGCACTCAAGTAGAGTACTGGACGGTTCTGTCATAATGTTGCATGCAGTGAAAACAATAGAAGAACTTTTTTAAAAGGAGGAGAGGACAGAAAGGGGTGGGCAATTGTTAGAACTTCTTCAATGAACTGCAATGTTAGAGCCAAGTCTGTTACTGGGGTCTCCTGCTATCGTCTGTTCATTAAGGTGTTAAGTGCTCACACTTATGATAATGTGTAATGTACTTTGTGAGCTCAATGCAGGTGTTCTGTCGAGAAATGCCCCCCATCGAAAAGTGCCCAGCCTGAAGGGTGCATGCGCAACGCATGTGCCGTACGTAACATCACAACAGCTGATTTTACCATCAGCTGTTGTGACGGCGAGGTGGCGCGCCCCAAAGTGCCCATAAATCCGCCCACAAGAAAAGTAAAAATCCGCACATCACAAAGTTTTGTTTTACAGGACTGGACATGTAATTCCGTCCCCAAGTGCCCATAAATCCACCCACAACGTGTAGAAATCCGCCCATCATGGACATGAACTCGCCACGGGAGCACGGGGCACAATCTGACAGACAAAAAAATTCTGTCGGCTATTGTGTGCCTGCGCCGCCTCACCGTCACAACAGCTGATGGTAAAATCAGCTGTTGTGATGTTATGTACGGTGCATGCCTTGCGCATGCATCCTTCAGCCCGGGCACTTTTCGATGGGGGGCATTTCTCGACAGAACACCGGCAGTCTGAGCTGGAGTGAGATCTCTGATTGATCGCAACATTATCTGTGTGGCTAGTTGTTTAATTAGCTTACTGTTTACAGTTTGTATTGTTAGTGTAATATGATCCACCCCTCACCTGATTGTGTGCTATATAAATTCTGTATGAGGTTTCAATAAAGAGTTCCAGTTCTCATACAAGCTATTGTCGACTAGTCGTGTATGCTATGCAATATTCATCTATAATATCTGGTTCCTATGTCCAGACTGGAGGAAGCGGTATACTGACGGAAGCACTCAAGTGGAGTGCTGTACGGTTCCGTCATAATGTTGCACACAGTGAAAAAAAAAATACAAGAACTTTTTTGAATGGAGGAGAGGACAGAAAGGGGCGGTTGTCGTGGGTGGTGGGCGGTGATTGGACACAGCACGAGTTTGTCAGCAGATTTCAGCGAATGATTTTGGCTGAAATCAGCTGCGTCCAATCACACACAGAATTCTGTGTGCTGTGGCAGGGCGAGCCGGCGCCACTGTTTAAAATGACGGTCTGGGTCAGCTTTTCTGGGAAGCAAGCACACTCATGATGCAGGTCCCAAAGGGCCTGGTTTGGATTGCGGTGGGAGGGGGCGCCCATGCTGTTTTTTTTCCCAGTTTTTTTATTGCCAGCAATTGTTTATTTTACATTCAGCTGTAAGCAGGGAACCCCCACACTTAATGGGATTTTTTTTTAGCAAAAAATATGTAGCAGAATACATATTGGCCTAAATTTATCAAGAATTTAGATTTTTTTACATTTTTTATTGGATGTGTTTTATAGCAGTGGTTTCAACCCTGTCCTCAGGGCCCACTAACAGGCCAGGTTTTATGTATTATCTTGAGGAGATGCAGACTAGAATACTGCAATCACTGAGCAGCAAATGGTATCACCCGTGATGTATTTCAGTTATCTCGCAAACCTGGCCTGTTAGTGGGCCCTGAGGAAAGGAGTTGATGACCACTGCTTTATAGTACAAAAAATGCAGATGTGATCAAATATCACCAAAAGAAATTTCTCTTTGTGGGGAAAAAGGACATACATTTTATTTGGGTACAGCGTTGCATGACCGCGCAATAAATGGCCTTTTCATGAAGCGCGGTAAATCTTCCGGAAGTCAAGTGGTTAAATTTTATATAAAAGCTTATCAGTCCTTGAATGTGGTGGCTGCATTAGTATACTTTTTCCACATCTGGTAAGCTGCGATATCACATTTTAGCTCTTGGTTTAGATCTCCTGTAAGTAAATGATCCCCAATGTGTTAAAGGAAAGGAAAAAAAAATGACAGCATGGAGAAGGACAGAAAATCGATGGTGAGAGGAGTCATCATGGTGACCTATGAGATGGGTAGAGTGCGGATGAAGGATTGAGCGCAGATCTTGTTACAGAAGACTTTTCATCCATCCCTGGCCTTTTGGTCTTTGGCTGGGGTGCTTAGATGAGGAATAGAAGAAAGATCTCTCGGGCCGCACGTTTCATTTGTTTGTTGCTAGAAGAAGGTATTTCCAGGTTCTTCTATATGAGTTCTGCTCCGCTGGCCTTTTAATCTGAGCAATGTTCATCCATCCTTTCTACAGATGACATTCTCCTCCACCCCATGTCTACTCATTCACATGGACACTATTAGGATGCTCCTGTGCAAGCCGTGAAAAAACCCCTTCCCCCTTTACATTAGAGGAAAGCTTGAATGTTCAGGAACCCAGAGAGAGAATAAATATATCGCTCGTCCCTGGAAGATTCAGCCAAACCACGATCATACAGATGGCGCTTTTTGTTTAGGAAATCCTCCAGGGACACTGGTACTGTGGCGACCTGCATTTAGGATGTTGTTAACCTAACATTGATACCCACTGCAGATCGCCGTTACAGTGTGTTTTGAACGCAGTGCGGGGAATGCACTGGGAACGCAGGTTTGCCGCACTGCGTTTCTGGTGTGAACGGGTACTAAATCTCCCAACAGGCATATGATAGTGGTCCTAAAGTGTCAGTTTACTTAAACGTCATCTTGTTAAAGTTACCTCCTGGACACCAAGGAGATCTGATTATTATTCACTGACACCAATACTGGGGGTTATTATTGTGGTCTCTGATACCAATACTGGGGGTAATATTGTGGTCTCTGATACCAATACTGGGGGTTATTATTGTGGTCTCTGATACCAATACTGGGGGTTATTATTGTGGTCTCTGATACCAATACTGGGGGTTATTATTGTGGTCTCTGATACCAATATTGGGGGTTAATATTGTGGTCACTGACACCAATGCTGGAGGTTATTATTGTAGTCTCACTCTCTGACATGAATGCATTGGGGGTTATTATTGTGGTCACTGATACCAAAGCTGGAGGTTATTATTGTGGTCACTGATACCAAAGCTGGAGGTTATTATTGTGGTCACTGATACCAATGCTGGGGGTTATTATTGTGGTCACTGATACCAAAGCTGGAGGTTATTTTTGTGGTCACTGATACCAATGCATGGGGGTTATTATTGTGGTCTCTGATAACAATACTGGGGGTTATTGTTGTGGTCACTGACACCATTGCTAGGGGTTATTATTGTGGTCACTGATACCTGGGTTATTATTGTGTCCACTGATACCAATGCTTGAGGTTATTATTGTGGTCACCAATACCAATGCTGAAGGTTATTGCCATGGCCTCTGACACCAATTCTGGGGGTTATTATTGCATCCACTGACATCAATGGTGGGGGTTATTATTGTGGTCACTGACACCAGTGCTGGGGGTTATTATTGTGGTCACAGTCACTGATACCAATAATGGGGGTTATTGCTGTGGTCACTGACACCAATGCCTGGGGTTATTATTGTGGTCACTAATACCTGGGTTATTATTGTGTCCACTGACACTAATCCTAGCGGTTATTATTGTGGTCACCGATACCAGTGCTGGGGGTTATTATTGTGGTCACTGATACTGATGCCGGGGGGTTATTATTGTGGTCACTGTTACCAATGCTGGGGGTTATTATTGCGGTCACTGATACCAATGCTGGGGGTTATTATTGCAGTCACTTATACCAATGCTGGGGGGGTTATTATTGTGGTCACTGTTAACAATGCTGGGGTTTTTTTGTGCGTCCACTGACACCACAGCTCGGGGTTTTTAATACTGCCACTGTGATAAGCCCCAATGATGGGGCTTATTTTACTCACACATTTTATCCCATATATGCTGTGCTACGCTGCACAAAAATGCCCCAGGACTAAAAATTTGAATTACAGCTTATTCTTTTGAAAATAAATGATTGTTTAAGTTAAACCTGATAATACATAGTAGACAATGATAGAGATGTAGAGGATAGATAGATAGATAGATAGATAGATAGATAGATAGATAGATAGATAGATAGATAGATAGATAGATAGATAGAGTAGTTATTGGGAATATAGACAGTGATGGTCATTTTTGCACAGGCTCCTGGAGGAGAAGGGGTTAATGCAAATTTTGTGACTCTGATCCTCAGCTGGACTCACTAATTACATCTAATTACAGTACAATGGCCACCTCTTCCAAAACAGTGCTGAGTGATCTATACAGCTTATAATTGATTGCTCTTTAATTGGTGAGCTCCCGGAACACAGGCGAGGTCAGATCCAGGTTGTTCAGGTCAGCAATATGTAATAGAGTGAGTGCATATGCGTGTGTGTGTGTGTGTGTGTGTGGGGGGGGGGGGGGGGGGGGGGGTCATTTAATATGTGTATGAATAGCCTGGCACAAGGCGAATCTACAACATTAATGTCATTTGGTGCACTTGATATTTAAACCAAATTTAATTTAGAAGGAAAATATGTGAACCAATCCACTTTGTAAGTTTTACCCTCCCCCGTTCTATCCCAAAAAACTTGAGTTCCACTTTAGGATATCATTTTATCTTTTGCTTGCTTCAGGATTCAGCTGTCTTCTTTTTGTGTTACAGATCTGACCTTTGAATAAAGGCGGTGTGAAAAGCAAACTTTCATGAAACATTCAGCAGGCTTTAGTAAAGTTTTCCGGAAGCACCGAGTAGCTTGCTCTAAGCCAGGGGTCTCCAAACTCTTTAAACAAAGGGCCACTTTACTGTCCTGCAAGCTTTAGGGGGGTGCTGGACTGTGGGCAGTGTGAGTAGAAAATTTCCCGGCATCAGTGGGAGTAAATAGTGCCCCATTGCTCGTTCTAGCAGAAGGAATAGTGCCCCATTGTTGGTATCATCGAGAGGAATAGCGCTGCATCAAGGATGTCAGTGGGAGGAATAGTGCCCCATCATTGGTCTTAGCAGGAGGAATAGCGCCACATCGATGGTGTCAGTGGAAGAAAGCATGCCCCACTAATGGTGTCAGTGGACGAAAACGTGCCCCACTAATGGTGTCAGTAGGAGGAATGGTGCCTCATTATTGGTGTCAGTTGGAGTAATATTGTCCCAAGAGCAGGATAGAAGCAAGCAAAGGGCCACATCTGGCCCCTGCTCACAGTTTGGAGACCATTGCTCTAAGCCTTTAAAGCACCCTTCAGCTCCTGAGGAAGAAGGTATTATTTTGAAACGCGTCAGCCAGCAGTGGTTTTCGTGTCCTCTCCCTTATCACCTGGAGACCAGACCGATTAGGGCTTTTATATTGCATTTTTTCTTCACACGTTTGTGAGTAGTTTTTTATTTACTCTTTTATTAAACTTATCAAAGAATAATGCACAAGGCTGGTGCGCTCTCTTTTTCTTTTTTCTTGTTTGACTGTTAGAATATCCCTATCCTGGAGGGTAGCAAGGGGAGGTACACAGTAGGACACATTAGATGGGAGGGGGGGAGTAGGGAACATTATGGGGCACAGCAGAGCACATTACGGGGCTGGCAGGGCACATTATGGGGCATGGCAGAGTATATTACATGGGGGCATGAGGACACATTATGGGGCATAGTAGAGAACACTAAGGGGGCAGCATGGTACATCATGGGGCATATTATGAGGGGGACAAGAGGGCACATTATGTAGCACAGAAGGGCATAATACATGGGGGCATGAGGGCACTATAGGGGCACAGCAGAGCACATTAGGGGGGCAACATGGCATATTATGGTGCACAGCAAGGCATATTACATGGGGACAAGAAGGCAAATTATGGGGCACAGCAGGGAATATTACATGGGGCAAGAGGGCACATTATAGGGCACAGTCTGGTGCACACAGCAGGGCACATTATGGGACACAGCATGGTGCACACTGCAGGGCACAGGGCACACAGCTGGGCACACATCAGGGCATGGGTGAACACAGCAGGGCATGGGGCACATAGCAGAGCATGGGGCAGACAGCAGGGCACATCATGGGGCAGACAGCAGGGTACGGGGCACACAGCAGGGCACATCATGAGGTACACAGCAGGGCACAGGACACATCACAGGGCACACAACAGGACACATCATGGGGCACACAGCAGGGCACAGGGCACACATGAGGGCATGGGGGCACACGGCAAGACATGGGGGCACACAGCATGGAATGGAGGCACACAGCATGGATACATACAGCAGGGCATGGGGGCACACAGCATGGGGGCACACATCACGGCATGGGGGCACGCAGCAGGGCAGTGGGGCACACAGCATGGCAGCACACAGCAGGGCATAGGGGCACACAGCTGGACACACATCAAGGCATGGGGAAAACAGCAGGGCATGGGGCACACAGCTGGGCACACAGCGGGGCATGGGGCACACAGTGGGACATTGGGCACACAGCGGGACATGGGGAAGATCATGGGGCAGACAGCAGGTCACGGGGTACACAGCAGGCCAAATCATGACGCACACATCAGGGCAGGGGGCACACATCAGGGCATGGGGGACACAGCAGAACATAGGGGCACACAGCATGACATGGGGCACACAGCATGGTGACACACAGCAGAGCATGGGGGCACACATCAGGGTGCATGGGGGCACACATCAGGGCAATGGGCACATTTCAGGGCATGGGGTCACACAGCAGGGCATGGGGGCACACAGCCTGGCGGCACACAGCAGGGCATGGGGCCACGCAGCATGGTGGCACTCATCAGGGCATGGGGGCACACAGCAGGGCATGGGAGCACACAGCATGGCGGCACACAGCAGGGCATGAGGGCCCTGGCGATGTCAAAGACAAGCACCTAGGGTTAATGGCAGTGAAGGAGGGGCTGGCGGGGAGGAGCATGCAACGAGAGATCTAATTACAGCCACTTAGCATGGAGCAGGGACCCGATCTACCAGTCAGCGTCATGGGGCCCCCTACTGGCCATGGGCCCTCAGGCAGTGCCTGAATGGTCAGTCTGCCCCTGAGTATAGGTGTGAATCCAACCTTGAGGGCCCATTCCCACTAGATGCAGTTGGATGCATTTTTGACTGGATTCCAACTGCCAATGATAAGTATAATAGAGCGCCACTCCTCCTCTGGCTAAGGACGAGACTTCATTCACACTTGCAGAGTCTTACCATCTTCAGAAGTTTTCTGATGACTCTGCGCTTAGTGAGATGGATCAAGTATTAGGAAGATACTGAGTATAGGACTGAGTATAGGACAGCAGGGCATGGGAGCACACAGCATGGCGGCACACAGCAGTGCATGAGGGCCCTGGCGATGTCAAAGACAAGCACCTAGGGTTAATGGCAGTGAAGGAGGGGCTGGCGGGGAGGAGCATGCAACGAGAGATCTAATTACAGCCACTTAGCATGGAGCAGGGACCCGATCTACCAGTCAGCGTCATGGGGCCCCCTACTGGCCATGGGCCCTCAGGCAGTGCCTGAATGGTCAGTCTGCTCCTGAGTATAGGTGTGAATCCAACCTTGAGGGCCCATTCCCACTAGATGCAGTTGGATGCATTTTTGAATGCATTCCAACTGCCAATGATAAGTATAATAGAGCACCACTCCTCCTCTGGCTAAGGACGAGACTTCATTCACACTTGCAGAGTCTTACCATCTTCAGAAGTTTTCTGATGACTCTGCGCTTAGTGGGATGGATCAAGTATTAGGAAGATACTGAGTATAGGACTGAGTATAGGACAGCAGGGCATGGGGGCACACAGCATGGCGGCACACAGCAGTGCATGAGGGCCCTGGCGATGTCAAAGACAAGCACCTAGGGTTAATGGCAGTGAAGGAGGGGCTGGCGGGGAGGAGCATGCAACGAGAGATCTAATTACAGCCACTTAGCATGGAGCAGGGACCCGATCTACCAGTCAGCGTCATGGGGCCCCCTACTGGCCATGGGCCCTCAGGCAGTGCCTGAATGGTCAGTCTGCCCCTGAGTATAGGTGTGAATCCAACCTTGAGGGCCCATTCCCACTAGATGCAGTTGGATGCATTTTTGACTGGATTCCAACTGCCAATGATAAGTATAATAGAGCACCACTCCTCCTCTGGCTAAGGACGAGACTTCATTCACACTTGCAGAGTCTTACCATCTTCAGAAGTTTTCTGATGACTCTGCGCTTAGTGGGATGGATCAAGTATTAGGAAGATACTGAGTATAGGACTGAGTATAGGACAGCAGGGCATGGGAGCACACAGCATGGCGGCACACAGCAGTGCATGAGGGCCCTGGCGATGTCAAAGACAAGCACCTAGGGTTAATGGCAGTGAAGGAGGGGCTGGCGGGGAGGAGCATGCAACGAGAGATCTAATTACAGCCACTTAGCATGGAGCAGGGACCCGATCTACCAGTCAGCGTCATGGGGCCCCCTACTGGCCATGGGCCCTCAGGCAGTGCCTGAATGGTCAGTCTGCTCCTGAGTATAGGTGTGAATCCAACCTTGAGGGCCCATTCCCACTAGATGCAGTTGGATGCATTTTTGAATGCATTCCAACTGCCAATGATAAGTATAATAGAGCACCACTCCTCCTCTGGCTAAGGACGAGACTTCATTCACACTTGCAGAGTCTTACCATCTTCAGAAGTTTTCTGATGACTCTGCGCTTAGTGGGATGGATCAAGTATTAGGAAGATACTGAGTATAGGACTGAGTATAGGACAGCAGGGCATGGGGGCACACAGCAGGGCATGGGAGCACACAGCATGGCGGCACACAGCAGTGCATGAGGGCCCTGGCGATGTCAAAGACAAGCACCTAGGGTTAATGGCAGTGAAGGAGGGGCTGGCGGGGAGGAGCATGCAACGAGAGATCTAATTACAGCCACTTAGCATGGAGCAGGGACCCGATCTACCAGTCAGCGTCATGGGGCCCCCTACTGGCCATGGGCCCTCAGGCAGTGCCTGAATGGTCAGTCTGCCCCTGAGTATAGGTGTGAATCCAACCTTGAGGGCCCATTCCCACTAGATGCAGTTGGATGCATTTTTGACTGGATTCCAACTGCCAATGATAAGTATAATAGAGCGCCACTCCTCCTCTGGCTAAGGACGAGGCTTCATTCACACTTGCAGAGTCTTACCATCTTCAGAAGTTTTCTGATGACTCTGCGCTTAGTGAGATGGATCAAGTATTGGGAAGATACTGAGTATAGGACTGTGGTTGAGAACTTTGTCACATATTGTTTGGATTATCATCTGTATCTAAATTTGACAAAGACAAAGGAGCTGGTTGTGGATTTCAGAAAGAGGAAGCCAACAGTGACCCCAATCTCCATCCGAGGAGTGGATTTGAAGGTAGTAGAGAGTTACAAGTATCTGGGGGTGTACATAGATATTAAGTTGGACTGGAGCAAGAACACTGAGGTGCTCTATAGGAAGGGCCAGAGCAGCCTCTACTTTTTGAGGGATCTGAGGTCCTTTAACATCTCCCGGAACCATGTTGCTGAAGATGTTTTATGAATCTGTGGTGGGCAGCGCTCTCCTGTACTTTATATGGTGGCATGCTGGAGAAGCAGGCTTAGGGTGTCCGACACCAGGGTTGCCAACCACCAGTAAATTTACTGACCGTTTGTAAAAATCTGCAATTTTTTTACAACTACCAGTAAATATCGGGGGCTGATCATTTCATGCTGTGTTGACTTTTTAAGTGTAAATCAAGCAAATGACTTTGTTGTAGGTATTGTCAGTGTTTCCATATCATGTTTATACTGTTCAAATATTCACTGTGTTAGTTTTCGATTGGAGTAATGCAATTTCTCAGGTTGCCAGTAAAAAATGTGCTCCACCAGTAAATTTTCCATGTTTTGTCAGTAAAAAATGCTGCGGGAGGTTGGCAACCCAAGGCCAATGATGCTGTTGGATTGGAATTGGAGTCTTTAACAACAGTGTTGGGAGAGGAGAATGTTATTCAAGGTACGTTCAATCTTGGACAACTCCTCCCACCCGCTCCACAATGTGCTGGTCAGTCTGCGGAGTATCATCAGTGACAGATTGTTACAACCACGATGCACCACAAAGCGACACAGGAAATCATTTTGCCTGTGGCAAAGTTATATAATTCTTCTCTGTGAGGGCTGGAGGTGAAGATTTAATTCTCGTCTATGATCAGGATTTTATGTTGTTTTTATAAAATGTTGGTGTTATGTTAATTATTATGTGGGGTAATATTAGAGAAAGTCTTGTTTTATTTGCATTTGGTAGTTTGATTTTCTGTTATTTTAATCTGTGTAATTTATTCTAAGTTATATTTTAATTGTACGGATGGTTTTATTTGTAGTGTAGTTTTAATTTGTTGTGTTTTTGTATCTTCTTCTGTTCATTGTTGTCTCTGTTAAGTGTGTCTGTGTCGCAACAATTAATACCGTATTTATCGGCGTATAACACGCACAGGTGTATAACACACACATTAATTTTAAGATGGAAGTTTTAGGGGAAAATATTACATTTTAAATAAGGAACTTTGAAGCAAAATAAGGGTCAGTGCCCATCTGCAGCCTCACCATTGCCATCAATACAGCCTGTCCAATGCCCATTTGCAGCTTCACCATTGCCACCAATGCAGCCTCATCCATGCCCATCTGCAGCCTCACAAGTGCCATCAATGCAACCTCATCAGTCCACATCAATGCAGCAGCCTCACCATTGCCATCAGTGCAGCCTGATCGATGCCCATCTGCAGCCTAGAGGGGACAGGGAGGGGGGCGGCCCAGGACACAGGACTTCCTTTTACAGAGGCTGCCAAGTAAACAGGAGATTCTCACTGTATGTAATCTGACAGCACTCGTCCCGCCCCCCTCCCTGTCCCCTCCGAGGCAGCTAAAATTGAAGCATTGGCGTATAACACGCACGTGCTATTTGCACCCAATTTTTAGGGTGAAAAAGTGAGTGTTATACGCCAATAAATACAGTACTTCACATTCCCATCGCACACATTCCTGGTATAAGCTGTCAAAATTTGGGCGCTGCAGCAACAACCAGCTGAACACTGGTTCAAGTCACAAAGTAGATATTTTGCCAGCACACCAAGGATCGGCACAAAATGGCGTCCAAACGGGTAGTTTATTGCATCATCACAACACAAGAAAGGTGCAACGTTTCAGAGTCATGCCTGACGAAGGGGTCCTGCGTGACTCCGAAACGTTGCACCTTTCTTGTGTTGTGATCAGGCAATAAACTACCCGTTTGGACGCCACTTTGTGCCAATCCTTGGTGTGCTGGCAAATATCTACTTTGTGTCGCAACAATTTCCCAATTTCCCTTTGGGATTAATAAAGTATTCCATATCGTGTGACTTGTCGTGCAACTTTGGACCCCAAAACCGCAAGACAAGTCGCACCCCATGTTTCCATATATCATATATGTGCGACTTCAAGTCGCAGTGACCATTGGCATGTGCACAGGATGTGCCAGGTGTGCCTGGGCACGCCCTTATCACCTGGTGTGGTGCAGATTCCCCCTGTTTAGACCCCTGATATTTCACCAAAGACGGGGCTCCTAAAAAAAATAAAATAAAAGGAAAAAATAAAATAATAGAAAAAAAAAATTGTAAAAATGAATAAAACAAGATAATAAAAATAAAAACTTGCCTTACTGACACCAACATCTGCCCTACTAACAACGTCCATTGCTCTACTGACACTGTCAATATATATACACATGTACACACACATATATGTGTTTGAACTTGCACACCCTATGGCAGTGACTTCAAAGTACCTTCTGCACTACTTTGGTCCTTAGGCCCATACTTGGCAGAAACGCGTGAGCATGGGACTCAGCTTGTAGCTTTTTCTATGTGCTTTTTTTATGTGACAAATCAAGTTTATTAATCTAAGCAACCTAGATGCATTTAGAACATCCACACCCCAGGGGCGGCCCATCTATTAGGGGCACATGGGCGCCGCCCCCCCATCCATTCCCCCGGCCCCATGCAGGATGCCGGATACATGGATTCCAATGCGGGAGGGGTGGCCTATTAGAGCCAGCCTCTAGCCTATTAGAGCATGAGGCTCTAATAGGCTTCAAAATAGGGTGGACTTGGGGCGCAGAGCGCTGCGAACCAAGCCCACCCAGGAGGGTTACAATAGCTTTCATTCGCTATTGAAGCACTGATCTTCTTCCCGGCCAATCAGGAAGCGGTTCCTGAAACCTGTCACCCGATTGGCTAAAAGGACAGGCGATCGGATTGGACGCCTAGGGGAGACGCATGGCGGAACCCGCCGTGATGCAGAGAAGAAGACCCGATGGAAGCCTAGATGCGAGGCTGGATGACCGATCGACACCAACCCGACACTGCCTGCAGGGGGGGTGCATAGTGTGGGTGACCTGACTGACTGACAGCGGGTAGCAGGAGGGTCCACTGGCTGACCGATCGATCCGGGGTGGGGGAGTGGTTGTTTGCCACCCCCCCCAAAAAAAAACAAACACACCAGCTGCCATTGCCACACCCACTGACACCCTACATAATAACTGCATAGACAGTCCCAAATCCAGGTTATCCTATGGGCGTTGTTCACACCATTACAGTGCAGTGCAGCGCAATTTTAAAAAAAAGTACAGCGTTCTGCATTTTTCTGCACTGCAAATGCACAAAAAACAATGCTAATGGATCATAGAGCACATTAAAGCCCAAAGAAAAGAAAAAAAGAAGGAAAAGACATCACAGGACATACACTATACCTCCCAACATTTTGAGATGGGAATGGGGGACACCCAGGGCTTTTTTTCAGGGGGAACTTGGTGGAACTCAGTTCCACCACCTCTGGCTCAGACCCTTTGGTGCCTGCTCACCACAATCACTTTTAAACACAGAAGTCTGGTTTCTATGTTTACAAGTGACAGCTCTGCACTCTGTGTGTAAAGCAATCCTGGTATTTAATGCCCCTTTAAGACCCTTCTACTGTTTTCGTGAAATTTGACTGAACACACCCACTATTTGATATGATTTGGAGGGTGTGTGTAGGGGGAGGGGTTTTGTGAGGCCGTGGTTAAGTTCCAGCACCTATTTGAGAAAAAAAGCTCTGGGGACACCTACTGGCAAATGTATGTAGGCATAGGACGCGCCCCCTGCCACACCCCCTTAAAGGAGAACTAACCAAAAAAAAGGTTAAATAAATCCACAAGGACTTTTTTTTACCACTACTATTCCTTTATATTGGCTTTTAAAATTTACAAATGCAGCAATTTAGAATTTGGATGAAAAGTTTAGCACTGGGAAACACTTTTTGAAAGATAAAAAGTGCATTTTATCTACAACTATATAGATCCGACCAAAATGAGGGACATTGCTCCAAATCAGGGACAGTCCCTCGAAGTCAGGGACAGTTGGGAGCTATGCAAACACAGATAGAAAAAATGCGCATCAGCCGCATGTAAACATGCATGAAGAAGCGCATGAAATGCACACGAATGTACATGAAAAAAATGCGGATTCTGGTGTGAATGGGCCCTAAATTTTTGAGTTTTTTTTTGTTTTTTGATTCCTGTGTCTATTTTAGGTGGTGACTTTTCCGCAGATCTCTCATGCGTCCGTAATCTTCTGACCGTTGCCTGATTTTCAGCAGCTGAGGACCCCTAATCCACACTTGCTTATCTCTCTTAATCACAGCCTCACAGCGCTAGGGTTGCATGAGCCGTTAATTCCCTCTTAACTGAGTAACAGAGTGGAAAGTAAACACAGAGGCAGATCTACAACCTTCAACATGGCTAATTTGCTCTGAGGTCAGAATATTTAAGCAGGAGCTCTGCCAGGGAGAGCGATCGGACCAAGGCCGCCCCTAATCCAACACATGCCAAAATGCAAAAGGCTGGGGAAAAAAAAAAAAAAAAGTTCCATAAAATCTTAGGCACCCACCAGGGACACACCGGGGACCTTCTGGAGCCCCGCTGGTGTAAAGGGACAACATGGGCTGGATTAGGAAATGCATAAAAGCAGGGAGAAGCCGGGGGTGAGCCGAGTGATTTGGACGCAAAATTGATTTTTACCTCAAAGTGACCGATTTAGTTTTTTCCAGCAAATTCTCAGTTTCTCTCATTAAGTAAATTAGGTAAAATTTCTCAGAAAAATCATTTTTTATATATATTTAGATGGTGATTTTTTTGGTGTGCTTTATTATTGGTAGTGTCATTTTTTTTTATTTACTTTTTATTAAAGTTATTGTAAAGGTTTTTTTTTTGTTTTTTTTTTTTAACCACTTTAGCCCTGGAAGGATTTACCCCCTTCCCGACCAAGCCATTTTTTGCGATATGGCACTGCGTCGCTTTCTCTTTTTTTTCAGCAAATTCTCAGTTCCTCTCATTAAGTCATTTAGGTAAAATTTCTCAGAAAAATCATTTTTTATATATATTTAGATGGTGAGTTTTTTTTTTGTGTGTGCTTTATTTATAAAGGTAGTGCCATTTTTTTTTTTTTTTCATTAAAGTGATTGTAAAGGGGTTTTTTTGGGGGTTTTTTTTAACCACTTCAGCCCCAGAAGGATTTACCCCCTTCCTGACCAGGCCATTTTTTGCGATACGGCACTGCATCGCTTTAACTGACAATTGCGCGGTCGTGCGACGTTGTACCCAAACAAAATTGATGTCCTTTTTTTTCCCACAAATAGAGCTTTCTTTTCGTGGTATTTGATCACCTCTGCGGTTTTTATTTTTTGTGCTATAAACAAAAAAAAGAGCGACAGTTTAGAAAAAAAAACAATACTTTTTTTTTTGTTTATTTTTTTAACCACTTTAGCCCCGGAAGGATTTACCCCCTTCCCAACCAAGCCATTTTTTGCGATACGGCACTGCGTCGCTTTCGCTTTTTTTTCAGCAAATTCTCAGTTTCTCTTATTAAGTAATTTAGGTAAAATTTCTCATAAAAATCATTTTTTACATATATATATATATATATATATATATATATATATATATATATATATATATATATATATATATATATATATAGATGGTGCGTTTTTTGTGTGTGCCTTATTTATGGTAGTGTAATTTTTTTTTATTATTAGACCCCTTTCACACTGGAGCGGTTTTCAGGCGGTATTGCGCTAAAAATACCGCCTGAAAACCGCTCCTAAACAGCCTCCGCTGTTTGTTCAGTGTGAAAGCCCGAGGGCTTTCACACTGAAGCGGTGCGCAGGCAGGGCGGTGAGAAAAGTCCTGCAAACCGCTTTTTTGGAGCGGGGAAGGAGCGGTGTATTCACCGCTCCTTCCCCGCTCCTGCCCATTGAAATCAATGGGACAGCGCGGCTATACCGCGGCAATACCGCGGCTATAGCCGCGCTGTAAGAGGGATTTTAACCCTTTTTCGGCCGCCAGCGGGGGGTAAAACCGCACCGCTAGCGGCCGAATACCGCTGCAAGAACGACGGTACAGCAGCGCTAAAAATAGCGCTGTTGTACCGCCGACGCCCCCACCGCCCCAGTGTGAAAGGGGCCTTAAAGTGAATGTAAAGGTTTTTTTTTTTTTGTTTTTTTTGTTTTGTTTTTTTTAACCACTTCAGCCCCGGAAGGATTTGCCCCCTTCCTGATCAGACCATTTTTTTGTGATTTGGCACTGCATCGCTTTAACTGACAATTGCGTGGTCGTGCGACGTAGTACCCAAACAAAATTGACGTCCTTTTTTTCCCACAAGTAGAGCTTTCTTTTGGTGGTATTTGATTATCTCTGCGGTTTTTATCTTTTCTGCTATAAACAAAAATAGAGCGACAGTTTAGAAAAAAAAACAATACTTTTTACTTTAATACATATCCAAAAAAAAATGTTATAAAACGAATTTCTTCCTCAATTTAGGCCAATATATATTCTGCTACATATTTTAGGTAAAAAAAATCCCAATAAGCGTATAGTGTTTTTTTTGTTTTTTTTTTCTGCCTTGCGCAAAAGTTATTGCGTCTACAAAATAAGGTATAGATTTATGGTATTTATTATATATTTTTTTTTTACTAGTAATGGCTGTGATCTGCGATTTTTAGCGGGACTGCGACATTGCGGCGGACAGATCAGACACTTTTGACACTTTTTTGCGACCAGTGACATTTGTACAGCGATCAGAGCTATAAAAATGCACTGATTACTGTATAAATGACACTGACAGGGAAGGGGTCAACACTAGGGGGCGACCAAGGGGTTAAGTGTGTCCTAGGGAGTGATTCTAACTGTGGGGGGGAGGGGACTGACAGGGAGTAGAGAGAGATCGCTGTTCCTAATCACTAGGAACAGACAATCTCTACTCCCCTGACAGAACGGGGATCTGCTTTGTTTACACTGGCAAATCCCCATTCTGCCTCTCTGTGGAGCGACCGCGAGTGACCGGCAGACATCAAGTCCGCCGGACCGGCTGATTGGCTCCCCCGTAGCGAATGGGCACGCGTGCGCCACCGAAGGCCCACAGATCGCCATGTACGCGCCCAACGTACAATGATGTTGATTCGTGCAGGAGAGCCAACCTGCCGCAGTACAACTGCAGCGGCTGGTTGGGAAGCAGTTAAATAACAAACATGTTATACTTACCTGCTCTGTGTAAGGGTTTTGCACAGAGTGGCCCCGATCCTCTTCTTCTGAGGTCCCCCCCGGTGGTGCTCCTGGCCCCTCCTCTTCATTGGGTGCCACCACAGAGAGCCTCTTTCCATGGGGGCACCCGTGCAGGCACGCTCCCGATTCCGGGTGCTGCGTCCATAGACACAGACAGCCCCGACTCCCGTGTCACTGGATTTGATTGACAGCAGAGAGAGCCATTGACTCCTGCTGCTGTCAATCTATCCAATGAGGACCCAAATCATCGGCAGGAGCTGCTGGGCTCGTGCTTGTCGCTGGAGCGATCGGGCTCAGGTAGGAAAAAAAGGGGGGGAAGTAAGAGAAAGGCATGTGGCCTGGTGCATTATCCTTGGTGAAAAGTTTTTTTTTAAAAACACAAGTAGATGGAGTACTCACATTTAGTAACTTGAATAAGAATCACATAATTCCTCTAAGAGGTCATAAAAGAAAACCTAAGTCTCATGGGATGGTGAGATGGAGTAATCCTCTGACGCGTTCAAGGATTTTTCCTCTTCCTCAGAGCCTTATGGAACCGAGTCTGGTCTGTATGTTTATGTAGTGGAGCACATACGAAATTTGGGTATTTATATATAATTATGGTATTTAATTACCATTGGGTTTTTAATTTTTTGCTAAACAAACCAAAAAAAAAAGTTTGAAAAAAAAAAGTTTTTTTTAGTTTCTGTTATAAAATTTTGTAAATAAGTAATTTTTCTCCTTAACTAATGTGCGCTGATGAGGCTGCACTAATAGGAGGCACTGATAGGCGGCACTGATGGGCACTGATGAAAATGCAGCACTGATGGGCACTGATAGGCGGCACTGATGGGCACTGATGAAAAGGCACTAATATGTAGCACTGATGGGCAAACATCCCTTGTAATAGAAAAAAAAGTATGACAGGTCCTCTTTAATGTGAGATCTGGGGGTCAAAAAGACCTCAGATCTCATATTTACACTTAAATGTAAGAGAGGACGCGATCGTCTCCGCCGATACCGACGGCTCCGGTAAGCGGTGGAGCATACCGGAACGTGACAGAAGGGGGGCTTTACCCCCCCCCCCGGTAAAAGTGATCTTGCGGCAAATGTGCAGCAGAGACCACTTTTACCTTAAAGCGCACCGGCCGCCGTTGCAGAAAGTACCGGTCTGCTGCCATAACAACGGTATTTAGCGTCAAAGTACCGGCGTACAATAATGGCGATTTGCGCTAAGTGGTTACATAGCCAGTTATATTCTGTGCACCTAGAAACCCGCCCAGCCACCCAACTGTGGATCGCTTTTCAGGGACGTGGCCGTGCTTGCCTCTAGTGTAAATTAGGTCCAAGAGAGTTTTAAAAAATAGTTATAAGTAATTAAAATAAAAAATGAAATACTAGTAACACTCACAGTGCAAGTTCAAAATGCTCATTATAAATACAAGTTGTACAATTTAATACATTATAGGGGAGCAGCAGGGACAGTTTGTGAGTCTGCAAGACCCTTGAGGTTGGAGGCCTTAGGCAAATGCCCTCTGTGCCCTCTTTCATGACTGCACCTGCGTCTTCTGTCTCAAATGTTTGCTCGGCGTCTGCGATCAACATACTCACTGAAAGCTCGCCAGTGGCTTGTCATCAATTAAGGATCAATTATAATTTAATAAGATGCTGCCGAGGGTATGTCACCGCATACTAACAAGTCACATTTTAAAAGCTTAACATTTAATACAAATAACATACAATGTCACACTGGAGGGGTACGGACCGATCTTACTGAGGGCGAATCATATCACACAGCTGGGGTGCTTTCAATGGTCAGCTTTATTTATAGGATTTAAACTCTTTTTCTAAATCCAAAAACTGTTGCCATAAATGCTTAAAATGTGTAGACATGTGCACTGCCAAAAGATGTTCATTTCATTCATTTTTTGTGGGGGGGTGTTGTTCGTTTTTTGGGTCATTTTTATGATCGAAATTCATAAATTTGTAAATTCGTAAATTTGAAATTCCGAAAATTCGGAAATTCCGAAAATGTGGAAATTCAAAAATTCAGAAATTCAAAAATCCGAAGATCCGAAAATAAGAAAGAAAATCCGAAATTCAGAAGAACGAAAATTTGAAATAATAACTAACAAACTATTAAATTATAGATATTGTAATTTCCTTTCAAATTTGCCTGTTAGTCAACGTGACGAATACGAATTTATCCGAAGTTACGAATCATCCAAAAAAACGAATGCCACATCTAAACAAATGGAACAGAATGAATTATTAATAATAATAATAATAATAATAATAATAAAGTTATTATTATTATTATTATTATTGTTATTTATTATTATTATTAATTCATTATGTTCCATTCGTTTAGATGCGGCATTCGTTATTTCGGACAATTCATAACTTCGGATAAATTTGGATTTGTTACGTTCTCTAACAGCCAAATTTGAAAGGAGATTCCAATACCTATAATTTAATAGTTAGTAATAGGTAAGTTATTATTAGTTAGTTATTTCAGATTTTCGAATTTTCAGGTTTTTGAATTTTCAGATTTTCGTTCTTATTTTTTGGATTTTCATTCTTTTGATTTTCGCTCTTATTTTCGGCTTTTCGAATTTACACATATTCGAATTTACGAATTTTCGAATATTTAAATTTACGAATTTTCGAATATTTGAATTTACGAATATTCTGAAAAATTTGTTAAATGGGTTTTCGTTAATTCGGATATTTCCAAATTAAGGAATTTGTCGAAAATTTGTTGAAAAACTCATTTGGAAGGAAACGAATTGCCCATGTCTGTGTTTATGTGGAGTTGGGTTTAAATTTGTTGGTTAGTTACCCACTTGTCTTCCAGTGCCATTTTTTCCCATTTTTGCACACATGTTAAAATGCACATTTTAGGCCTTATGATTAGTTAAACCCCCCAAACGGTGCATCATTTTTTTCTGAAAGCAGAAACCCTGGAGAATAAAATGGTGGTAGTTGCAATTTTGTATGTCACATGATATTAGTCCACATGTTTATTAGATGTAGTGTCTTTGGCAGGCTTGGAGTTTGATTGCTTCCCCCTGCCTCTAGAAGTTTCTAGAACTTACGGAGGGAGAATTCAAATAACCAGCCTGAATATTGATCAGGACCTAGCCAATCCCTGGGGAGGTCTGCCCAGATGGTTGCTGGGAAGTTTATAAATAGCTTAAAGTCCTTGACTTCCCCAGGAAGAAGTCCCCAGCCTTGAAGGGGGCTGTTGCCCTTGCCCCTCTAAGGGCAAGCCTTGGATTTTGCTGCTGTTCTCTCGGGTCTCGGGGCTGGAGACCTGGAAGGGACCTGGAACTGGCGGACCATGTCCAGAGGAGGCTGGAAGGCGGGAGCTGTAGGATCTTAGAAGCTGGCCATTCCTCTTCACCACAGGCAGCTGAAGGGTAGATCGTGAACTTGGCCCTGTTTTGCCGGTCTTACCCTTCAGCCTCCTCCGCTCTCATCTTCACTGCCGAGCAGAGAGGGGGAGGCAGCACAGTACTGGGTGGAGGGCGAGAAGCAGGAGCTGCCTCAGTTAACCTTTTAAGCTCACTAGTAGGTGATTGGTTGCTAGGACGCTGGGCAGTCCTAGCAACCAATCACCAGCTTGGTAATGTGAAAAGTTAACTCTGGAAACTCCCATTCTGACCTCCATCCAGTACTTTGCTGCCTCTCACTCCCCGCTCTGCTGCACAGTGTACACCAGTGTAAGGTAGGAAAGGGCTAACTACACATGGGTGTATGTGTGGAGCGGGGGATGATGTGAAGGGGCAAAGGGCTAAGGACACTGCTTTGGGGGAGTAAAGGACACTATTGGGAGTGGCAGAGGATACTGCTATGAGGGGGGCACAGGACACTGTTGTGAAAGGAGGGGGCAGCAGAGGACACTGCTATGAGGGGGGCAGGGGGGGCACAGGACACTATTGTGGGAGGAGGGGGCAGAGGACACTGCTATGAGGGGAGCAGGGGGGCACTGGACACTAATGTGGGAGGAGGGGGCAGAGGAAACTGTTATGAGGGGGGCAGGGAGGCACAGGACACTATTGTGGGAGGAGGGGGCAGAGGACACTGCTATGAGGAGGGCAGGGGGGCACAGGACACTATTGTGGGAGGAGGGGGCATAGGACACTGTTATGAGGGGGGCAAAGGACACTATTGTGGGAGGAGGGGGCAGAGGACACTGTTATGAGGGGGGCAAAGGACACTATTGTGGGAGGAGGGGGCAGAGGACACTGCTATGAGGGGAGCAGGGGGGCACAGGACACTATTGTGGGAGGAGAGGGTACAGGACACTGCTATGAGGGGGGCAGGGGGGGCACAGGACACTATTGTGGGAGGAGGGGGCAGAGGACACTCCTATGAGGAGGGCAGGGGGGGCACAGGACACTATTGTGGGAGGAGGGGGAAGAGGACCCTGATATGAGGGGGGCAAGGGGGCACAGGACACTATTATGGGAGGAGGGGGCAGAGGACACTGCTATGGTGGGCAGAGGATGCTACAGTGGGCGGATGATGTGAAGGACAGAGGACTATTGTCGGGGGGAGGGGACGTGACAGAGGGGCAGAGAACATTACAGTAGGGGATGATGTGAAGGGGGGCAGAGGACACTGCTGCTTTGGGGGGGCACAACACTACTGTGGGGGGGGGGGGCAAAGGACACTACTGTGTGTGTGCGTGGGGGGGGGGGGGTGCAGGGGGCCAGAGGACACTACTGTTGGAGAATGTGAAGGGGGCAGAGGACACAACTATGACACACTAATGCCGCGTACACACGGTCGGACTTTTCGTCTACAAAAGTCCAACGGACGCTGACGGACTAAAGCTGGCTGGTAATCCGATCATGTGTGGGCTTCTCCGGACTTTCAACATACTTTTTTAGCCTCAAATCCGACGTACTTTAGATTTGAAACATGCTTCAAATCTTTACTTCGTAACTACGACGGACCCCGAAATCCGCTCGTCTGTGTGCTAGTCCGACGGACAAAAAGCCACGCTAGGGCACCTATTGGCTACTGGCTATGAACTTCCTTATTTTAGTCCGGTGTACGTCATCACGTAAGAATTCGACGGACTTTTGTGTGATCGTGTGTAGGCAAGTCTGTTCGTTAGAAAGTCCGCCGCAAGTCCGTCGAAAGTCCGCCGAAAGTCTGCCGGAAGTCTGTCGGACAGGCTGTCTGACTTTTGTAGACGAAAAGTCCGACCGTGTGTACGCGGCATAAGTGTTCTTCATGCTGTCATTTACTGGGGACTTGATCTTTTTTTTTTTTTTTTCAAAAAAAGGGCATCCTTTATAATGGGACTTCTTTTCATTATTGTACAATGGTATCCTACTGTAAGCTTTTTGTTCCCATTTTCTTGTGGTGTCTCAATAAAAACTATTTTCTGATTTTAAAAAAAACTTTATTGCTGTCACATAGGGCAGTGTTTCTCAACTCCAGTCCTAACAGGTCATGTGTTCAGGCCCTCCATTATTTTGCACTGGTGATTTGATCAGTTTCACTGCCTTAGTAATTATCACAGCTGTTTCATCGGAGGGGAAACCCTAAAAACATGACCTGTTGGGGCGCTTTGAGGACTGGAGTTGAGAAACACTGACATAGGGGACCATATTTTGCTGTGGCGGGTTTTCTTCACTGTGACATCAGGGGTCTCTAAGATCCCTGATGTCTCACCTGCCTTCCTCTGAAGCTAATGGAGCACAGATCATACTCCATCAGCTTCTTCCATTGTCACAACAGCTAGGGAAAGTTACAGCCACCCTGAAAGTGATATATTGCATATCATTTCCATGGAAGTTCACTGGTCTGCCTCTATTGCACCCTGCCAACCCCCGCCATGCTGGTCCCAGGTCTGCATGTGGCACAGAGGAGCCTGGGATACATGGCAAGGGCCAGGCCGTTGAGTGTGTGCTTAAAATTCCTGTCTACTAGTCGGAGTTTAAAAATGACTCCGATAGACAAGCGGTTAAATCCATCTAAAATTACTTCCGTCTATGATTATCCTATCCTCATTGTGACAGTTTGACAAATTTTTCAAAATATTCGTAATTTTGAATATTCAAAAATTCATAAATTCTAAAATTCGGATTTTCGAAAATTCAAAAATTTGGAAATTCTAAATTCTAAAATCCAAAAATTTGAAAATCAATAATAATAACTAACTATTATATTATAGGTAATGAAATTTCCTTTCAAATGTGGCTGTTAGTGAACATAACGAATGGAACATAACAAATTAATAATAATAAATAATAACAATAATAATAATAATAATAAAAACATTTTATCATTATTATTTATTATTAATTTGTTCTGTTCCATTTGTTTAGATGCGGCATTCAATATTTCGGATAATTCGTAACTTCGGATAAATTCGTATTCGTTATGTTCACTAACAGCCAAATTTGAAAGAAAATTCCAATACCTATAATTTAATAG
Organism: Lithobates septentrionalis; assembly: GCA_037952835.1. Classification (NCBI taxonomy): domain Eukaryota; kingdom Metazoa; phylum Chordata; class Amphibia; order Anura; family Ranidae; genus Lithobates; species Lithobates septentrionalis. Next base: position 3,048,321 of record JBBDGP010000299.1, on the reverse strand, counting down.
GTAGTTATTATTAGTTAGTTAGTTAGTTAGTTATTCTTTTGAATTTTCGAATTTTCGTTCTTTCAAATTTTCGAATTTACGAAATTACGAATTTTCAAACTTACAAATCTAAGAATTTTTGAATTTACGAATTGCGATCATAGAGAATGACCCAAATAACGAAAAAAAAATAACGAATGAAACTAAAATGAACACATTTTTCGGCAGTGCACATGTCTACTCTTCATTTGCCTATCGCTGCTCCATCCTCCTCCAGCCAGCAGGAGGAGAGCTAAAGCCAAGCAAGCCCATAGACTTATATTCAGAGCACTGAGAATCCTGGTAGATGTAGTTTGAGAAAGCAGCCATATACTGGTTACACTACAGATCCCAATATGCAATGCGCAGTAGGAAGAGTGGAGAGATTATTTTTATTATACTACCCAGGAAAGTTCTTCCTCTTGGCACTGAAAGAGTTAGAGAGAGAGCGCCTCTTTCTGGATATTCATTTGCCAGCTGGAGACCATACAAAGGGAGATCTGGGACCAGGAGTGAGGACACATGGGGGCAGCGCAGCACTGACGACATCACAGCACCTGCAACACTGTTGCAGGGAGACTCACCCTCTGTTTCCCACCACCATCAGTGGAGGGTTTTGGGGAGAGACCAAAGGGGCCCCCCTTCTACAGCGAGAGGTCACCGCAGCATCCCGGGGACTGGTGAGATGGCTATTAGCCCATTGCTGATACTGCTAGCAGGGACTGAGGACTTGTTCACATCAGATGCAGTTGGACTGCATTGGGCGGCTTTTCCAGCTCAGTCCCACCATATGGACAAGGCAAAATGTCTCATATGTGCTGGGTTCACACCACTGCATTGCAGTGGTGTGCGGGCACAATGCACTGAAAAAATTACCGTATTTATCGGCGTATAACACGCACCCCAAGTTTAGGAGGGAATTTAAAGGAAAAAAACTTTTAGGAGGGAAGTTTAAGGAAAAAAAAACTTACATTTAAATGCCCATCAATGCAGCCTCATCAGTGTTCATCTGCAGCCTTTCCCCAGTGTCCAGTGCAGCCTTGTCAGTGCAGCTTTGCCCCAGTGCAGCCTTGTCCCCAGTGCAGCTTTGCCCTAGTGCAGCCTTGTCCCAGTGCAGCCTTGTCCCAGTGCAGCTTGTCCCCAGTGCAGCTTGTCCCCAGTGCAGCCTTGTCCCCAGTGCAGCCTTGTCCCAGTGCAGCCTTGTCCCAGTGCAGCCTTGTCCCAGTGCAGCCTTGCCCCAGTGCAGCCTTGTCCCCAGTGCAGCTTTGCCCTAGTGCAGCCTTGTCCCAGTGCAGCCTTGTCCCAGTGCAGCTTGTCCCCAGTGCAGCTTGTCCCCAGTGCAGCTTGTCCCCAGTGCAGCCTTGTCCCCAGTGCAGCCTTGTCCCAGTGCAGCCTTGTCCCAGTGCAGCCTTGTCCCAGTGCAGCTTGTCCCCAGTGCAGCTTGTCCCCAGTGCAGCTTGTCCCCAGTGCAGCTTGTCCCCAGTGCAGCCTTGTCCCCAGTGCAGCCTTGTCCCCAGTGCAGCTTTGCCCTAGTGCAGCCTTGTCCCAGTGCAGCCTTGTCCCAGTGCAGCTTGTCCCCAGTGCAGCTTGTCCCCAGTGCAGCTTGTCCCCAGTGCAGCTTGTCCCCAGTGCAGCCTTGTCCCCAGTGCAGCCTTGTCTCCAGTGCAGCTTTGCCCCAGTGCAGCTTGTCCCCAGTGCAGCTTTGCCCCAGTGCAGCCTTGTCCCCAGTGCAGCTTTGCCCCAGTGCAGCCTTGTCCCCAGTGGTCCGTGCAGCCTTGTCGCCGCCGACATACAAACGTTTAGTTTGTATTTTTAAACATGGCGCCGCGGAGTTCGGAGGAACTCGGGGGCTCTCGTTCAGCTGAACGAGTGCCGCCGAGGACACAGTGACTGGGCGGAGCCGAGATACACATAGCTGAGGGTTCTCGGCGCCGTTCACAGTCACGCCCAGTCCCTATGATGGACATAACACAGGTCCAATGGCGGGACTGGGCGTGACTGTGAACGGCGCCGAGAACCCTCGGCTAGTATCTCGGCTCCGCCCAGTCACTGTGTCCTCGGCGGCGCTCGTTCAGCTGAACGAGCGCCCCCGAGTCCCTCCGAACTCCGCGGCGTCATGTTTAAAAATACAAGCTATGTGAATGTCGGCGGCGATCGCGGCGATCGCTCCGACAGATCACAAAATAGCGGGGATCGGCGTATAACACGCACCCACGATTTTCCCCTTAAAATAAGTGCGTGTTATACGCCGATAAATACGGTACTACATTACTATACTACATACAGTACTTTTCAGCGCAGTGTGGTGAGAGGCAATCCACTGCCTTACTCAACACATATGGCAATTAAAATTTTTAGAATGTCAATTTGACATCTTAATAAAGATCATAAAAAATGGGAACAGTGCGATCCATCAAGCTCAGCTTTCATCACTTCACTGATCTCAGCCGGATTGCACCATATACTGAACCTTTACCGCATCTGAATCACATACCTTGCACCTGTGCCGAGACTATACTGTACCTATACTGTACTTATGCTTCATGCAGGTTAACTGGGACTGCCGTAATTGCGGTATGGAGGAAGATGTCCCTGTGACCGCACATCCATAGCATCCTAAGGTATAGTGGTAAGTGGCAACCTCAGCCTGGACACCGGCCAGGCTATGCCCCCAACGTGTTTTGCTCTGCCCCTTGGAGCTTAATCATGGGTTCCCATGACTAAGCTCCAAGGGGCAGAGCAAAATGTGTTGGGGGCATGGCCTGGTTGGAGTCCAGGCTGAGGTTGCCACTTACCACTATACCTTGGCATGCTATTGATGTGCGGTCACAGGGACAGCTTCCTTCATACTGATGTAGCACCCCCTAGGTAGGTAGGTGCTAGAGGTAGGATTTTTGTGACAGGTAAATTTAAGCAGGCCTGGCTGGCAGTCAGGCCTGTTTGTTTTGTTTTATTCTGGGCTGGGAGTGGCTCAGGGTAGCAGCTAATGACTCACAGGCAGCATCACCAAGACCTCCCTCTTCTTTCTAGGATATTTAGTAAAGAGAGGAGGAGAGGAGAAGTGAGCTGCCTGGGGTATTCTAAGGAGCCTTGACCATTCCCCAACTTGGATTGGCAGGGGGCAGGCCTCCTAAAATACCCAGGGTCAGCTCAGCTGGGGAGGAGTTGTCAGGAGGAAGAGCTGAAGTGAGAGGGTGGAGGCTGTCGAGGCCTTGGAGGGAGCTCCCTAGTCTGGAGGGGGGTGACCTTGACCCTGGGCTAGGGTGCAGTCTGGACCACCTTCAAGAACTCATGAAGAGGTCCTGGACCGGAGGCACAAGAGATAGCAAGGAGAGGACAGAGAGAGAGAGAACTACTAAGAGACTCCAGGGAGGACAACTGGTCACAGCTAAGAGGACTGATGAGTGCGGCACAGTTGGGAGGACTGGGGAGGCACGCCTGAGAAGACTAGGAGCTTGCAGTCTGAACCGTGCAGAAACAGAAGAGTGGACTGTGGTAAATGGGGCAGTAGAGAGAGGCAGCTGCAGCCAGGAAGGCTGGCAGGGCCTGAAGATGGCTTACTGGGCTCAGTAGCCATGTGTAGGACATCTAGCACCAGAGACTTTCTGTTTTGCTACACTATAGGGGCCCGCAGTCCCTGCCAGCAAAAGGCAATTGCCAAGACCTGGCTGAGTCAGTGTCAGGCCTAACCACTTTGTGCTAGCTGTACCTGAAAATTAGAGAGGAAGTGATGTGCAGGAGGAGAAATGGAGTGTATATACTGAATTGTATATAGTGGTCCCAAGCAAGTTTTACCAATTATCCTGGGCATCCCATATTTCCCTTACCCCATCCAAGTTCAATCCCCTCAATAAAAACAAAAAAAACAAAACATGTGGAGTGTTCTATGTCTCTGAGTGATTGCAAAGTGAATGCTGGGCTCGGCAGGGTGACAAGACTATCCAACAGTTCAGCAGACCCTACGGGGGTACCGATACACTGAGCTATCTTAGGAGTCAGGACGGATTCAATCCCAGCACTCCCAGAAATGGATGTATAGGATTGACACCCCCTTCAGTGAGCCTGAGCGGCACATGATACAGGGCTCTTGGATCACAGTTGCCGTTAAGTGCACCAACGCTCTTAAAGTGCCCCAACAGTAGCCAGCAGAAGAACTTGTCAAAGGACTGCCACTCCCTTTATAATTATTCTGCAAGCCCCCTTTGTTCCCTGTCCCCTCTGCTATTATCCTCTTTTTCTTTTGGACACTGCATACCCAGTTGGTCTAAGACTAGCTTCACTGCCATAAATGCGGTCTGGCAGTATAGTTCCAGTGCTTGGTAGATTAAACTTTACTACTGCTCACTGCTGCACTTGAGGTGGCCTTGCTACTGTTTATGCCTAGTCTTTACCATGAATCACTTTGTATGCTAAATTGTGCTATTACCATTGATAATCCATTTTATGCTTGCCTAGTTACCAACCATATTGTGTGACAATATATTAAACAATTATAATATAAGTTTGCCTTCACTACCTTGTGTGGTGCCTGTTTTCTTTGATTTGGCACTACTATTGGGTACTAAATATTACTTTCAGTGATTTCCTGTTGTTGAGCCAAAGAACAGGGGACCCATCTGAACTTTTGTTTATATCAGCTAAATACATTCCAGACGCATCAAAACGCAAGACATGCAAAGTCCAACAGTTAATTTTTTGTTTAAAAAGCAGCCACTTCCTGAGTAGAAAAACCTGTCTCCTGGCAGAATGCTGCACAGAAGTACCATTACTGTCTGTGTCAAAAAAGTGGTCTCTTTGCAGAGGTGCCGTTAGAGCTTTCCATTTAGAAGGGAGCATTAACTGTGCTAATTGCAGAGTAGTAGGTATGAGTAAACAGACCACTCAGGATTCTCAACGCCAAGCTCATCAAACCATGTCTTTGGTGGGGGGGGGGGGGTGGGGTGGGGAGAGTACAATTGTCTAAAAATATATTTGTATGCTGTAGTATTAACAGTTCCCTTCACTGGGAACACCTGAACTCCATACTCCAAAAACCTTTGGCCGTACCATGCTTCCTATGATGATTTCAGCACAATGTCAGGTAGCTATGGATGTAACCACAAAGTCTACGGCCATGATGTGTAGTCAAGAAGGCATACATTTCAAAAATTGATACAATTAGGATGTATTGTACGGAAGTGTAGGAGAGATTGGCCACATTTTTATACTATTAACAAAATTTCAACCCTAAGATACTTGCGTGAATGTACAAAATTCACTGTACATTCCCTTATACGACTTCTTAAACCTCGCTATAGCCGAAAGACGGCTATACCATGGCTCTCCAGTTCTGAGAGGGGGTCCATGGACGTTCCCCCAGAACCATGCCTCCTACGCACCCCCTCGGGCACGCTCTGTGACCGCTGTGTCCACAGATTGTTGTAAAGGGCATCTAACACCCTGGAGTTTAGGCAGGGTTGCTCCTAAATTTACCTGCCTGGAGTAGCTACCTTGGCTAATTGTTAGGGATCAATTGATTTCTCACTAAGTCTGGCATTGCTGCACTTTTCTTTTCTGCCGCTAGGTATTTGGTGGCATTAGATACGAGAAGGGCAATGCAAGGTCAGATTATGGGTATATGAGGTATCTCAGCCAATGGGCAGAGGTTTTCTTAAATCCCTTGGCCTGCTGGGAGAACCTATATATTTGGGTGGAGTCAGGTGATCTGTGTTCTGTGCCACCTGGACGGCTGTCTGGGTGGACGTGTGTTGTATTGCTCGGGCTGCTAGGCCGGAGATTGGGCCTATCTCGGGCACATCTGGCTGCTAGGCTGTCTGAGGGCCTATCCAGAAGCAAGAGAGCAGCGCAGGGTTGGGATTGCGGCTTGCAGTCGTAGTCGGAGGTAGAGGGGAAGCTGTCGCCACTAAGGAACCAACCACCTTATTACCAGGGACCACAGTGAGCAGCTGAAGCAAGTACCGGAGCAGTATTCTCACCAACCGGGGACGGTGAAGAATCAGAAAACTTCCGTGGGTATCAAGCCAGGGACCCAGCCAGAGGAGGTGACGCTTGCAGAGCAGCCTTGTATGTCAAGCCAGGGACCAAGCAGGCCAGTGGGGTGAAGCTTGAGAAGTATCTGGAGTGCCAAGCTAGGAACCCAGCAGAGAAGCGGGGGTGACGCTTGAGGAAGATACTACAATGACTATTGGAGGAGCTTGAAGGATTTAGTGGCAGTGAATCAACTAGTCTAGTGAGAGAGCGGGATCTCAGTGGGCTGAAGAACTACAAGAAGTGATTGTAGTGGAAGTGAAGGAACTGTTACACTTTGCATTAGAAACTGTTAAAGACTGTTGCCATAGGAGACAGCATTCCTACACATGCAGAGGTGGCGTCTTGCTGGATGCCTTTCCCTGCATGGCTGTCCTCCTGTTGAAGTCTTGGAGTCTGCTGATTAACCTTGCAAATACCTAAGGGTGTTCTGGCCCTAACCCTCTCTCCCAAAATTCTGTTAAGAGAAATAAAATCTCTGTGCATCCAAAAAGTGTCTGGCACCCAATGAATCTACTTTGCATTACATCCACCATGCCTAACAACCCACCCACCATATACAGAAGGATGTCAGCTATCTCTGGCCCTGGAGGTTCTCATTAGACTGAAGGAGGCCTGGGACCTTGTTACAGGCATATCACAGTGTCCCTTTACCATATGATCAGCTGTGTCCAATCACAGCTGGTCACATGCAAATGGACTTGCAGGTTATCAGCAGTCCTTTCCTCCCATGCTGTGTCTGTGTGATGAAAGGAAAGCTGATAACTGGCAAGGCTGACAGTACATTGTTAGCAAAAATAGATCCCCCACCAGTAACAATAGACCTCCCCAGCAACAAATGATCCCCCAACGACAATAGATTCCCCAGCAGCCAGCATCAATAGACCTTCCAGAACACCCCAGCATCCCATTCAGTGCTGGAGATGCCAGAACTGCATTCCTCCCACGTTCCCGCCCTTAAGATCTTACAGCACCGCCAGTCAACACAACTGCAATACTCACTTTAAGGCTTGGTTCACACTACTGTGTGTGAGGGTGCGCACGTACGTTTCACATGCGTTCCCGCACATTGCATGAATTCCAGTCAACTGCCCTACCCGCGAGAAACATAGAGAAAGAAGTCCCCGACCCTAGGCAGGACTGGGCAGCACTCATGTAATGTGTGATGATGCGCCTTCTGGGGGGTGAAAACAACAAGGAAAATGGGCAGAATGAAGCTAGTGTACTTTTACCAGAAGAAGACCGTTCGCTCTGGACCGAGAAGAAAATTGGGGGCATCACTGAGTCATGAAGAGGGCAGAAGAGGGAATATTGGCAATACGTTTTTTTTTTTTGGGGGGGGGGGGGGGGGGAGTTTAATGCAGAAGGGGGATATGAAAAAAAAAATACATCTATTAAATAAATGAATTATTTATTTATTTATTTAGTTATTTATTTTAGCTTTAGTATTTGCTGGCCCTTCGTTTTTACTGCTGATAAGGCATTATTTCTTTCTGCTGGAGCAGCCCATATAATTCTAATGCTGTTTAATGATTTGGAAAAAAAAAAAAAATCCAAAAAAACAATATAAAACAACAATGTAAATCCTATCGGTAACACAAATGGTAGCTGCACAATGACACATTGCTACAAATAGTCATTTTGTCTTGGAAGTACATATAATTATATTCAATGAGTTAATAACACTTGAATTAGTCATTCTCTGTTGACAGAGCCTGTCCTTCCATCCTTTAGCTTTGTTTTGGTTAAGAGGCATCTGGGTGCCTCCAATTATATGCAAGTCAGTGTTTTTTTAATCTCTCTCTCTTTTTTTTTTGTCCTCTCTGTTCTAGAATTTTTTTTTCATTTTTAAATATTTAACATAATTTAGGTTTTATTTTATATATATATATATATATATATATATATATATATATATATATATATATATATATATATATATATATATATATATATTTATTTATTTATATATATATTTTATATTCCATTGTATTTTTTATTTTTGTCTCCATCTCTCTCTCTTAGTCCTGTCTTAGAATTAAATTTTTTCAATTGTTTTTGTATGTTTTATTTTTTTTATTGCGTTTTTTTTTTACATATTTATTTTTAGATCTCTCTCTTTTTTTTCTTTTCTCTCTTAGATTTTTTTTTTCATATTTTATACATATTATCTTTATTGTATATTTAATATTTTATTATTATTTATTATTTTATCTCTCTCTCTCTCCCTCTCCCTCTCTCTCTCTCTCCCTCTCTCTCTCTCTCACTTTTTTTTTTATATTTTATAAATGTTGTCTTGTATATTTGATATATTTATTGCATATTTTATTTTTATATTTATTGTATATTTTCTTTGTTTTATTGTATGTTTTATATATTCCTAATTGCTATATTTTTTCTTTTTATCTCTCTCTTTATGTCCTCTCTCTCTCTTAGAATTTCCTTTTTTCTTTCTCTCCCTCTCTCCAGCTGGTGTAATTTATTACCGCAACCTCCCAGACCAAGATAACCTGTTCAGTCATCTGGAGCCCCCTGCAGACAGATGTCTCTCTTTGAGCTGAGTGAAGACTGCCACTAGTCAGTGAATGGGAGAGGAGAGAAGCTGCAGCATCCTCAGCACAAGAACACAACATCAGCATCACAAGCAGCAGCAGCCCCTGGGCTCTATTGTTCCTGGCTCATAAATGTTTTTTTCCTTCCCGACTGTCATGCACAATAGCTGGAGAGAGCTTTCTGTTGCTCGGTACTTAAAATAAAAAAACAAAAAAAAGGGAAAAGAGAAGAAGGAGAGCTGAGTGTGAAGTGGGCTGCTCATTGTGTTCAGGCTGCAGCCACCACCGAGCCGCCTGGAGGAGGCATGGGGCTGGGAGGGAGATGCTCGACTGGTCCTTGCTGTGGAGTGATCTTCCTTCTTCTTGTGGGATTGTGGCGGGTACATTCACAAGGCGAGCATGAAGCCAAGAGCATCTACGTATGGAAGACAGGTAAGACAATGCAAGCCGCTCCGTATTGTCATCATCCTTCCATCTAGGTGCTATGGGGCACAGCTGCCCAACCTTCTTGGGTTGTGGCCCCAGGTGTTGGGGTGTCATTGTCAGGGTGCCATTGTTGGAGGACCCACCACGGATACTTGTCATTGGAATCCCATCAAATGAATGTTATTTTTAGTAAATTGGGGGATTCATGAATGTATTGTGTGTGTGGGGGGGGGGGGGGGACTTCATCTGCGGACCCTAACCACAGGTTGTGCGCTGTGACTGGTGAACAATGCTGCTTTACATTGAGATTGCCAAGTTATAGTCATTGGGAGTCATTGGGAGTCATAGGGAGTCATGTGGAGTCATAGGGAATGGTGTAATAGTGAGACTAAGTTTTAATTATGTTAAACACATACATCCTCTATCTATCTATCTATCTATCTATCTATCTATCTATCTATCTATCTATCTATCTATCTATCTATCTATCTATCTATCTATCTATCTATCTATCTATCTATCTATCTATCTATCTATCTATCTATCTATCTATCGACACATATGATATTTATGTAGATTTGAATCTTTCTGTCTATCTGTTTAGTTCTCCCTGCATATGATCTCTCTACATCTCTCTCTATCTCCCCTCCCTTCTCTCTGTATTCTCTCTCTCATTCTGTTTCTGACTCTCACTCTTGCCATTTCTTCTTCCCTCTATCTATCTATCTATCTATCTATCTATCTATCTATCTATCTATCTATCTATCTATCTATCTATCTATCTATCTATCTATCTATCTATCTATCTATCTATCTATCTCTCATCTCTCTATCTATCTCTCTATCTATCTCTCCATCTCTCTATCTACTGTATCTTCTCTCTATCTTGTATCCTTATATGTATCTATCTGCCCTCCTTCTGTCTGTTATCTATGCATCCATCCCTCTATACATCCATTATCAATCTATTTATCTATCTATCTAGCCATCCATTATGTATCCACCCATCTATCCATGTACTTATCCCTCGATTTATCCCTCTATCTATCTATCTATCTATCTATCTATCTATCTATCTATCTATCTATCTATCTATCTATCTATCTATCTATCTATCTATCTATCTATCTATCTATCTATCTATCTATCTATCTCTCCCTGCAAATGATCTTTCCCACATCTTGTTTTCTCTCTCTCTTTTCTTTCTCACTTCACTTTCTTTTCCTATCTACCCGTCTCTCTATATATCCTTTCTTTCATCTCTCTCTCTCTCCCTCCTTCACTCTTTTCTTTGTCCATTACAGTCTATCTATCTATTCTCTCTCTCTCTCTCTCTCTCTCTCTCTCTCTCTCTCTCCCTCTCCCTGCACATGATCTATCCAACTTCTTGTTTTCTCTCTCCCTTTTCTTGCTCCCTCACTCTTCCTTTTCCTTTCTATCCCCCTCTCTCTGCAATCTCTGTCTATATATATTATTTCTCTCTCTCTCTCTCGTATTCCTTCACTATTTCTTTATCTATCTATCTATCTATCTATCTATCTATCTATCTATCTATCTATCTATCTATCTATCTATCTATCTATCTATCTATTCCATATATATATATATATATATATATATATATATATATATATATATATATATATATATATATTCTTCTATGTTTCTCTCTATCTCCTTCTATCCATGTAGCTGTACTATACTGTACCCCACATTCCAGTTGACAGTGAAGGTGGATTGTCCAAATGGCAGCAGGTTATCCGATGTGTCCTGGCGGTGTAGCGTATGTTCCACACGTGCAGATATCCTCCTAGGGTGTACCAGCAGCATTGTGTATTACGTTGCTGCACCTTTTTTTTCTTCACTTTGGCTTTGTTGGTTTTGCATTTGGACTCTGCTGGTTTATCGCAGAACAAATCTTGCCATGGAAAAAAAACCAAAAAAAACTTTGCAGTTGAGCTGATTTGTTACGGTAGCATGTAGTGACAAGCTGGCATTAGCGGTGACATACATTTAGAAAATGAGGATGTTGCAGCGTAGTGGAAGGAAGGACATCATTTTCTGCAGCCAAGCAAAGCCAGACAGCTGATGCAGCAGCAAAATGAAGCCTGACGTTGTCTGTGTGTAAAGGAAATATATATATATATATATATATACAGTATATCTATATATATAGCAGCCTGGTCATAATCCAATGACCATCACTGGAGCCTTGCAGAGTCACAGGGAAGGCAGCATGTTGCTGTCAGTGGTCCTGCCACTTATCTCCAGTCATCAAACAAAAAGTGACCAGGGGATGGAAATAGCCCCATCTTTGTCCCTTCTTATGGAAATGAGTGCCTGCTAATTCCAGGCTCCTCTCTAAATGGGAACAGAAGCTGAATCAATCTGTTGATTTAATTTGCAAATGGTCCCTCATCCTAAATAAGTTGCATAACAAAGTTAAAACAATAACATGAACCCAGGTCTTTTCCTGAATCGCAACTCGCCCTGGCTGCATGCCACCAAGACGGATTAATTTACATGGACACAGATATCCTGAATTTTTTAAGAGCCCCCGCATTTTATCCAGATGCTCGATGGAGAGATTAAAGGGAAATTCATTTAAACCAAAGACAGCTTTCTGTCCAACTGCTGCCAGGCTAGGGCTGGCAGTGGGTGAGTCTTTGTCATCCGGTCGTCGGAGGTTGTGGAATAGAGAGGAGTCTGTGTTTCGGAAGCTTCTGGAGAATGTTAATTATTTTTGTTCTTGGTACAATGTGGTGTACTATTTGTGGGAAAGGCTGCTACAAGAGCAATGTGCATGGTTGTAAACAGATGTAATAAAGACTTTATTTAGATCTTGGCTATAAAAATGCAATGATAGAAAATAATTTAACAGGTTTTTTGGCTTTTCTATGTTTTAGAACAGGGGTGTCAAACTCTATTTTATTGTGGACTGTATCGGCAGTGGTTGCCCTCAAAGGGCTGGTTGTATCTGGGGTGCGCTACGTGCAGAGTGCAGAGCTCAGTATTCTGCTAAGCAGAGATTGTAGAAATCAGGAGTGTGCTTTGTATAATGTGCAGAGTTCAGTTTAGGGGTGTGCTGTGTACAAAGTGCAGGGTTCATGAGTGCCCTATCACAGAGTGCAGAGCTTAGTTCAGGGGTGTGCTATGTACAGAGTGCAGGGTACAGGAGTGCATTATGTATAGAGTTCAACAGTGCGCTGTGTTCAGAGTGCAGGGTTCAGGGGGTGCGCTATGTACAGAGTACAGGGTTCAGGAGTGCGCTATGTACAGAGTGCAGGGTTCAGGAGTGCGCTATGTATAGAGTGCAGGGTTCAGGGGTGTGCTATGTACAGAGTGCAGGATTCAGGGGTGTGCTATGTACAGAGTGCAGGGTTCAGGGGTGTGCTATGTACAGAGTGCAGGTTTCAGGAGTGCATTATGTACAGAGTTCAGCAGTGCACTGTGTACAGAGTGCAGGGTTCAGGGGTCCGCTGTGTACCGAGTGCAGGGTTCAGGGGTGCGTTTTGTACAGAGTGTAAAGTTCCGGAGTGCGCTATGCGCAGAGTGCAGGGTTCAGAAGTGCATTATGTACAAAGTTCAGGGGTGCACTGTGTACAGAATGCAGGCTTTAGGGGTGCACTATGCACAATGTTCAACCCTAACCCCTTGTTGCTTCCTCCCATCTCTCTCTCCTACCTTGCCAAGCTCTAGTACCTCCCTGTGTAGGCGGTTCTGCCTCACCTTGCAGGGAGTTCATTCTTTCTCAGATTCTGGAGGTCTGTCCCTGCCATAAATGCATACAGAGATCTGTTAGTTGTGTGAGCCTCTGAGAGCAAAGCTGTCCCTTGTAAACACAGAAGGCTTCTGTGTTTACAAGTGACAGCAAGGAGCAAATGGTGAGAGCAGGAGGTGGTAGAATGGAGTTCCTCCACGTTCCAGATACAAGACTGCATGCAGGGGCCACATGACAAGGCCTGGAGGGCTGGATCCAGCCCGCAGGACTTATGTTTGACATATGTGTTCTAGAAAAAAGCTTCTAGTTTAAGTGATACTCTTTTATTGGCTAATGTCACTCTCCCTAACCCCTGCCTTAATTTCTAATACATGTCTCTGTCTTAAAATAAAAAATAATAATTAATTAAAATTAATAAAAAAAACACATACTTACTAGACCATGTAATCCAGTGTTGTCTTGCTTGAAGAAAAAGTTCTCCCCTCGCCCATTTTTAGTGGATGAATGAATGAATGATTTGTATAGCGCTGCAATTGCGAACTGAATCGCCTCAAGGCACTAGATCCGTCCTGTGTTGTCAAGCTTCTTAGACGAGGTAGGTCTTGAGTTTCTTTCTGAAGGCCTGATGGTTTTCTTCCATGCGAATGTGAGTAGGTAGAGCGTTCCATAGCCGTGGTCCTTGGACTGCGAATCTTCGTTCTCCCTTTGTTTTGTAGCGGGTTTTTGGAATAAGGAGGAGGTTATGGTTAGAAGGTCGAAGACTGCTATTGGGTTTGTAGCGTTTTATTTTCTCGCATAGGTATTGAGGAGCGTTTCCTTGTATACATTTGTGGGTGAGGCAGAGGGTCTTGAAAGTGATACGATTCTTTACGGTTAGCCAATGTAGACTCCTCAGGGAAGGGGAGATGGATTCCCAGGTTTTTTTCCTGTTAACAGTCTTGCCGCCGTGTTTTGGATGAGTTGTAAGCGCGCAAGCCTCTACATAGGACTACATAGGTAGTCCTATGTAGAGGGAGTTTGCGTAGTCGAGTCTGGAATTGATGATTATTCCAACTACTGCTGCTTTGTCCTCTTCTGGGACGAAGGGGATGAGTCTACGTAGCAGGCGGAGGAGATGGTGAGATCCACTGACTACTGATCCTATTTGTGCATCCATTGACATTTCTGAGTCAAAAATGACTCAGAGACTCTTGGCTTTGGTGCTTGGAGAGATGGTCTGTCCAAAGATGGTGGGAGGTGTCCATGGGGTCTTAGTTTTGGAATTTTGGTTTGTGTGTAGGAGAAGAAGCTCTGTTTTTGATCCGTTGAGTTTGAGGGAGCTAGTGGTCATCCAGTCGTCTATCAAAGTGAGGCATTTTTCTAGTCGCTGATGGTGGTCTTTTTCTCCGGTGATGCGAAGGTAGAGTTGGGTATCATCAGCGTATGAGTGGAAGCAGAGGTCCGATTTTCTGATGATTTTGAGGAGTGGGTGGATGTAGATGTTGAAGAGCACTGGTGACAAAGGTGAACCTTGAGGGACTCCATAAGAGATTGCGTGGGTTTCAGAAGAGAATGCTCCTAGTTTCACTGTCTGAGATTGATTCCCTAAGAAGGATGCGAACCATTTTAGATCTGAATCTGTGACTCCTGCTACTTCTGTGAGGCGAATGAGTAAAGTATTGTGGTCCACTGTATCGAACGCTGCACTAAGGTCCAACAGTACCAGGAGACATGATTCTCCATCATCAGCTGCTTCGAGGGCGTCGTCCCATATTTTGAGGAGTTCAGTTTCTGTGCCATGGCCTGGGCGGAAGCCTGATTGCAGAGGATCCAGGAGATTGTGTGTGTCCAGGTGGTGTTGTAGCTGTGCATGTGCAGACAGGTCGTGAGTCTCTGCCAAGTCTATGGGACTTGGCAGCCCCCCCAATGGGGTTCATTTTACAATGGAAAATACTGTGCACTCTGCAAATGCAGTTGCTCCAGATATTAGTAAATGAGGGGAGGCTCTGTTGACTTGTGCAAGCAAAAGTGCTGTTTCTTTTATTTTCCTTGCACGTGATTGGGTATTCTTTGGAAAGTGAAGCTTTACCTCATTTACTAAGCTCGGGAGCAACTGCACTTGTAAAATTGCAGAATCTATTTGCACTTAGTATATCAACCCCAATGTGTCTGCTCATGGGTCAGATTCCCTGCTCCAGCACAGACAGGTCACAGGTCTCTCTGCCAGTTCTCTGGCTCCGGCGTGGGTGCAGATGCATAACATCTCTGAGATAGCTACATCACATCTCCCAAACGGCAATGTTAAAAGTTGTTGCTCGTGGCATGCGCACACATGCCACGGAGTCTATTCCAGAGAACTAATCTGGTGCATGCATAGACACGCCACAGGCTTTGCCAGTTCCACTTTTAAGATATTAAAGTTGCAAGCTTTCGAGATAACTTAAGCCTGAAGAAGGGATCTAAGTCATCCTTAAAGCTTGCACTTTTAATATCTTAAAGTGGAACTTCCCTCCCCCCTATCAACATTAATTATTGTTAATCCTCATGCTGCTAGCATTAGTAAATAGATAGTAAGATTTATTATATTTACTTGTTTTAAACTGTTTCTTTTTACATGTCTTCGGTTACTTCCTGGTTTCTTGCCTAGGCCAATTATGTCATACATCCCAGGAGTCTTCAGGAGAGGAGGAGGGGTTTTCCCAGCTAAGCACACTCTCCTGTGTTTCGTCAGATTTGCCGACCCGTCAGAATGTGTAACGGAAGTGACGTTACGTCGCCGCCATCTTCCTCCACAGTAAGGATACAGTCGGAAGGGGGCAAGCGGACATCTTGTTACACCCACCATAGTTTTGCATTTTACACTTATTTTTAACTATAATCTGAGTTTATATAGTGAAATACAGTAATTAGAACCCCTGTTTGACTGTTTAGATGTTGAATTTTAAAAGCAGCGAACTTCTGTACGATTAGCAAACCTGTGAGATCAGCAGGCTTGCCACTGCTTTTAAAATTAAACATCTAAGCATTCAGGCGGAGTTCTAAGTACTGTATTTCACTATATAAACTCAGTTTACTGTTAAAAATAAGTGTAGAATGCAAGACTCCGGTGGGTGTAACAAGGTGTCCGTTTGCCCCCTTCTCAGTGTATCCTTACAGTGGAGGAGTGTGGGGTGTAGCAAGATGGCAGCGACAAAACGTCACTTCTGTTACACATTCTGACGGGTCGCCTAATCTGGCGAAACACCTGCATGCATGCCTAATTTTAGGGATTCCAGGAAGTAAACTCTACCTGAATAATTTGCCCTTACGCAAAGGCCAGAAATGCGGGGGGGGGGGGGGGGGGTTCAAAGTGATTTCTCAACAACACATAGCATGGAGACATGGATGGATGTGGGGAGTTTGCTTTGAAAATTAAAAATGAAATAAATAGTGTTCTTGGTTTGTGGTGCTCAGATACAGTGACGATCCACTTTAAGTTCCCAATAAAAGGTATCACTTAAACTCCAAACCTTCTGCTTCAATTGATGGTTAACACAGTACTCTACTACTGCTATATTCAAGATGAAAATGCAGAACATACCCAACTGCCTTTGTGATGCCAACAGACGAGGTCTTCCTGTTGGGAATCCCTGCCAATCTCCTGTTTTAGGACCACCACTGAGCATGGGCAAGGCTTTGCTTGAAGCTGTGGGACCTATTTGCAGCCGATCCTCAGAAACACATAGCTAAAGAGCATTGAGCTCATTCGAGCCTCGTGAAAAAGGTCAAAGTCAGGCTTCAGGCAATGGAAGAAAGCCAAGTTGCTGTAAGCTTTGATAGCCCCAGAGCAGCCCTGGTAAAACAGATGATCTGCCAATGTTTTATGCAGATACAACCTTGCCCATCAGCAGCAGGATGACAGGAAGAAAACTACAGAAGGGAGTTAAAAAAATATTTAAAGCCATAAGAATGACTGTCTGCTCTTGTCTGCAGTTTACTTTTGGAGTCACTTTGGGAGAAAAGTTCCTCCAAAGGCTTCTAGTGACACTTTGGTTTTCAGGACCACACTACTTTACAGCACTTTGCCCCAGGCAGGCCTGGGTCTCCATCACAGCAGCCTGTAGGCACACAACAATTGGCACCCCAAGTAACATCCTTCTAAGTGTAAAAAATTAAGAGCAGCACACCTTTGACAGCACTCCATAAAAAAACTGTTTTATTGAGCTAAGTGGGTTCGCTGTGAGTCCCCATCCGTAAACTGAACCGTCAAGGTGTTGGAGATGGCCAGTTCTCGGGCAGGAACCCACAGCGTACCCACTTATGAGAAAATAAAGCTTGTTTTTTGAAGTGTGTAATGGGTGTGTGGTCCTTCATTATTTACATGGATGACACATGAAGCAAAACCACCCTGGTTCACCCACAACTGAAAGGAACTCTTCAGTGTGGTTTCCTGCAATTCTACAAACTGTAAAATGCAAATTTGGACATTTTTCATCAAAAGTCAGCTGATGATAATCCCAATCTTCATCTCTAACCATTGTGTTGTAGGCAGAGAACAGTGGAGTAAGTCAAGCATGGGAAGGGCAGAGATGTCTTTGACTTACACTTTGACTTCACCTTTTCTATGCTGTGCAAGAGGCAAGATGGTGAGGCCACTAGAGACTAACTGGACAGACTTTCCAACGTTTTAGTCCAGTGCGACACAGTTGACCCCACCCACAGTCTGTTTGATGCCTGCCCACACCCTGCTTACTAATTTGAGTGGGCCACCCAAATCCCGTCTATTATTACTGTATGTAAACACCACCCACTCATGGCCTCCAATTACTGTAATGAATGCCTTCTTGAGTGAGTGCCCATGCACAGTAACTCAAATAAGGGTGAAACTGTGATTCCAGGACATTACCCGGGATGGGATGACTAAGGATGTAAGTGCTGTATGTCTCCACCACAGCAAACAACTTCTGGCACCCAAAGCAACATCCCTCTTCTAAATGTAAGAAACGGAGGGCTGCACGTCTTTGATGTGACTCCATAAAAACAAGTTTTGTTGAGCTAAGTGGGCACATTGTGAGTCCCCGTCCATAAACCACCCCTTCTAACGCGCTTTACTTTGAAATGTGTCAGCCAGTCCTCGGGCAGGGACTCACAGTGTGCCTACTTGGCTCAATAAAGCTTGTTTTTATGAAGTGACCTCATTGGTGTAGGGCCCTTTTTTTCTTACGTGGATGACACATGGAGCAGGAATGGGCTCCTGTGACCGGCGCTGTGGTTTACCCATAACTGAAAGGAACACTCTGGAGTTTAGAGTGGTGTGCTTTTCTGCAAGTCTACTGGATGTAATAAAATGTGTGCTCATTAAAGTAGACTTTGCATGAAAATGCTTATCTTGCTGCCCCCCCCATGTTTAAAAAAGCCAAGTGGAAGAAATGAACCTCAGAAGAAAAATGTAAATGTCCTAAATACTCACCCTACACCCTGGGTTCTGGCATGCTTGCCTAGGCACGGTGCGTTTAGTGGCCCTTCTTGTGGGATCCTGGGAAAACTGAAGGTCCCAAATCCCACAAAAATGTGCCTTTGGACTGTACTGGAGTGTCTTCTTCTTAGATTTGGAATCATCGGCTGTTTCAGGATCCTGCAGTGGAACTTGCTGGCGTCACCCTCGCGTATAGGAAGGGCCTGGAGCCTGATGTATAAGAAAAGTATTTTTTAAACTTTTCTTCTAATGTCACATATTTTTCTACTACTTTCACTTACCTTTTTTACTTGCAAGATTTCCATACAAGGTTCATTTAAAGTGAACCAATCGCTAAAGGGTATAAACACAATCACAACCATCAGCTCTTTTGATGCACTCCTCCTTTCCCAAATCCTGCAGCCTAAGCAAACCAAACAGCCCCGTTACCGATATGCAAGTTTAGACAAGTCATCCGATAATCCCAGCCCCCATCTCTATCCACTCTATTGTAGGCAGAGAACAGTAAAGCAAGTCAAGCACAGGAAACGTGTCTTTGACATATGGGCTGTAACTGACAGCCTGACGTCACCTTCTCTATGCTGTGCAAGACAAAGATAGTGGAGCCCAATGGGGAATAACTGGATATATTTACCCACATTTCAGTCCCGGGCCTTGGGACACACTTGACCCTGCCAACAGTCTGTCTTAGGTCTGCCCAGTGACCTCTCAGTCCTGCCCAGACCCCATCATTTTACAAGAGTGGATTGCCTAAAGTGCATCTCTAATTATGTGGGGACTGCCCATAATGAAGACCTTCTAGTACTACTGTGCATGCAATAAAGGCAACACCCTTGCATTGCCAGGGACACAGCATCATAGGGACTGAGGGGCGGCTGCCCTGGGCACTGTGATGTCATGTGAAGTGGGGGGGGGGGGCGACTGCAAGAAGATTGGGGGAGGGCAATTGTGTCAGGATTGGGAATTTGAGGGTGGTAGGGGGTAAATTGTTCTAGGAAAATACATTTGGGGAGGGAAAGGGGTGTGCTAGGATATCATAGAAGGGATTTTTGCTAGGAGAGTACATTTTTTGGGGAGAGGATTTTTGCTAAGATGGGGGGTGGGGGGAGTGTATATTTAGATGTGAAATTTGAGGGGTAAAGGATTTGTGCTAGGAGAGGAGTTTTTTTTTTGGGGGGGGGGGGGGGGCATTTGTAGTAGGAGGATATGGGGAATGGGGGGGGCAAAGATTTGTGCTGGGAGGGGAGATTTTAGCAGGAGGGCAGATTTGTACTGAGAGGAGGGGGAATCGGTTATTAAGGGGTAAGCATGCTTTTGTGTTGGGAGGGGGATAGGACAAAAGGACTTGTGCTAGGAGGGGGGGGGGGGGTTGTGCTAGAAGAGGTGATATGGTAGAGGGGATTTGTGCTAGAAAGGGGGTTGGTGGGGATTTGTGCTGGGAGGGGGGGTTTGGAGTGGGGGGGATGTATATTCAGATGTGAAATTTGAGGGTAGAGGATTTGTTCTAGGAGAGGTGATTTTTTTTTTTGGGGGGGGGGGGTATGCATTTGTGCTACGAGATTTGTGAATTTGTTATTAGGCGGTAAGCATGCATTTGTGTTGGGAGGGGGGTGGGGCAAAAGGACTTGTGCTAGGAGGGGGGAAGTGGGGGGTTTGTGCTAGAAGAGGTGATATGGTAGAGGGGATTTGTGCTAGGAGGGGGACATTTTTTGGGGGGGGGTATGTATTTGTGCTAGGAGGATTTGGGAATTTGTTCTTAGGGGGTAAGCATGCATTTGTGTTGGGAGGGGGATAGGACAAAAGGACTTGTGCTAGGAGGGGGGGGGGGGTTTGTGCTAGAAGAGGTGATATGGTAGAGGGGATTTGTGCTAGAAAGGGGGTTGGTGGGGATTTGTGCTGGGAGGGGGGGTTTGGAGTGGGGGGGGATGTATATTCAGATGTGAAATTTGAGGGTAGAGGATTTGTTCTAGGAGAGGTGATTTTTTTTTGGGGGGGGTATGCATTTGTGCTACGAGATTTGTGAATTTGTTATTAGGCGGTAAGCATGCATTTGTGTTGGGAGGGGGGTGGGGCAAAAGGACTTGTGCTAGGAGGGGGGAAGTGGGGGGTTTGTGCTAGAAGAGGTGATATGGTAGAGGGGATTTGTGCTGGTGGGGGTGGGGGAGATTTGTGCTGGGAGGGGGGGAGGATGTATATTCAGATGTGAAATTTGAAGGGTAGATGATTTGTGTTAGGAGAGGTGATTTTTTTTTGGGGGGGGGTCGCATAACCTAGGAGCATTTGGGGGAAGGGGGGCAAAGATTTTTTGCTTGGAGGAGGGATTTTAGCAGGAGGGCAGATTTGTACTAGGAGGAGGGGGGATTTATTATTATGGGGTAAGCATGCAGATTAGTGCTCAATTTTTTGGGGGTGAGGGGGGATGTTTGCTGACACATAATGCTCATACATCTTGGGGTGGGCGCAGTTTGGCATGTTCGCCCTGGGCTCTAGGTGACCTTGTCCAGGCACTGGTTGCATTACATTTAAACATGTGTGTTCCATCGGCTTCTGAAGCGACGGGCGCAGTGGTTACTGGTGGTTAGTACATTAATTGCCTGAACGGAGGCAAATTCTGCAGCTCGGGGGCCTCTGCGGTGGGCCTCATCTACCTCTAGGGATATGCAACTGGGACAATAGTTAATTGTATAAAAAAGGAGTTTTTTGGATTTTAAAATCGTAATGGAATGTTTTAACTCTGTGAGCACCAGATGGGATGTTGAAAGATACAAATCCGTCCTGATCTCCTCGGGAGCTCAGCGTACAGAGGATGTATGACAGAGACGTATTAAGCCGCTGTAAATTGGGTTAGTCTCCCATCATGCTGATAGCACAGCTTATCATCATAATGGAGGCAGCTCAGTCTTTGATTTGTCTTAACACCAGCTCGAGGGCTTGTGATGCTTGTAGTTCCAGTGGATGTGACGGTGATTATGAAATGGATATCTGAATTATATCGCTCCAATAACTGGGAAATTCACACACTTTCCAAAGTGATTAATGTACACTTAGGAAATAGCTGGAAACAGTGTAATAAATTCACTAGAGGGAAAAGACACGCTTTCAGGTTTGTATGAGATTTTTATCTACACTGTAACAGTCAATGCCGGCCAAATTTTTAGAACAGCCAAAGACTAGACCTTTGTTAACATTTTAAGATTTGCTTCTCTCTACTGACTAACACTGCAAAACAGAGCCGTCTTTAACACAGGGCAAAAGGGGCAGCTGCCCCGGGCCCAGTCATTGTTGTGGGGCCCAAAGCAGCTGCCCCTTGAGCCCGTAAGTAAGCAAGTAGTTGATAAGTGGATTTAGGAGGGCCCAAGAAAACGGTTGCCCAGGGTCCAATCAGTATTAAAGACGGCCCTGCTGCAAAAACACATTTTCCTTTCAGTTATGTATATAGAACAAACAGAGACCCTCAGATGGGACTTTTTGGGGCAGAAACTCCAATTGAGAATAAGACAATTAGGTATAATAAAAATATAAATTTTAATATCATAAAGTATAAAAAGACACAGGCTGGACTGTGTAGGGTACAGTACATTTGAACAGATGCAAATTAGGTGATATAAACAACAATGCTCATGACATCACAGCCACTAATTTTGTATCACTCTTGGACACATGAACAGAGTGATACCCAACGCGTTTCAAGGTCGTTCGTCTTTCCTCTTCATCAGGGACAAGTGGTGAAGGTATCTATGATATCATGTACAAGCAGGTATCTTGTTGTATCACATCAAAGGTTTTTATTAAAAACAAGAAGAGTATGGCTCTGCTGGCTCTACGCCGTCCAAGAATATTGAAGACAGGGCGGTCACCCCACTGACAGCCAAAAGGGGGGGAGCGGAGCAGGAAAGCCCAACCCTCCGCATCACCCACACCAAGAGGTCAGAATGTTGAGCAGCATACATGAGGGCTCTTGCAGATGGGCGCCATAAATGCCACATTTTAATTGTTCAGACTATTTCTTTTTTTACTGATCGGAATGCAGCCCAGGGCAGGGACAAGAGGTGGGCAGGAGGGAGAGCCGCCCTAGGCACAGCAGTAGGAGGGGCACCCACTTTCTGAATGCAGGCTCAAAATCAGGCTGGCAACTTGTGGGCCGCGGCTTCATGTCTGCTCTAACAGCTTCTGCTGCCATACTGTGCTCTAACATGCCCACTCTCCACCCCATCTGCCAACAGCTGAAACAAAAGACACACCATGGCTGTACAACAGTTGGGTAGGGCCAAGAGGTTAGTACCCAGGTTAACCACCTCAATACCGGGCACTTTCTCCCCCTTCCTGCCCAGACCAGTTTTCAACTTTCAGCGCTGTCACACTTTGAATGACAATTGCGCGGTCATGCAACACTTTTTTTTTTATCATTTTTTTCACACAAATAGAGCTTTCTTTTGGTGATCTACTAGAGCCACTTTCAGCCACTTCCGATCTACATGCTTTGAGTCTAGCATTGGCGGCACATCATTACTCTGGGCCGGCTTCCTGGTGGTGACATGGTTGGCCCATGCCTATACACTTTGTGTTGGCACGACCACTTGTAGTCTCCTCAAGGTGTGCACATGACAAGTTGTGTGTTAACTTACTTAAATTTACACTGTCGATCTCCTAACTCGAAGCAACTTATGTAATTCTGATTGGTAAATTAATTTCCCCGGCAACCCAAAAATGGTTGAATGATGCCTAGCATCATCCGGACTACTTTCTCTGAGCCAATACCACCATAGACCTGTCCTCAGGGGTGTATCATCACACCCCTGAGCTAGGTCTTCTTCTCACAAATGCTCTTTTGGCTGCATGGGCACAAATGCCCATAGACACAATCCAAAATCTTATGGAAACCCTTTCCAGAAGAGTGGAGGCTGTTATATGCGTAAATGGGTGGCCAGCCCTGCATGGTTTTGGAATGGAATGTCCAACAAGCTCCTATACAGTAGATGAGATGGTCAGGGGTCTATAAACATTTGGCCGTATAGTGTAAGCAGTATAGGAAATATTGAGCATGTAAGCAGTACAGGGAGTAGTCGCCATTGTGGAGTAAGGTATGCAGGGTATAGAGACAGCTGTGACACATGCAGTTGCGAGGTACATGCAGTGAAAAGCTCTGAAGCAGAGTCATTCAACATCTCTCCACATTTATCAGCCACCGTCAGCACTTCTCTTCTTCAGCCTCATCATTCTCCTTTCCATCAAGAAGTCCCATTGTCTACGGCCCTCTGTGCTATTCACACATCCCAAATCAGATTGACCTTTGCCAACACATGGATATCAATTTCATCACCTCTCATCAAGGCCGGCCTGTGTTTTCTGTGCACCCCGTGGTTTGCTATGCTCTATTTTCAGCTTCCTTCACAATAATACAGAGGAGGATACAATTTGGTTACACCCTTGTCCTTAGATTCCCTCTTCAGTTTTGTGGCATCTGGTAGTTTGCATGACCTGGTGGCTCTTTATTTCTCTCAGAATCTAAAGCGACAGGATGCTCATATTTGGTTCTTTCGCTGCCCAAAGCCATAGCAAGAGGGTCATTGTAATGAAGGCTCAAAGAGGTAAAGATGTTGGTGGGGCCCTGGACCCCAATATAAAGAGCAGTACTTCATTTCAAAGAAATGGATGTTCTCTAGATACCGCCAAGTCCAATAGGTCCCCAGAGTACCTATAGTGAGTACAGTGGAAAAACCTTAGCTCTATACTAATGCCTCGTACACACGGTCGGATTTTCCGACGGAAAATGTGTGATAGGACCTTGTTGTCGGAAATTCCGACCGTGTGTGGGCTCCATCACACATTTTCCATCGGATTTTCCGACACACAAGGTTTGAGAGCAGGCTATAAAATTTTCCGACAACAAAATCCGTTGTCGGAAATTCCGATCGTGTGTACACAAATCCGACGGACAAAGTGCCACGCATACTTAGAATAAATAAAGAGATGAAAGCTATTGGCCACTGCCCCGTTTATAGTCCCGACGTACGTGTTTTACGTCACCGCGTTCAGAATGATCGGATTTTCCGACAACTTTGTGTGACCGTGTGTATGCAAGACAAGTTTGAGCCAACATCCGTCGGAAAAAATCCTAGGATTTTGTTGTCGGAATGTCCGATCAATGTCCGACCGTGTGTACGGGGCATAAGACTTTTACAGCTTTGTTTTTCCATTGTACTCACCATAACGAAGGCAAGACTATCTATAGTCTGTAGGGAGTATGTGATACTATTCCTTTGCTTGTGATGGCAGTTGGGTAGAACTGGAATCTCCAGTAAAGTATCTAATCTAACAAATGCTCTTTTGGTTGAATGGGCACAAATTCCCATGGGCACAATGCAAAATCTTGAGTAAAGCCTTTCCAGAAGAGCGGAGGCTGTTATATGCAGAAATAGGTGGCCAACCCTAATTTTCCATGGTTTTCGTCAGACTATTTAAAGTCTGTAGGGAATGTGTGACACTATTCCTTTGCTTATGATGGAAGTTGTGTGAACTGGAATCTCAAGTAAGGAACACTTGATTCCAAAATTTGGATGACATTAGATTTGGACTGAAATTCATGATTTTCGGTGTCACCAGCTGAATCTGAATTCCATTGGTTTTTTAAGCAGATTGGATTCCTAACAGGCTTCTTAAAAGGGACCAAAGACTCTTTCTGCCTTAAATCTGCTTCTGCTGTTGCCTGGACACCTTATACCTTGACTCCAAGTACACATCAGGTCCCACCCTTATAATTTGGTATCCCAAGTAGAATCTAGTGATCTCAATATGACTTTATCAGTCCAAATGTAAAATGCCCTATCTTGAGAATGTTAATTTACCTTGCAGCAGAGAACTAGGAAAGTGCAACTGTGTGTGCTCCTAGTTCTCAGATCTGCTGTAAATCGGAAAAATTAGTTGTTGAGTTATTGTCACGTACCTGGTGGAGAATGAGCTGGAGAGTGAGCTTATCTTGCACCCTTTGTCCAACACCCATGGTTCTGGTGATAGGAAGTGTGAGGACTAGACATGTGCGTTTAATTTCGTTCCGATCTGAAATTTGGACAACATTTTCCTTATTATTCATAATGCTATACAACAGTAACAAACTTCAATGAACTTGAATTAAAAATTAACAAATTTCAAAATTTGTTTGTTTAATTTGGATGTTTGAAGCATCCAAATGAAACAAATGATTCAAATTAATTCGAAAATAGCTCTTTGTTACGGAGCGGGCCACTGTGTCCTTAACAACCATGACTCATTTGCTGTCAGCGGGATTCCCCGCTGACAGCATAATATAAAGAGGCAAATTAATTAAAAAAACAACGTGCCCTCCCCCCCCCCTCCAATCCATACCAGACCATTGGGAGGTGGCCCCCAAGCTTTTTTAAGATTCTACGATTTTTTTAATGTCGGCAATTGGTTGTTAGGGACGCCGCAGCTGGCTTGGCGGCCCGCTCCTTAACAACCAGCTATTCTTTACACAGAATTCAGGTTGGTCGATCAATTTTCGACCGATTTGAATTGTCATCCTTGCAAAAATTTGGAATTTGTTTGAAAATAAATAAACTAAACGAAACAAATTCCGCAAAGGAATAAACGCAAACTAGTAACATAATGAACCTATCCAAAATGAAACAAAGCAAATTCTCCATTCTGCACATGTCTAATGAGGACAGGGAGTGACATGAAAGTCGATGTAGCAGGCAGCGCCAGCTATTGGTTGCAGGATACAAATGACCGAGGATCATCAGACAGGAACCAGGGACCAGTACATGGTGACAATTGATTAGCAGACATTAGTGAAACCAGGAAACAGACCAAAAGATCATTAACAACCGGCCGGCAAGGTATAGGATCATCAGGCAGAGGTAGAGTCAGGATACAAGCCGGGGTCAGTTCACAACCGGTCAGCGAGGTACAGGAACGTAGGGCAAAAGCGAAGTAAGGGTACAAGGCGAGGTCACATCAGGTAAGTAGGAATCCAGAGACAGGTTAGAGGTTAGAGGTACAGATTGTGCATGGGAAGGCAAATATAGCAGGTCAGGACACAGGGACTAGCTAAAGACCACTCAGCAATCTGTTTGTCACAATCCAGGTTAAAGAAGACCTTCAGTCATTTTTCCATCTATTAAATCTTCTGCCCTTGTTGTTGTTTTAACTTTGGATAGTAAAACATTTTTTTTCTGCCAGTAAATACCTTATACAACACTTCCTGTTTCTTGTCTGGTAAAAAGCCTAGGCTTATGACATCATGCACAGCTCTCCCTCTCACTCCCATAAGAGTTTGCCAAGAAAGGAGGGGGGATGAGTCATAAGAGGGCCAATGAGATCTGCAGAGCTGGAGTTGTGCCTCTATGCATCTGTGTAAATCCAGGAAGTGAACAGGCAGCAGCTTCAGCTGCCCACAGTTAAAATGGTTGCAGCCAGACTCAGTGGAAGGAGATTTCTGCAGCATATTTGGCAAGTACAGAATCACAGTTTATATAAAATAATATGCAAAGTGGTTGGAGGGAAGCTTCAGAATGGCAAAGATGTTTTTATTACAAATCTAGTGAGCAGACTGCAGTTCCTCTTTAAAATAGGCAGTTTGGCACCAATGCCAGTGCCGAGCATGCATGTGTGCGCACGCACTGCTTAGCATGTGCACTAATACCTTTGCGAGTGTGTGCTAATACATATCTTTCAGTGAGCCTTTGCTATGAATTTTAAGCCTGCAACAGTCTTCTTGTTCTGATACGAACTGGGCTATTCTTATGCCGTGTACATAAGATCAAATTTTCCGACGTGAAATGTTGGATGTGAGCTTGTTGGCAGTAAGTCCGACCGTGTGTATGCTCCATCGGACATTTGTTGTCGGACTTTCCACCAACAAATGTTGGCTAGCATGTTCTCAAATTTTCCGCCAACAAATGTGTGTTGTCGGACTTTCCGATCGTGTGTACACAAGTCCGTCGTACAAAAGTCCAAAGTCCAAACACGCATACTCTGAATCAGGTACGAGCCAGAAGGGCGCGGTCTTGTAAAACTAGCGTTCGTAATTGAGATATCACATGACTATTGAACTTCCTTTTTATCGGCTCGCCGTACGTCTTGTACGCCACTATGTTCGTAATTGTTGGCCAACATTTGTGTGACCGTGTGTATGTAAGACAAGTTGGAGCCAACACCCTTCGAACAAAATTCCACGGTTTTGTTGTCGGAAAATCCGATCGTGTGTACGAGGCTTTACAGTTATGCTAAGGTAACTGACGCATACCAGTGCTTCCAAACTTGGTCTGGGTGTCTAAGCTTCAAAAAACTCTGGTCATGAAAGGGTTAAAGGAAGAAGCTAAGGCCACGTTTTTTGATTCGATTGAATTGTCTTTTTCAAAAACTCGATTATATTGTCTGGCATTTTTGATTTGTGTTCTTGAGCCTTTGATCCATTGACTATAATGGGACTTCCAGTTGGGAATTCCAAATTTTGGTGTTTCTCAAATTGTTCAAAATTTTGGCCAAACGGCCAATTGAACAAAGTTTTTAGATGGCTCATCTCTAGTAGAGGAGCCTCACATTTGGAATCCCAAAGTGACTTTAAAAAATCCACATATGATACAACTTACCGGGAACAATGCCAATCTGATATATCTCATTTTAGGAGTCCGTCATTAAATACCACCGTACAGAACGAGGGTCCTCCATGGTCATGCTTGGGCTTTTCCCAAGTCCATAATGAGTGTTTGCGGATGTGGATATTTCAGTTCAAGATGAGTTTTCTGTCGATTTGGAATACCTTGAATACCCGATAGAGCCTTTCTTCGCTTTTCTACCTGGCTAATAACAAACTTTAGTCTACATCTAGCAGATATGAACTTTATGAGTTGGAGCATTGCCAATTCTTCTGGCAAACATTTACAAACTCGATAATGATTACACAGATCATTAGTAAACTCTGAAACTCTCAAATTAGCAAACTGCTGCTTGGGAATGCAAATGATTATTGAATTTCTAGAACTGAGTTGTAGGATGCAAACTCTGGGACTTATTTATAAAGATCAACAAAATAATTGCTTTACTTTTTCTGTGTTATCTCTTACAGTGGATGTAAACGTCTCTCATTAGAATTCTTTCGGTCTGTTAAATATATGCTTGAAAGCACTTTATTATATCCATTCAACAAGTTAAAAAATATACATGTTGATTCTGTCCGAAATCCATTACTGTTCTGTGCCTGTGGTCAGGGCCAGGTCAAGGAAAATGCGTGTGTGTGTGTGTTGGGGGGGGGGGGGGGGGCAGGAGGGGCAGCTGCCCTGGGCGAAGCACCTTACCAAAAGTTGGGGGGTGCTGCTTAGGAGCACCCCACTGCATGCATGCTCTAAATCGATGGTGGCCACCTAGTGGTCTCCTTTCTACCGAGCTGTGGCTTTCTCCCTGCTCCAACGGCTACTGCTTACACACCATCCTCCAACATACCCACTCTCTGCCTTCCTCGCTCCAACTGCCCTCAGCCAATATGAAAAATGCACCATGTATGAGAAACCACCCACTCGCCCCCCAGGTGCTAGAAAGCAAGGCAGTTGTCTATGCATGCCGATGCATAAGGAGCAGAGAATGGGCGTGCCAGAGCAGGCAGGGTGGAATGCCCATCTACAACATGCACTAGGAGCACTGGACAACCCATGGCACAGACTGTGGTACCTCAAAGAGTTTAATCTGCCATTTCAGTTCTTCCCTTGGGCTACATAACACCTCTCCCCTATGTTGTAGGAATGAGGAGAGGGGGAGTGTTTTGTAAGTTAGCAAAAGAGAGCTGGGCAGGGCTGACAACATTCTTTGTATTTTCAGTACAGTAAAGGCACCGTGTTGTCAACCCACAACGTTAAATTAGGGGCTCATTTCAGGCAGATCAACGTGTATTTTTTGGTATTTGCATCATTTTTAAAGGGGTAAAACATGGGATCAAACATGGAAAATTTATTAAAGGAATAAAACATGGGAAAATGTGCATGTATTGCAGCGATCTATTAATTTTTTTTTTCTTTGCTTTTGTTTGCCCTGATTTATTTTTTCTTTGAGATGTTAACGTTCAAAACAGGAAGTTATGGAGTAGAGTGAAATGCATAATAAAAAAAATAAAAAAAAGCAAAAATGTGTAAATTGGTTAAAAAAAAATAGTCCAAATTCCTATCTCAACTTCCCTCTGTTGTAAATAATGGACTTGGAAAATAAATTTTCAGTGTACAGATGACTCACCTACAGACCCCGTGTTTACATGTAAATAACCTGCATTAATATGTAAATAGCCGCAGACTGACAGAAACCTCTAACAACCAATCAGTGAGCAGTAATAATGTGCAGTAACCTCTAGCAACTTCTTAGTGAGTGGTGAGGATGTCCAGTAATCTCTAGCAACCAGTCAGTGAGCAGTATTGATGTACAGTAATCTCTAGCAACCAATCAACAAGCAGAAGTCATGTGCTGTAACCTCTAGCAAATAATCAGTGAGCCATAATGTGTGCTGCAACCTATAACAGCCAGTCAGTGAGCGGTAATGATACCTCTGGCAACCAATCGCAATCACTGCCTGATCTGATTCAGTAAACTGATTTTGAGTCTAGCTGCTATTTATTGTATGTATCAGAGCAGGTAGAGAGCGAAATTGCATGGGGGTGGGGGTCCAATCAACATTAAAGATGGTCCTGCTGCCTTACATTAAATGTCAACCCCCCCCCCCCCCATAAGAGGCCAAGAGTCTCCCACCCTTCCTTACATAACCCCCTTTTCTTGTTCTTCTGCAGCTGGGGAGGAGCTTGGAAGCAGAAAGTGTAGGGTCTGGAGGAGGACCAGAAGACGGCTGAAGTCAGCCGCTGGAGTCTGCTAAATGCTGAGACCAGGGGAGGCGAGGGGGTGCTGCAGTTGCACAGAGAGGCATAGGATCTGTAGCAGGAGTTCTGTCCTCCTCTCTGCTGCTGACTGGTGAGACGGGGGGGGGGGGGGGGGGAGAGGGACACAGAGACGAGCCTCTCTGTGGCTGCACGAAGAGAGGCAAAGGATCTGGCGGCAGAGTTCCATCCTTCTCTCTGTTGCCGCTTGCTGAGACAAGGTGTGGGTGGAGAGGAGGGGGGTGCTGCCATTGCAGTAGAATTTCGAGGGCCCCATTAAAAGGGCCTGGCGGGCCAGATTCGGCCCGTGGGCCTTGCGTTTGACACACGTGATGTAGAGTCTTCATCAATCTATCGTGAAATGATCTTGTGCTTTCTCCTTCTTCTTTTTAATCATTTACTAATACAGGTCATAGAAAGTTCATTATGAAATGCTGACACTACGTACACATTCTGCTTCCTTAAAACGTATATATATTTGGATACATAATCAATTATTGTATAGTAACTGCTCATAAGAATTTTGTTTTATTGTACTGATTATATTCTTTTTTTTAAATTATTCTTTAATTTAAAAAAAATATATATATATATATTTTATATATATATATATATATACACTACCGTTCAAAAGTTTGGGGTCACATTGAAATGTCCTTATTTTTGAAGGAAAAGCACTGTACTTTTAAATGAAGCTAACTTTAAACTAGTCCTAACTTTAAACAAATATACTCTATACATTGCTAATGTGGTAAATGACTATTCTAACTGCAAATGTCTAGTTTTTGGTGCAATATCTACATAGGTGTATAGAGGCCCATTTCCAGCAACTATCACTCCAGTGTTCTAATGGTACAATGTGTTTGCTCATTGGCTCAGAAGGCTAATTGATGATTAGCAAACCCTTGTGCAATCATGTTCACACATCTAAAAACAGTCTAGCTCCTTCCAGAAGCTACAAAACTGACCTTCCTGTGAGCAGATTGAGTTTCTGGAGCATCACATTTGTGGGGTCAATTAAACGCTCAAAATGGCCAGAAAAAGAGAACTTTCATCTGAAACTCGACAGTCTATTCTTGTTCTTAGAAATGAAGGCTATTCCATGCGAGAAATTGCAAAGAAATTGAAGATTTCCTACAACGGTGTGTACTACTCCCTTCAGAGGACAGCACAAACAGGCTCTAACCAGAGTAGAAAAAGAAGTGGGAGGCCGCGTTGCACAACTAAGCAAGAAGATAAGCACATTAGAGTCTCTAGTTTGAGAAACAGACGCCTCACAGGTCCCCAACTGGCATCTTCATTAAATAGTACCCGCAAAACACCAGTGTCAACATCTACAGTGAAGAGGCGGCTGCGGGATTTTGGGCTTCAGGGCAGAGTGGCAAAGAAAAAGCCATATCTGAGACTGGCCAATAAAAGAAAAAGATTAAGATGGGCAAAAGAACACAGACATTGGACAGAGGAAGACTGGAAAAAAGTGTTGTGGACGGATGAATCCAAGTTTGAGGTGTTTGGATCACAAAGAAGAATGTTTGTGAGACGCAGAACAAATGAAAAGATGCTGGAAGAATGCCTGACGCCATCTGTTAAGCATGGTGGAGGTAATGTGATGGTCTGGGGTTGCTTTGGTGCTGGTAAGGTGGGAGCTTTGTACAGGGTAAAAGGGATTCTGAATAAGGAAGGCTATCACTCCATTTTGCAACGCCATGCCATACCCAGTGGACAGCGCTTGATTGGAGCCAATTTCATCCTACAACAGGACAATGACCCTAAACACACCTCCAAATTGTGCAAGAACTATTTACAGCAGAAGCAGGCAGCTGGTATTCTATCGGTAATGGAGTGGCCAGCACAGTCACCAGATCTGAACCCCATTGAGCTGTTGTGGGAGCAGCTTGACCGTATGGTACGCCAGAAGTGCCCATCCAACCAATCCAACTTGTGCGAGCTGCTTCTAGAAGCGTGGGGTGCAATTTCTCCAGCTTACCTCAATAAATTAACAGCTAGAATGCCAAAGGTGTGCAATGCTGTAATTGCTGCAAAAGGAGGATTCTTTGATGAAAGCAAAGTTTGATGTAAAAACAATGTTATTTCAAATACAAATCATTATTTCTAACCTTGTCAATGTCTTGACTCTATTTTCTATTCATTTCACAACGTATGGTGGTGAATAAGTGTGACTTTTCATGGAAAACACAAAATTGTTTGGGTGACCCCAAACTTTTGAACGGTAGTGTATATATATATATATGATATATATATATTATATATGTATGTATGTGTATATATATATATATATATATATATATATATATATATATATATATATAATCTCTCTCTCTCTCTCTCTCTCTATACTGTATATATATATATCTATATCTATATCTATCTATATATATATATATATGTATATAGATAGATAGATCGATAGATAGATAGATAGATCTATATATATATATATATATATATATATATATTTATGGTCGGAGCCCTATGTCCGATATGGACATAGATAACACTTATAGTAAAGATAAGACTTACCATCGGAAATAGACCTGAAAGTGTGGACTTACCATGTGAAATGGACCTGAAAGTGTGCCTTGGTCTAATGGCCGGTATGCCAAAATAAGGGGGCATACCCTGGTTTAAGAAATGATTATTCTGTAAGAGAAATGAATGAAATGAATAGTTGAGAAATGCTGTGAAATGGGGATGGGAGGGTGGGTATCGCGCACAGGAAACCGACAAGCACCACAGGTGAGCGGGCTGCTTAAATACCCCCCGGGCTCCTCCCATAAATTCAGGCCACCATACTGGCCTTCCTACTTATGGTCGGAGCCCTATGTCTGATATGGACATAGATAACACTTATAGTAAAGATAAGACTTACCATCGGAAATAGACCTGAAAGTGTGGACTTACCATATGAAATGGACCTGAAAGTGTGCCTTGGTCTAATGGCCGGTATGCCAAAATAAGGGGGCAAAAACATTCAGGTAGGGTTATAATTTTATTGGTTTTCAGTTATTTATTGAGCCAATTTGGAGAATGCCTGTGCCATCTCTGTTTGTGGATTGGGGATGTACCAGGCGAAGCAGGCTGATTTCCACCTGCCTAGTCTTTTGATGATGTGATCTGGCACCCCGTGGCGGGACGCCGCGGAGGCTGCTCCGATGCAGAAAGAGTGTCCGGAATACTGACTAGGGTTAAGGTGAAGATTGCGGAGAAGTATCCTTATGTGACTCACAAACTGAGAGGCGTTTAAGGGTTTGACTGGGAATGGTAGAAGGGGACTGCTGTCTGGTTGCTCAGGCAGGAGAGATAGGAGTCGGTTGAGTACAGCGACTGGACACCAGCTGTTGTTGGTTTTGTAGAGGTGAATGTTCACTCCCGAGCCCGTTTGCTGGGTTTTAGAGACCTCGAGGTGCAGGATAAAGTGGTCTTGGTGTCGAAGCAAGTGTCGTCTGCATAGTACTTGGTCTGTGGGTTTGTTAGAGGTGAATTTGCCAGGCCGCAAGAACCCATAGTAAGCTAAATATATGGCTGCTTGTAAGACCGTGCTGGGGAGCAGACCGAATGGCGAAGTAGCCAGAATATTTGACATGTCCCTAAAGATGGGCCCCGTAATGGGCAAGCGCTTAGTGCTGATGACTGGTTGTTGTTTCTGTATTCCCCTTAGGATGGCTCGTATAGCGTGAGATGAGAACAGTGACGATTTCGTCGGGTCTTCAAGCGCCATGAAATGTTGAATGCCGGCTAGGTATAACCGGATGGTGTTGTAGGATAAGGCCAGCTGCGTGTGGCAGTGTGCAGTGAAGGCCAGTACCTGTTTGATGTCTGTTGGTTCTTTGCGGCAGGACGTGAGGAATTTATTAAAGGCCTTCCAAGCTGTCTGGTAGGCTTTGAGTGTGTTGTGGGAGAGGGAATGATTTATTAGTTGCGTAGCTCCGTGTAGATGTTGAACTAGTCCAGGGTCAGTTGTGACCAGACAGGGATAGGGGCCGACATTGGATCGGCATCGGGAACCTGTTTGAAAAAGGAGGGATAATTGAAACGTGATAGTGCGTCAGCTGCTGAGTTGTATCTGCCGGGAATAAATTCACAGTGTATATTGAACTGATGCTGTAAGGACAGTTGTACCAACCTGCGCAGGAAGGACATGACTGCTAGGGACTTGGACCTGCCTCTGTTGATGATGTCTGCCGTGGCCTGGTTGTCGGTGGTGAAGACTACGGTTTGTCCTGTCCAGTGGTGGCCCCAGAGTTGTGCGGCTGCCACTATGGGATAAAGCTCAAAGAGGGCAGATGTTTGGGAGAGGCCGGGTATCAACAGTATCTGTTGAGGCCAGGGTCCTGAAAACCAATGATGGCCAAAAATTGCCGCGAAACCTGTGGAGGCTGCAGCGTCAGTCACCACCTGGGGTGAATGGACCGAAACCATAGGTATAAATAGAGATATGCCATTCCAGGCGGACAAGAATTCCTCCCACATTGATAGGTCCGCTATAGCTGCGGAGTCTAATTTCAAAATCTGATCGGGGTCTTGAGTTTCTGACAGAAATCTAAGCAGGCGTGATACAAATGTGCGGCCTTGTGGGATAATTCGCATAGCGAAGTTGAGCATACCCAGGAGAGACTGCAACTGTTTTTTGGTACAGCCCTTGGTGTGTGTAAACTCGTGAAGGACTGCCCTAATGCGTGTTAGTTTGTCGGGGGGGAGACTGGCCTGCATTGCGCAGGTATCCAAGCTGACCCCGAGAAAGGTGATGGTGTTTGCTGGACCATCGACTTTGTGCTCGGCGATAGGAACATTGAGGTTTCCAAAAATTACTCTAAGTTTGTCGAGATCTCCTGGGGGCTTGCTGGGCGGTTCTATCAGTAGGAAGTCATCCAGGTAATGGATGACTTCATGGCATTGACCCTTGTGTAAAAGTATCCAAACGAGGGACTGAGCGAACGTGTCGAAGAGCCACGGGCTACTCTTCGAACCGAAGGTGAGTTTCGTAGCAAAATAATATGCTTCCTTCCATTTGATGCCATGCCAGCACCAAAGGGATGGGTGGATGGGCAGGAGCTTGAAAGCATCCGAGATGTCGGCTTTGGAGAGCCAGGCACCTGTGCCTGCTTTGATGATCGCTTGTATTGCCATGTCAACGGAGGAATATTTTAGGGAAAACTCTTCGGAGGGGATCAGGGAATTGAGACTGGGTATGTGCGAAGAATGAGGCGCAGACAAGTCGTACACCAAACGCAATTTATTAGAGAATTTGCCCTTGACAAGCCCAATAGGGCTGACTCTCCATGTGCTGAAAGGGGGGCAAGTGAAAGGGCCTATTACGTAGTCTCGATCTACCTCTGCCTGTAAGAGCTGATCTATGGCTTGTTCGTCAATGGCTGCCGAACGAAGATTGGCGCATTCGTGAGTACTGTGGGGCAGTGAAATGAGGCTGGTGTGAAAGCCTGCTGTGAAGCCTTGGATAAGGTAGGTGGCCAGGGAAGGGGTGGGGTGTGAAGTGAGATACAGTCCTAACCATAAGATGTTGATTCGGCTTAGTCATGCCCTCTTGTGTTGCTTGACTTCACACAAATTCCTAGGGTGTGCTCTTTGGCATAAAGTGCAGATGTGAAGTAGACGGCACTGGCTGAAGTTGCAGGACCCATAGTTGAAGTTGTTTACAGATGGCTGCCCCTCCCACGGTTCGGACTGGGCGTCCGAGTTTGTCCACCTGAGGCGTTGGTTCAGGGATCGACTGGCCCTGTACTGTACCTGCGGTAGAGGGGAACTCGAAGGGCCGTCTGATCGCCGTATTGGCGCACCAGGTGGCAGTGTGGGTGGAAGACTGGCAAATTGCACACAGAGGTGAGCGTAAGCCGGCAAAGTGGCGGCAGAAGAGCTCTGTGTCCATGAGACTCCAATCTGTCGTAATCTGGAATTGTGTGAATCTGGCGGCGGCCTTGGCTGAGAAGGAACGATGATAATCGTAGAAGGCGAAACCTCCATACTTGTGGCCCAAGTCTACCACAGTATGGAGATACAAGTCCAGCTCTTCCCGCCTGCTAGGGGTGGCTGAGCACAGGACATCTCTGAGCATGCCAAAGGCCAGGGTAATTTCGGGGACTGATAGCTTGCGGTTCAGCCTGGGGTCTTTGGCTTTAAGGACCACCGATATGTCGCCCCAGGAGTAGGCCTTATTTTCTGCCAAATCATGCACGGAGATAAGGAGAGAGGCCAGGTTGACGTCCTTGCCGTCCAAAATGTCCTTCCTGATACTGGTTGGGACCAGATGGGAGGGGTAGACAATGGCGCTCGAGCCTGAGGTACCTGCAGGAAGAGGTGTCAAGGTCTGAGTTGCGGTTGGGTCGGGGACAGCCGTGGCCGGTCGGGCCTCCAGAAGTGCAACCCTGGCTTGGACGTCTGCAACTGAGGTGGATAGAGATGACACCATCGTGTGTAATTGCGAGATGGCCGATGATATGGACTGGAGGGATGCCTGTTGGGTACTGGGTCCTGCTGCTGGTGGGGGAAAGAGGAGTTTGAAGAGCTCGCCTTTCCTCGCTGTGGCGGGGAAGGGGACACCTCTGCGTCTGAGCTCTGCCGTCAGTTTGGGGATAGTCCATCCCCTGAGGGATTGCACGCTGCGGCTTTCTGAGACCGGAGAAGGTGACAGAGGGGCCGTGAAGTCTTCACTGCCGGACTGGGACATGGTTGCTCTGGTGAGGATCTCTCGAGCTTTATTTCCTGGTTGACTGTAACCTATTGGGGTGACATGAATTTCAAGTTTTTTTCCTTTGATCCGCTGAGTCATACTTACCCGACTTATTCTCCCATTCCCACTTTTTCTTTTTTTTTCTTTTTTTTTTTAATTACCTGGGGGGATATCGTCCAACCTGGTGCAGGGTGGACCTACTGAACTTTGACTGACCTGAAAAAAATGAAAAGGTGACAATTCGTGAAGGGATTGCTAACTAACTTGAAGCAATGATTTGTATGGTGCTTGCGATCTTGTGACAATGAAATGATTCGAAATGTTTGCCTTGATTGTGAAATGAATGAACTGCATGACAGAGGTGCGGCCTGGTCGTGTCACGATTTGTTCGACCGTGAACCGGGCTCTGGAGCATGTATTGAAATGAGGCAACTGAAGTATTGGTGCTCCTGGGACGAATCGGTGCTTGTTTGATGCATCTGGATTCGAATCGGAGTGCAGTATGAAATGAAATGAGAGAAATGATTGTTTTGACCGAGGCTCGAATTGGTTGTGCCGTGTTAGCGACTGGCAACTAACCGAGCTCTGGTATAGGTATGAAATGCGATCGGGAGCAGTGATGCATGCCGTGACGAATCGGTGCACCTCAGATGCGACTGGTTTCGAAACGGTGATGCGTTGTGGGAGTGAAATGGTAGAAATTGCATGACAGAGATATGGATCAATCCCCCGATGTCTGTGACTAGCTATGATCCGGACTCTGGAGCATGTATCAGAAATGTGGCCAATCCTGGGCACGCCGAGACGAATCGGTGCATTTCCATGCGACTGAATTCATGTCGGAACGTGATACGTGGAAATGAAATGATAACCATGACAGAGGTACAAATGATTGATAAAACGTAACTCTGGAGCATGTATAGAAATGAGGCCAATCCTGGGGCACGCCGAGACGAATCGGTGCATTTTTCATGCGACTGAATTCATGTCGGAACGTGATACATGAAAATGAAATGATAACCATGACAGAGGTACAAATGACTGATAAAACGTAACTCTGGAGCATGTATAGAAATGAGGCCAATCCTGGGGCACGCCGAGACGAATCGGTGCATTTTTCATGCGACTGAATTCATGTCGGAACGTGATACATGGAAATGAAATGATAACCATGACAGAGGTACAAATGACTGATGAAACGTAACTCTGGAGCATGTATAGAAATGAGGCCAATCCTGGGGCACGCCGAGACGAATCGGTGCATTTTTCATGCGACTGAATTCATGTCGGAACGTGATACATGGAAATGAAATGATAACCATGACAGAGGTACCATTGACTGACAATAACGTAACTCTGGAGCATGTATAGAAATGAGGCCGTAATAACTGGGGCACACCGGAACGAATCGGCGCATCTTTGGTGCGACTGGATTCGAATCGGAGCGCGGTAGGTGACTGAAATGAGAAATGATTTGAAATGTCAGAAATGAGTTTAGAAATGTTTCAGAAATGAGAACTGATTTGAAATGTCAGAAATGAGTTTAGAATGTTTCAGAAATGAGAAATGATTGGTATCGAACTAATTTGATTTGATAATTTACAATTGCGACTGGCTATGGCTGTCTACCGATACCGACATGCTAGAAATGAATATATATATATATATATATATATATATATATATATATATATATATATATATATATATATATATATATATATTTATTTATATTTGGATACATAGTAAACTATTGTATAATAACTATTGTATAATAACTGCTCATAAAAATTTGTTTTATTGTACTGATATATTCTTTTTTTAAATTATTCTTTAATTTAAAAAAAATGTAAAGAAAAAAAAGTATTTTCTACTGATATATTCAGTTGATGTTTTCTTTGTTTGTTTAGGTTTGTTTTTGCAATTTGTCCTTCATGTTGTACCTTTTTTTTCATAGTGTCTCTAAATGGCTTTGATTTATACCTAAAAAAAAATAGAAAATCATCCAAAATAAAAATAAAAAAATCAATTGTAACCTTTAAATATAGGTGCTCATTGAGTGAACATAAAAAGTGAAAATAATTTGCCTCTCTCATGGTAATAGAACGGTTAATACATGGGCCATTTAGTTCATGTCCAAGTGTGGGAGGGTGACAGCGGAGTTTGGCTTTCCTGTATGTTCTATATTGTTGGGAGGTTGGCGTATACACACTCAGCCTGCAATAAAATAGTATTGTTGGTTAATAAGATGCATGGCATCTGGGCTGTACAGTCATTTGTCACTGTCTTATCATGGCTCTTGGGGATGACATGACCCACTCGGTGGCTCTGTGTATGTCTTACTATGGGCGGTGCTCTTTGTCTTTCTGGAAGTTCCGGGGTCACCACGAAACTCTTTCATCCCCAGAGAACAGCCTTTGTGTTACCAGAGGTCAGCTTCAATTCAGATCATTAAAGCTGCTCCAGCCAGATATAAAAATGTCATTTCATTCACTATGGTATTCATTATAAAAAAACATGTATAGGCCAACTTTTTTTTTTAATTAAAGCTGAACTCCAGGCAGGTATTAAAGACGCAAATCACAGTCGTAACTGGTCATTAAATGTATTTTTTTAATACAAGCAGCTCAATTTGACCTGGTATCAGCCTCCTGCAATCCCTGTAAAGCAGGGCTGGAGTGTGAGAGAAAGAATCAGCACAATATGCCAATCAGTTCACGTGCTGGCAAGATGCATGCTGATAGTAGGAGAGAGCAAAGATGAGCTCATAACTAGGCTGCCTTTCTTTCACCATAGCTCCCAACTGTCCCTGATTTCAAGGAACTGTCCCCAATTTGGAGCAATGTCCCTCTGTCCCTCTTTCCCCCTCATTTGTCCCTCATTTTGGTCTGATCTATATAGTTGTATATAAAATGCGCTTTTTATCTTTCAAAAAGTTTCCCAGTGCTAAACCTTTCATCTGATTTCTAAATCGCTGCATTTGTAAATTTTAAAAGCCAATATAAAGGAATAGTAATGGTTAAAAAAAAATCCCTTGTGGATTTAATTAACCTTTTTTTTGGGGGGTTAATTCTCCTTTAAGGGGGTGTGGCAGGGGGCGTGTCCTATTCCTACATGCGTTTGCTCGTACAGTAGGTGTCCCTCATTCCCATCTCATAATGTTGGGAGGTATTCTTTCACTCTCTAGTCACAGGCTGTGGGAGGGTTCAGGATGACTGGGGTTTAGAGGAAGTGGGTTGAATGACATTGGCCGTCAGTCTGAGGACATCTACTGGCAGAAAAAGTACTGCGGGATAAATCTGTGAACTGAAATTGGGCTTTCGCCAATTAACCACTTGCTGACCAGCCGCCGTCATTATACTGCGGCAGGTCGGCACGTTCCCGCGAATCGTAGTCATTGTACGTCGGCTCAGTAAAGAGCCGTAACAGGCGCGCGCCTGCTGCATGGCGGGGGACGAGATTGCGCGTGGCTGCGCTGTCCGCCGGCCACGTGCGATCGAGGGCAGGGAGCTAAATCAGGGATGTGTGTGAACACACAAATCCTCATTCTGTGAGGAGAGGAGAGACAGATTGT
Organism: Lithobates septentrionalis; assembly: GCA_037952835.1. Lineage (NCBI taxonomy): Eukaryota > Metazoa > Chordata > Amphibia > Anura > Ranidae > Lithobates > Lithobates septentrionalis. The sequence goes on along the minus strand of JBBDGP010000299.1, from coordinate 3,007,993 downwards.
CTGATCCTACTAAGTAGGAACAACAATCTCTCTCCTCCTCTAGTAAATCACATCCCCCCTACAGTTAGAACACACTGAGGGAACACATTTAACCCCTATCGCCCCCTAGTGTTAACCCCTTCCCTACGTGTGACATTTACACAGTAATCAGTGCATATTTATAGCACTGATCGCTGTATAAATGTCAATGGTCCCAAAAATGTATCAAAAGTGTCCGATCTGTCCGCCGCAATGTCGCAGTCCCGATAAAAATCACAGATCGCTGCCATTACTAGTAAAAAAAAAAAACGAAAAAATTAAAAATGCCGTAAATATATTCCCTATTTTGTAGACGCTATAACTTTTGTGCAAACCAATCAATTTATTCACTTATTGCGACTTTTTTTTTTTACCAAAAATATGTAGAATACATATCGGCCTAAACTGAGGAAGAAATTTGTTTTTTTATATTTTTTTGGGGGATATTTATTATAGCAAAACGTAAAAAAAAAATAGCTTTTTTTTTTGTCAAAATTGATGCTCTTTTTTTGTTTATAGCACAAAGAATAAAAACCGCAGAGGTGATCAAATACCACCAAAAGAAAGCTCTATTTGTGGGGAAAAAAGGACATCAATTTTGTTTGGGTACAACATCACACAACTGCGCAATTGTCAGTTAAAGCAACGCAGTGCCACATCGCAAAAAATGGCCTGGTCAGGAAGGGGGTAAATCCTTCCGGTCCTTAAGTAGTTAAAGATGGGCCTTCAGTCATTTTTTTTTAACTTTGCATCTATTAAATCTTCTGCCCTTGTTGTTGTTTTAACTTTGGATAGTAAAAAATTTTTTTCTGCCAGTAAATATCTTATACAGCCCACTTCCTGTTTCTTGTCTGGTCATTAGCTTAGGCTTATTAGGGGGGGGTGAGTCATAAGAGGGCCAATGAAATGTGCAGAGCTGGAGGTGTGCCTCTGTGTGTCTGTGTAAATCCAGGAAGTGAACAGGCAGCAGCTTCAGCTGCCCACAGTTAAAATGGTTGCAGCCAGACTCAGTGGAGGGAGGTTTCTGCAGCATATTTGGCAAGTACAGAATCCCAGTATATATAAAATAATATGCAAAGTGGTTGGAGGGAAGCTTCAGAGTGGCAAAGATGTTTTTATTAGAAATGATGTGAGCAGACTGCGGTTCCTCTTTAAAATAGCCTCCTTCTCGCCTTCTTCATACACAACTGGCTAATTTTTCTTTAAATTTTGATAAGTATCTAACTTTGTTAGTGCAGCAGCTTAGCACGTCCTGCTTTCTTGCTTAGGCAAGAATAATGAAGGTAAAACAGTAATGCCCCCGTACACACGGTCGGACTTTGTTCGGACATTCTGACAACAAAATCCGAGGATTTTTTCCGACGGATGTTGGCTCAAACTTGTCTTGCATACACACGGTCACACAATGTTGTCGGAAAATCCAATAGTTCTGAACGTGGTGACGTAAAACACGTATGTCGGGACTATAAACGGGGTAGTGGCCAATAGCTTTCATCTCTTTATTTATTCTGAGCATGCGTGGCACTTTGTCCGTCGGATTTGTGTACACACCATCGGAATTTCCGACAACGGATTTTGTTGTCGGAAAATTTTATATCCTGCTCTCAAACTTTGTGTGTCGGAAAATCCGATGGAAAATGTCCAATGGAGCCCACACACGGTCGGAATTTCCGACAACACGCTCCGATCGGACATTTTCCATCGGAAGATCCGACCGTGTGTACGGGGCATATAACTTCTGTGCTAAGGTATGGCACCAGTCCATATGACTAAATTTGCTCTATATTCCAAGTGTATCTGGCATGCAATGTTATCTAGCCTCCACTTGGCCCTGCTGCTCATCTCCGGCTGGGGGATCCATAAGCCCTGCAGAAGAGAGAACAAAAGAGGGTGCACCGGCCTTGTGCATTAACCATGACGCCTTTTATTTAAAGTGGAGCTCCACTCAAAAAAGGGAAGCTCCACTTGTCTGCCCCTCCCCCCTCTGCTGCCACATTTGGCACCTTTTGGGGGGTACCTGATTTTGACAGGTACTCGCTCCCACTTCCGGCTCAGTATGCCCTCTACTTCCCCCGCAGCCTTCCCATTCACAAAGCACCACGCGTTTTGCGCATGTGCAGCAGGGAACCAGTTGTGATGCCGCAAGGCTTCCCTGCTGGTTTCCTTTAGTCAAGATGGTGGCGCAAGAAATCTGATAGCTGGATAAAGAATCAGCTCGGGGAGGACCCCGCTGGATTCCTGGACAGGTAAGTGTCCTAATATTAAAAGTCAGCAGCTACAGTATTTGTAGCTGCTGACTTTTAATTATTTTTGGGGGTGGGGGGGGGAGCCTGGAGGTCTTCTTTAATGATAAAAAGTATTGTACTCACAAAGAATATAGAGCTTCAAACCCAATGCAAATTTCCAACAGACCGACCAGAACTGGTCCAGATGGACCGAAACAACGTCCCTGAGTTGTTCAGATGCTTACGTGATTTGAGGGTGCCCTCTCTTCTTCAGAGCGCCCTCTTTTGTTCTCTTAAGAATAACAAAGGGTTTCCTCTGCTGCCTTCTTCCTAGGAGGCAGTCTCACTGATGGGCACATGCGTGCCATGAAAATCTATGCATGTGCTGATGTGTTGCAGGTCTTATGAGTCCCATGCCTAGCAGCACCCCTGCTGCAGAGTAACCATTGGTCACTCTCTTGGCAGGGGAGCCATTCACAGAACATCTTGCATTTTTTTTGCAACAAATGCAAGGCATTCTCTGATTGGACAGGGTGGGGAGGTGGGACACCAACATCACAATTTCTACCTCTTCTAATTAGAGAATGCCTTGCCTTCATTGAGAAAAACACAAGGCATTGACCTTGCTTTGTGCACTGGTTCAAACTCATTTGGTGGAGGGGGGATTATGGTGTGGGGGTTGTTTTTCAGGGGTTGGGCTTGGCACCTTAGTTCCAGTGAAGGGAACTCTTAAGGCGTCAGCATACCAAGACATGTTGGACAATTTCATGCTCCCAACTTTGTGGGAACAGTTTGGGGATGGCCCCTTCCTGTTCCAACATGACTGCGCACCAGTGTACAAAGCAAGGTCCATAAAGACATGGGTGAGCGAGTTTGGGGTGGAGGAACTTGACTGGCCTGCACAAAGTCCTGAGCCTAATAGAACACGTTTGGGATGAATTAGAGCAGAGACTGCGAGCCAGGCCTTTTTGTCCAACATCAGTGCCTGACCTCACAAATGGGCTTCTGGAAGAATGGTCAAACATTCCCATAGACACACTCCTAAGCCTTGTGGACAGCCTTCCCAGAAAGTATAAGCTGTTATAGCTGCAAAGGGTGGGCCAACTCAATATTAAACCCTACGGACTAAGACTGGGATGCCTTTAAAGTTCATGTGCGTGTAAAGGCAGGCATCCCAATACTTTTGACAATATAGTGTACATTGGCTCAGTGGTTTGCACTGGTGTCCAAAGGTTCAGTTATTTTCCAGGCTCTAGCAGCATGGAGACTGTGTGGTTTTCCTTCCATAAATTAAAAGTATGCTGAGAAATAGTCTTTAACCCAAATCTGCCCCTAGCCTGCCGTGATAGTGGTGGTTTTATTCGATTATAGGCTCCTTTGAGGCCCAGGTTAGATTTCTGTAAAGGTCTTGAGAATTTGCTAGCACTATTAAATTACTAGAAGCAAATGAAATGTTAGAGCCATTGTCCCTTGTCATCTTTGTCTCTGTGGCCGGCTCTCCCTGCTCTCTGTGCCCTTTCTCCCCTTTGTCCACATAAGTGAAATGGAGCTTCTGTAATCAGCAACTTAATGGCTTTTGGACCATAATTTACAGATATTGCGCCCTGAGCTTTCCACAGCCAACCTTTAACTTGCTTTTATTACATCCTGGGACATGGCGTGACACGGGAGGCCCTCTGTGATTGGTGAGGCTGTATTACTAACTTATGGCTGTGGACAGTGGGCTCTCTGCGGTATAGGGTTCATGAACTGCAGGATTGATGAAAGCATCTCCTCTGTTAAATGATATCATGATATCGGCTTTCCTTCGTGAAGGCAAAAGATGAAAATCTACGTATCTTAGAATTCTCTAAATAAATTTTTAAGAGTGGCTTAATATACAGAGGTTGAGCAGAATTATGGAAACACCAGGTAAAAGAACAAAATTGTTACCTAATATGGTGGACCACCTTTGGCATCCAAGACAACCTAAATTCTCCTGGGAATTGACAAATATAAGTGTTGGATGGTGGATAATGGAATCTGATAAAACTCTTCATGCAAACATTGTTCCAGTTCTCGCAGAGATGCCAGAGGAGCAAAACGAGCCCAAACCTTGTTCTCCAAAATTGACCATAGTGATGATATTGAGGTGCGGTGACTGTGGTGCCCAGCAGTGGGTGCTGGTGGGTCCTTCTTTTTGGAGGTCAGCCAACAAACAACACCCCCCCCCCCTGGTGGCGCGGCAATGAAACAGAACCCCCCCCCCGCGGTTGGTCTGGCACTTACCCGCTTGTGTAGCGGGCTGTGGTGGCTTCTCCTGGAGTGCGGGCAGCGGTGTCCGCTCCTCCAGCTTCCTCCGCCACGTTTCTCCTCTTCTGCCAAAGCGCTAGGCATCCAATAGGATCGCCTGACGCTTTGGGCAATCGGGAAACAGGTCTTACAGACCCGCCTCCTGATTGGCAGGGGGGGGGGGACTTTAGTGTGATAATAGCGAAAATTCATTCACTTATCGACACAGGACTGGGTGACCCTTTTTTGAAGTCTATCAGAGCCTATCAGAGCCTCTCCATGCGCCCTCTATGGACGGACCGCCACTGGTGCCCAGGGAAGGTGCAAGACTTCGTCTGCATGCTCGTCAAACCCCAATTTGACAACACCAGATGTGTGAATGGGAGCATTATGGTCTCGGTAGATGGCGCTGTCTTCGGGAAACAATGTCTGCATCATGTGGTGCTCATGGTCAGCCAACATTTGTATAGTCACTGCCATTGACTCTACCTTTCAAGGTGAACAAATAGAACAAAGGATATATAGGCGCAAGATAGGATGATGTTAAAAAGTCCATAAATAACTGTTATGGTCCTTTGTAAAACCCAGATATCAATGCACTGATGACAGTCTACTGTGGAGTGAGCCAGTTCTGGTCAATCAAAATAAAGAAAAAGAAGAGAAAGCAATTTCTAAGTGCAGTATGTACAATACAGTTTATTAGAACAATGGTTTAAAAAAAAAAAACACTCACAGGAGGTAAGGCAAATGCACGCCTATCTTGGTGGTTGTAAACTTTGTTACACCACTTGTACCTACAGGTGAGCCTATAGTAAGGCTTACCCGTAGGTATGGTAAATATCTCCTAAACTTGCACGGTTTGGGAGATATTCACCATGTCCGGTATGTGCCAACGTCATCGGCGCATGCGCACTGAAGAAACGGCTCGCTCGTGCCGTTTCTTCAGGAGATGTGCCGTAACCGGTGGCTCCCGCGTGCATTTGCGCTGGAGTAACATCATCGCATTCCTGGACAATCAACCGCAAACCTGGAAGTAACTCCAGTGAAAGATGTCGGCCGTGGGAACGGAGTGCGGGCGGCACTTCAGGGCATCGTTCTAAGGTAAGTATTTCATAATAATCTAGTATGCGATGTATACTAGCTCATTATGCCTTTTTCCGGAGGTTTACAACCTCTAAAAGTAAGCACCGATACTGGCAGTACCTGACACGCGGCATCCTCTCTCCTGAGGTCACATCCGCCCACCGGTGCGTTCTGGATGCGTTCCAGATCGATGTGCGGCGTTTCTGGCACACGAGCCATCATCCCCGTCTCCCCCCTGCCAGATCTGACAGCCCCTCCACCACCAGCGGCTCCCACAGACTGGATGACTGGATCTGTCTACTGTATTATATTGTATTCTTTTATTTTCTCTTATATTCTATTCCTTTATTTTCTATTCTATTTTATTCTCTTCAGAAATTCCAAAACTATTCAAATTCGATTTGAAAACTTCAGCACAAAATCAGGGCACAAAAACCTTCATATAAATATCTTCCTCAATAGTTAATAGGATACAAATCCTCTCTGCCTGCACCAAATGTCAATGCAAAACCCAGATATCACCTTGTAAAAGTAGCAGTGACATCATCACTGTGCTGTACAAACCCAGTGCAGAGAGGAGAGCTGTGGGAGGGGCTCAGCAACTCCACCCACTGCAGACCGCCTGTAGGAAATGACATGAGGAGGCGGAGACAAGACCAGTCACCCTGCACAAGGAGAGAGAGCAGCAGTGAGCGGTCTTTATCACACAGAGGGAAAGTCTCACATTGGATTACTGCACAGATCTGGAAGAAATCCACAAAGGACACCGAGATTCAAGGAAGAATACACACGTCTTGTATTTGCACTATATGTGCTTATCTCAGAGTTCAGCTTTCAATGAGAAGGTCTTGCTAATGACTTTGGATAGAGACTTCCTCTTGGTCTGTTTTTGTTAATTTACAAGCGATTTGCTGAACGCATCAAAATGGGACTAATTGAAATTCAGGCAAGTTATGCATATTTTACAGTGAGCTTTCCGTTAAAAGAAAAGCGTTAGAATGCTGTGCTAGATTTAGATGTAGCGAGCTCCTTGCCGCACCGCTGCTATTTTTTTTTTTTCTGGTTTAATTCTGCTTTGGTTATGTTGGGGTAGTTGCTGGTCAACATCCAAAATGACTGCAAGAGTGACGGCTTTAGTAATCTTTTATTTAGAACAACGGATAGAATTTCTCAACCCAAGAACAAAAATGTAATATTTTGCAGCCTGGACATGTGCACTGTGTCGAAAAATTTGCTCGTTTTCGTTTTCATTTCATTCGTTTTAGCGGGAGGTTAAGGGGAGGAGCTGGGAAGTGTCTTCCCATTGTAGGCTATGCAGTTGTGTGTTTCTATTGATGCACACAGTGTAGAGGGAGACATAACTCTAGTCCCTGCATGCAAGGGGGGCTCCACAGGATGCTGCAAGAGAAAGGAGCAGCCCCGAAATAGGAAACCCGAGTCAGTGATCATTGTACCGGAATAAACTGAAAAATACACAAGGATATTAAGAAGCTGCATGCTTAGTAAGTGAATAAACCAGCTGCTGAAAATGCCTAAAAACTGCAGGTTTAACCATTTCCGGACCGCCCGCCGTCGTTATACGTCAGTACTTTGACGTTGAAGATAGCTGCCATAACTCCGGTATTTTTAAAAACAGCGGGTGGTCTGCTTTCGGATAAAAGTGGTCTCTGCGGCAAATTCGCCACGACATGACTTTTATCGGCGGCGGGAGAGGTGCCCACCCCCTCACATTTTTTTTATTGCATTTAAGTGTAAATATGAGATCTGAGGTCTTTTTGTAAACAGGGTTCAAACCACACATGTGAGGTATCGCCACGATCGTTAGAGTGAGAGCAATAATTCTAGTAAAAGACCTCCTCTGTAACTCAAAACTGGTAAGCTGTAGGAATTTTTGAACTTCGCCTATGGAGATTTTTATGTGTCAAAGTTTGTCGCCATTCCACGAGCGGGCGCAATTTTAAAGCATGACATGTTGGGTATCAATTTACTCGGGGTAACCTTATCTTTCACAATATAAAAAAAAATTGGGCTAACTTTACTGTTTTCTTATTTTTAATTCAAAAATGTGTATTTTTTCCCAAAAAATTGCATTTGTAAGACCACTGCACAAATACGGTGTGACATAAAGTATTGCAACGACCGCCATTTCATTCTCTAGGGTGTCTGAAAAAAATATTTAGGGGGTTCTAAGTAATTTTCTAGCAAAAAAAAAATGGTTTTTAACTTGTAAACACCAAGTGTAAAAAATAGGCCCGGTCCATAAGTGGTTAATATCACTTTAAAATACCCTAAAATTCCTTCTTCTCTTAGCACAAATGGTGCTTCCTGAATACATATTACAAATTGAAAATAAAACAGTTTGAATGGACCTTAAACATATTTTAGATATTTGCCTGGAGCTTTACTGTAGCTATTCAGTATCAATTATTTTCTGGAATATTTCCTCCATATATCCTCCATGACCATTGACTGATGTTATCACTTATTATCCTCCCTGGTCTTCAGGCCGTCTGTCCGGCTGGAAAGCAGGTATGGCTAGACAGACATTGAGCCAGTCTGGTTTCTGTTTTCAGAAGAACAGAATGTGCAGATGTAATTATGGCAGCCCATTCAGTTACTGTAAAACATCCATTACCGTCCACTGAGTTATGTGATGGGGCGGCGGTGATGGAAGGAAATATATTTTGTCTGTATCATTTGGCTTCCAGAGCTTTTTCAAGACCAAATGGGTTTTCAAATATTAATGCTGGACAGCGGAATATATTTGTTCTGGGGTGATCTCAGGTAGAAGTATTGCATTTAGATTTGGTGATTGTGGTCTTACAGTAGCTGAGAACCTTCTATCTCTTGCAGTGGCATCACTAGGGGGGGCCAGAGGGGGCCATGCCCCCCCCCAACATTATACTGTGCCCCCTATGTCCCCTTTAGGGTACCTCCTTCTGTGGGTGTGTGAAAAAGAACGAATGCTCTTCAGAGCTGCTATAGAAGGAAATAAACTCATCGGACATTTTATTAGTTACATAGTTACATAGTTAGTAAGGTTGAATAAAGACACCAGTCCATCCAGTTCAACCTGAGTGAGTGTGTGCCTACAACCCTGACCCTTGTCCCTAACCCTGTACATCGCACACTCACATCAGTCCCTACCCTCAATCCAAGATCCCCATTCATATACTAGGGCCAATTTTGGACAGAAGCCAATTAACCTACCAGCATGTCTTTGGAGTACACCTGTTCCATTGCTCGGTAACACAAATTGCTAATCAGCCAATCACATGTCAGCAACTCAATGCATTTAAGCATCTAGACATGGGGGAAGGCAACTTGCTGAAGTTCAAACACAGCACTAGAATGGGGAAGAAAGTGGATTTAAGTGACTTTGAACGTGGCATGGTTGTTGGTGCCAGACGGGGCTGGTCTGAGTATTTCAAAAACTGGGATTTTTCACGCACAACCATCTCTCGGGTTTACACAGAATGGTCCGAAAAAGAGAAAATATCCAGTGAGCGGCAGTTGTGTGGAGGAAAATGCCTTTTTCATGTCAGAGGTGAGAGGAGAATGGGCAGACTGGTTCCAGATGATAGAAAGGCAACAGTAACTCAAATAACCACTAGTTACATCCAAGGTATGCAGAATACCATCTTTGAACACACAACACATGGAACCTTGAAGCAGATGGGCTACAGCAGCAGACGACCACATCAGGTGCCACTCCTGTCAGTTAAGAACAGGAAACTGAGGCTACAATTCGCACAGGATCACCAAAATTGGACAATAGAAGATTGGAAAAACGCTGCCGGGTCTGATGAGTCTTGATTTCAGCTGCAACATTGAGATGGTCGGGTCAGAATTTGGCGTAAGTAACATGAAAGCGCATGGATCCATCCTGCCTTTTATCAACAGTTCAGGCTGGTGGTGGTGGTGATATAATGGTGTGGGGGATATCTTCTTGGCACACTTTGGACCCCTTAGTACCAATTGAGCATCGTTTAAACGCCACGACCTACCTGAGTATTGTTGCTGACCATGTCCATCCCTTTATGACTACAGTGTCCCCATCTTCTGATGGCTCCTTCCAGCAGGATAATGCACCATGTCACAAAGCCCAAATCATCTCACCACTGGACAATGAGGCCATTGTACTCCAATGGCCTCCACACTCAACAGATCTCATCCAATAGAGCACCTTTGGAATGTGGTGGAACGGGAGATTCGCATCATGGATGTGCAACCAACAAATCTGCAGCAACTGCGTGATGCTATCATGTCAAGAAGAACGGTCAAACATTCCCATAGACACACTCCTAAACCTTGTGGACGGCCTTCCCAGAAGAGTTGAAGCTGTTATAGCTGCAAAGGGTGGGCCAACTCAATATTGAACCCTACGGACTAAGACTGGGATACCGTTAAAGTTCGTGTAAAGGCAGGTGTCCCAATACTTTTGGTGATATAGTGTATATTCCCTACCTGGGGAAGTTCAAAGATACGCTGTGTCAATGCCAACAACTGTAGTCTCTGCCTCTCTGGCATACCAGGGTTCCCAACAACCGGTATCTCCAATGAAATGACTTATCTCGCACTCTGTTGAAGCATACTTTAGCAGTGATCTCTACTGCGTGGCTGCATGGGGGAGGTAGGTGCAATGTGAGAAAAATTTCACAGATATTTTGAAAATCCCATTTCAGTTACAGTGGAACCTTGGTTTACGAGTAACGTGGTTAACGAACGGCGGGCAACTTTTTCCTTTAAATCCTGACTTGGTTTGCGAGCATTGTCTCGCAAAACGAGCAGGATTCAAGCCAATGAGGTGTGCAGTACCGCATTTGGCCAGAGGTGCGGGGGCGCCGGTGACACTCGGAATGGTTCGGCGCCGCTCGGAATTACTCGGAATCACTCAGAAATACTCCGTTCCTGAGTGTTTCTGAGCCTTTCCGAGGGTTTACGGCGCCCCCCCACCTCTGGCCACATGCAGTATTGCATGCAATAGAAGTCAATGCGGAACGAATTATCTTCGTTTCCATTGACTTCTGTGGGGAGACTCGCTTCTCTATGGGGAGACTCGCGAGTGCTTTGGATTACAAGCATTCTCCTGGAACAGATTATGCTCGTAATCCAAGGTTCCGCTATATTTGTAATTTTTTTTTTAAAACATATAAAAACATTACAATGTAATGAGTATTCTCTCACTGCAACAATGAGTTTATTCTGTGCTTTGATTCTACTTTTAAGAGAAATCCTTTTATTAGAATTGTAGCCTGGAGCTCCGGGGGCCCCCTGTGGTGTAGTACAATAGATGGGCCCATCCCCTTTTTTCATGCAGTAGGGATTTGCGAAAATATTACCCATCAGAGAGTGTAAAGGTCAAATAAAATTGCTCGGCGTACCTGAGTCTGCCTTCTGCTTATAGTTCCTCTTTTCCTGCTTTAAAAAATGATTTCAGTGCCTAAAATATCATTGTCAAGTCTCACTTTCCTTCAATCAGTAAGTGTACAACTCGAATAGGTAAGGATGAAGCTTATTGCACATTTATATTGCACATTATTGGCCCATTAATCGGCACTGTGCCCTTTCTGGGTGATGGTGCTACTCTCTCGGTATACTCACCCATTCATGTTTCTTTCCCACCCATTGGAGCTCTAACTGAAAAGCAGGTCTTCGGGGCATATTATGGTTTGACCTCTGTTAGCACTATATATATATATATATATATACACAGGGCTTTTTTTCTCATAGAATAGGTGCAGGTACTCCACCCTTTCAAGTCATCCCTTGTCTCCACCCCCTACCCACCTCCAAGCACCGTCCCTCGGTTCCACCCCCTACCCACCTCCAAGCACCGTCCCTTTAAGACAATACAAAACCAAATATTATTTGGTGCTTGATATGACTCTATGAAATTTGCAAACAAAAAGCAATAAAATAGAGCCCCTACAGCAACAATAGACCCCCCCAAGCAAAAATAGATCTCTCCCAGCAACAACAGACCCAGCTAGCAAAAGTAGATCTCTCCCAGCAACAATAGACCCAGCTAGAAAAAAAAGATCCCTCCCAGCAACAACAGACCCAGCTAGCAAAAATAGATCCCTCCCAGCAACTATAGACCCAGCTAGCAAAAATAGATCCCTCCCAGTAACTATAGACCCAGCTAGCAAAAATAGATCTCTCCCAGAAGCAACAGACCCAGCTAGCAAAAATAGATCCCTCCCAGTAACTATAGCACCCAGTTAGCAAAAATAGATCTCTCCCAGCAACTATAGACCCAGCTAGCAAAAATAGATCCCTCCCAGTAACTATAGACCCAGCTAGCAACAATAGATCTCTCCCAGCAACAACAGACCCAGCTAGCAAAAATAGATCCCTCCCAGTAACTATAGACCCAGCTAGCAAAAATAGATCTCTCCCAGAAGCAACAGACCCAGCTAGCAAAAATAGATCCCTCCCAGTAACTATAGCACCCAGTTAGCAAAAATAGATCCCTCCCAGTAACTATAGACACAGCTAGCAAAAATAAATCCCTCCCAGCCACAATAGACCCCCTCAGCAACAATAGATCTCACAGGAACAGTAGACCCCCCTAGCTACAATGGATCCACCCCAGCAACAATAGATCTCCCAGCAGCCAGCAACAATAGACCCCTCTCTTAACAGTAGGTCTCTCCCATTAACAATTGACCCCAAGCAAAAAAAGATCCAACCACCAGAAGCAATAGATACCCCCAGTGACAATAGATCCCTCAGCAGCAAGCATGAATAGACCCTTCAGCATACCCCAGCACCCCTTGTGCTGGAGGTGCCGGAACTGCGTTCCCCTACCTTCCAGCTGAAAAAAAGCCCTGTATATACTGTATGTAACTTATGTTACCAGATATAGCATCGTCCCATACCTCTAATGTGCCTGGTGCTTTTTTTTATTTTATTACATAATTATAAATGCTTTTATCTATTCCTTGTATCTTCCTTGACATAATGCATTTGATCTTAGTCATTTTAGGTTACAGTACATAGCACTGACATAATATGCAGCTCTTTAGCTTTCAATATTTCCTCCCTAAACCAGGTGAATAAAAAAATATTGTTGTCGAGTCTCTTTCTATTTTTTTAATATAAGCACTTACCTAGAATTGAAGAGGATGGTACACACCTACATATTATGCAGTCCATTAAATCTATAGTATAGCTTGTACACAATGGCTCATTTAGATGCCAACAATGATATTCCAATAAGAGTCAGATCCTTTGTTTCCTGTTCTGCAAAGTGATGTTGGCTGTTCTGCTTCCCCCCCCCCCTTGGCAAGGATCTCTTAGTACATCTGCCTATTAATGTCAATTAAATGGTGAGAGCGAGATTTATGCAGAGCTGATGATCCCACTGAAGCCATTAGGCTGCAAGAGGAAAACTTTGATTGAAGCATCATCCGATGGCACAGTCGCTGAAGAGTCTATGCTGAATTTCTGCTTCATGCTCTTTATTGCAAAGAATAGTGTAAACCCTCAATGGGATTTTTCCAGCCTCTCCCATGGAGAGCTAAAATGAAAATTCTAAACGTTATTCCAGCCAGTAAATAAAATTAAGATTTTCTCTCTGTACAGAGTGGTGCGGTGACAATGGACCTCAAGTAGGGAAATTATATTAGGTAATTGGCGTGTGATCAGTTCAAGTATTGTTTGCTAAACCACATCGAGGAGGAACCAGATGACAACCAATCATCATTGTGAAAAGGGAAAAATAGAGTTAAAGCCAATATTTGGGTAAAAATATAACAAAGAATTTTACTGCCATCACGTGACCCTCTGTGGTGCCACTTCCAGGAGCCAAGACTGGTGATCCACCTCTGCAGTTTGGGCCTGCCACAATTGTTGCCACCGCTTGCGGTTATGTCATCACGTTGCCACTAAAGTTCTAAGAACTTGTGATAGCTAGGCTGATTGACAGTCAATGGGAAGTGCCACCGAGGAACTGTTATGGTGCTCCATGGCAGATGGCGTGGGTTCACTCAAGGTCCAAGGTCTAAGCCACAGTTAGTCTTCACCAGCGTTCCTGAAACTGGAGATGAGCCAGAGACCCTAGTGGTCCCAGTTTACTTTGTTGCAAATTGTCACCAGGCCACAGCCCTCAGGATCATCTCACCAAGGGTGGAGACTGTTTACAGAACTGCAGATGAGAGAGTAGTCAGACATGTACCGAGATGGAATGAAATATAAGAGAAGGATATACATGACAGGGTGGAAGTAGCTACCAGGCTAGGATGGGTTAAAGTCAGGGGACTGTTTATAATGGGTAAATTAAGCTCTTACCTTAGTAGACGGGATACGGGGTTATGAGGAGGAGCCGGATAGATAGTGTTGAGGAGAGGAGAAGAAGGGGTGTCACTTGCAGATTGGAAATCATAGGAGAAACGTTTCTCCCTCCCGCCCTAGTGAAGAAGGCTGTTTACAGTTCCGGAAGAAGATGGTCGTTGGTGGTTGGGGTCCGTGATGAGGGTATACAAAATGAGGTATATTGATGAAACGGTGCGACCCATCTCAGGTATGGAGTCCTCCCGGTTGGTCTGGTTCAGTCTAGACTGACCGGGTAGTTAAGGTGGTAGGGGTCTGTGGTCAGTTAGTGAGTCCTCCAGGCGGTGTTTGGAACTTGGGGACAGAACTTACCTTAGCGGTATCACAGATTCCAAAGTTTCGGAGATGGTGTCATCAAGGATCTTTAACCATTTATTGTCTTTGATCTTTTAAATATACAAACGTTTTATGTTTAACTATGGTTTTGGTTAATCAAAGGCCGAACTGGCCATTTAACTCCAACACAGTTGTGGTGTCCTTATTTAAGAATTAAAGGGGGAGTTGCAGTGTACAGGTTTGAGTATGGTAGTAGGTGATCTGAACTACCCTAGTCAAGGTTTAGGCAAGTAGCAAGCAGGAGTGCAGTCAGGTTTTTCCAGATTGCCAATGGTCAGGCATTCTCACAGGCAAATATTATACCTCAGGTGGGAAAATAGTCAGGCCTGAGCAAAGGTCTAGGCAGGCAGCAAGCATGAGAGTAGTCAGGTTTTTCCAGATTGCCAATAGTCCAGCAATCTTACAGGCAAGTATCATAGCTCTTTGCATATGGGGGTGGGGTAGACCAGTCTTCATCTTTAAGGGTTGTGTATATGGACATTGCTTTTTTGAGTCCTAAATTTGATGTGGGTTTCAAGCCCGCATCAAACGTAGGTCAGCAAATTCACTTTTCTGGTGTAGTGTGAATGACAGTTCAGAAGCTGTGTTTGACCTGCTTTGTGTCACATTTCTTTGGAGGCAGCAGATCCTACTGAGTTGCATTTGCCTTTTTCTGCATTTTGCATTTTAACACAATGGGGGTGATTTAATAAAACCGGTACAGTCAGAATCTGGTGCAGCTGTACATGGTAGCCAATCAGCTTCTAACTTCAGCTTGTTCAATACGCTTTGACAATAAAACCTTGAAGCTGATTGGTTTATACGGTATGAAGAGCTGCACCAGATTTTGCATGCTCTAATTCAACACGCAATAGCTGTGTGTTGAATTATTTTGAGGGGCAGCAAATTTACACTGTTATACAAGCTGTACACTCACTACTTTACATTGTAGCAAAGTGTCATTTCTTCAGTGTTGTCACAAGAAAAGATAGAATAAAATATTTACGAAAATGTGAGGGGTGTACTCACTTCTGTGAGACACTGTATAAGATGGATAGATAGATAGATAGATAGATAGATAGATAGATAGATAGATAGATAGATAGATAGATAGATAGATAGATAGATAGATAGATAGATAGTGGATGGATGCATTGATAGACAAATAACTAAAAAATTAAGCATAAGGAAAATAATGGGTGCATTCATAAATAGATAGATAGATAGATAATTGCAAATTAACTAATCAGAATGAACTCTCCACTGATCTGAACCTACTACCTATTGTATTGCTTGTCTTTCTCTTTAGATCAGCCTTTTTCAACCCTTAAAATAATTCTCGGGTCTCGGGGAATCCATACTAAGTTTATAAGATGTCAGTGGGAAAATACCCCTTTATAGTGGTGGTCATGGAGAAGAATACCCACCTTATAGTGGTGGTCATTGAGAAGAATGTCCCCTTATAGTAGTGATTATTGAGAGAAATGCTCCCCTTAAGGCTGGTAGTCATTGAGGGGAACCCCCCCTCCCTATAGTGTTGGGTGTCTTTACATCAGAAGAACCCTTAAAATAATTCTCAGGTCTCAGGGAATCCCTGCTAAATTCATAAGATGTCAGTGGGAAAAATACCCCCTTATGATGGTGGTCATGGAGAAGAATGCCGACCTTATACTGGTGATCATTGACTGGAATGCCCCCCATTAAGGTGTTGGTCAGAATGCTGCCCTTAAAGAGAGCTAAACATTTTATTGGTGTCATGCTGCTGGCTTTACCAATGGTATCGGACCCAGAACTATGGTGGCATCATTAGATGTGAGGTCAATCTGCCACAAGCCCTAGCAACCTGTAGAGGGTTCCATGGTTCCCTAGTTGGGATATATCTGCTTTAGAGTGTAAACTCTCACGAGTAGGGTCCCCTAACCCCTCTGTCTTGAATTGTATTGTAAATATAATGTCTCCCTTCATTTTATTAAGCTCTGTGCACACTGTTGGTATTATATACTTTACGTCCTATATAATAATAATAGAAGTAGAGCTCTGTGCAGCTAACATTGAACATGCCTGCATGCTTAGTCATGTCTTATCCTTATATTATCATTGTTTAGTTGCTGCTGTAAGATTTAAGTTTATGTGCACAGTCAAAGTCATAAGCGACTAAAATGTAACATTAAATGATAAAGCATCACATACACTCTAGAGATCCTTTTGATTTACAGCGATGTTATGGAGCAGTTATACTTGTATCATTTACATTCCCTGAAAGAGGACTTTTCCCTGTTAATTGAATTAAGCGCAGCACGCCTCCCATCCGATTCTGCAGTAAATGATCCAGACCAGTCTATGAAGCCATGTGCATTTCATTTGGTGATGAGATGAACAGCGGATAGAGTCTCTGCGACATCAAATTTCCATTAAGGAGATGATATCGTCTGGACTGACGTAGCCTAAAACAAATATCTCCATTCTCAGCAGGACACGCGATAATGATCTGAGAGCTTTTCAGGACAGCCAGAGTGCCTGATATTTTTGTCTCGTCCTCTGGCTGCTCTGCTCAGACACTCATCATTCATGCTTTTCCCATGAAAAGAATTGCAGATACAGGCATCGTGGATAATGTGCACTGTGTCTTTGTGTTGTGTGTTTGCATTTCCACAGGATCCTATAGAAATCTGCAAAGCTTTAAAGGCACAGTCCAAACAGATTTAAGAGTTAAGGCTTAAAAATTAATTCAAGAAAGACACCCAACATCCCTAGGTCTTATGAAAATATGCTGCGCTCCAGCATAGCTTTGTGTAAGGATCTTGACCTACGCTACATGGCCAAGAGTATATGGATGCCCCTCCGAAATTAATGAGTTCAGGGTACTGTTAATCTACAACATACTACTGCAAGTCAATTAGACAATTATGTACTTCCAACCTTGTGGTAACAATGAAGATTCTTTCTGTTTCAGCTTGAATGTGCCCCTGGGTGCAAAGCCAGTTCCATGAAGACATGTTTATGAAGTGATCAAGAGTGGTGAGGAGGACTTTGACCAGAGCCCTAACCTCTACTTCACCACTTGTGGTATATTGGAACATACAGTATCTCACAAAAGTGAGTACACTCCTCACATTTTTGAAAATATTTTATTATACCTTTTCATGTGACAACACTGAAGAAATGACACTTTGCTACAATGTAAAGTAGTGAGTGTACAGCTTGTATAACAGTGTAAATTTGCTGTCCCCTCAAAATAACTCAACACACAGCCATTAATGTCTAAACTGCTGGCAACAAAAGTGAGTACACCCCTAAGTGAAACTGTCCAAATAGGGCCCAAAGTGTCAATATTTTGTGTGGCCACCATTATTTTCCAGCACTGCCTTAACCCTCTTGGGCATGGAGTTCACCAGAGCTTCACAGGTTGCCACTGGAATCCACTTCCACTCCTCCATGACGACATCACGGAGCTGGTGGATGTTAGAGACCTTGCGCTCCTCCACCTTCTGTTTGAGGATGCCCCACAGATGCTCAATAGGGTTTAGGTCTAGAGACATGCTTGGCCAGTCCATCACCTTTACCCTCAGCTTCTTTAGCAAGGCAGTGGTCCTCTTGGAGGTGTGTTTGGGGTCCGAAGGGAGGGGATCATGCTCTGCTTCAGTATGTCACAGTACATGTTGGCATTTATGGTTTCCTCAATGATCTGTAGCTCCCCAGTGCCGGCAGCACTCATGCAGCCCCAGACCATGACACTCCCACCACATGCTTAACTGTAGGCAAGACACACTTGTCTTTGTTCTCCTCACCTGGTTGCCACCACACACGCTTCACACCATCTGAACCAAATAAGTTTATCTTGGTCTCATCAGACCACAGGGCATGGTTCCAGTAATCCATGTCCTTAGTCTGCTTGTCTTCAGCAAACTGTTTTGCAGCCTTTCTTGTGCATCATCTTTAGAAAAGACTTCCTTCTGGGATGACAGCCATGCAGACCAATTTGATGCAGTGTGCGGCGTATGGTCTGAGTACTGACAGGCTGACCCCCCACCCCTTCAACCTCTGCAGCAATGCTGTCAGCACTCATACGTCCATTTCCCAAAGACAACCTCTGGATATGACGCTGAGCACGTGCACTCAACTTCTTTGTTTGACCATGGCAAGGCCTGTTCTGAGTGGAACCTGTCCTGTTAAAACTACTGTATGGTCTTGGCCACCGTGCTGCAGCTCAATTTCAGGGTCTTGGCAATCTTCTTATAGCCTAGACCATCTTTATGTGGAGCAACAATTCTTTTTTTCAGATCTTTGTCATAAGGTGCCATGTTGAACTTCCAGTGACCAGTATGAGAGAGTGAGTGTGATAACACCAAATTTAACACACCTGCTCCCCATTCACACCTGAGACCTTGTAACACTAACAAGTCACATGGGAGGGATAATGGCTAATTGGGCCCAATTTGGACATTTTCACTTAGGGTGTACGTAATTTCTTCAGTGTTGTCACATGAAAAGGTAGAATAAAATATTTACAAAAATGTGAGGAGTGTACTCTCTTTTGTGAGATACTGTATATTGCCCATCAGATCTCTTCATCCTACATTAAAGCATGATCTCACAAATATTTTTTTTGGCTGAATGGACACAAATTTCCATAGACAAATCCAAAATCATATGGCCCAAAAGAGTGGAGTCTGTTATAACCATGAAACAGTTGCCACTTCCATATGAATGACCATCGTTTTTGGAATAGAATGTCCAACAAGTTCATATAGGTTATAGCTGGCCATACATACTGTAATTCATTCCTTTTTTTTTGTCCAACCAACGGGTTCAACAAAAAGAAATGAGCTGATTTCCCCAGCCATACATTTGAGGTGAATGGGGGAATTCTTCCCACTGTGGTATTGTATTTTGACAGCCTGGAGTCAGTGGCATCGCTATAGGGGTGTGGGGGGTGTGGACCGCACCCGGGTGACACCTGCCAGAGGGCTGACACCATAATGTAGAAGATGATATCCAATCACAATGGTGTCACCCCCATCTGTAACATTACATGGATCGGCGGAGCCGGGCGAAACATGTCGGCTTAGGGCTACTCCCCCCTCCTCCCCAGCACCCTATGGCCGTCTCAATAGCATGAAAGGCAGAGTTTTAAACTTTGGAGCCACCACAGCACTGATACAGCCAGCTACCACAGAGTATGGTCAGCCTGGAATCCTATGTTTTATGGCTTGCATACGTTCCTGCCGGCGGTGAGGATGAGCGCTAGTTGCTTGATAGTTGTAAACGACACTACTCTTGCCATTATATGCAGTGTTATATGGGAATTCACCAAGGACTGTATTTCAGAACTGTAGGAGTTTCTGATAACCCGTTAAAGGGGTCAGTATACATTTGGACTTGTCACTGAGAATGCAGCCTCTCCAATTAATAGAGATCGATGACATTACGCAAAATGCAGCTGATCCAATCACTAGAAACCAGTGACATCACTGAGTATGCAGCCTGTCCATTCACTGGGGACCGATGATAGAGTTGAAAATGCCGCCTATCCATTCACTAGAAACCGGCGGTGACATCATTAAGAATACAGCCTGTGGAATCATTAGAGACCAGTGACATCACTGAGAAGGCAGCCTATGCAATCATTAGAGACCAGTGACATCACTGAGAAGGCAGCCTATGCAATCATTAGAGACCAGTGACATCACTGAGAAGGCAGCCTATGCAATCATTAGAGACCAGTGACATCACTGAGAAGGCAGCCTATGCAATCATTAGAGACCAGTGACATCACTGAGAAGGCAGCCTATGCAATCATTAGAGACCAGTGACATCACTGAGAAGGCAGCCTATGCAATCATTAGAGACCAGTGACATCACTGAGAAGGCAGCCTATGCAATGATTAGAGACCAGTGACATCACTGAGAAGGCAGCCTATGCAATCATTAGAGACCAGTGACATCACTGAGAAGGCAGCCTATGCAATCATTAGAGACCAGTGACATCACTGACAAGGCAGCTTATGCAATTATTAGAAACCAGTGACATCACTGAGAAGGCAGTCTATGCATTCTTTATATTTGCTAGATCAGACATAACTATAAATTAATTATAAACAATGGGGGAGGAAAGATGAAACACTGCACAGCCCAGGTGAGAAATGATGAAAGCGGCTTCAGCCCAACTCCTCGCAGGAAATACCCCTGATGCATTTCGCCCAGCCCCCAGGGCTTAGTCCCTGGAACTAAGACCCCTATGACTGAGCCCTGTGGGTGGGACGAAACACATCAGTGGCATGACCTGGGGGGAGCTGGGCTAAAGCTGGTTTCATCTTTTATTACCGGGCTGTTTCTTCAGAGTGTGGCGTTCCATCTTTCCTTCCCCATGTATGTATATAGAGCCGGTATGGGCTCTCTCAACGCCGGCACCTGCATGAATGAATGATTTGTAAAGCGCTGCAAATGCGAACTAAATCGCCTCAAGGCGCTAATGTGTTTTGTGCTGTTATCCTCTTAGAAGAGGAAGGTCTTGAGTTTTTTCCTGAAGGCCAGATAGTTTTCTTCCATGCGGATGTAAGTCAGAAGAGTGTTCCATTGCCGAGGTCCCTGGACTGCGAATCTTCGTTCTCCCCTTGCTTTGTAGCGGTATTTGGGAATAAGGAGGAGGTTTTGGTTAGATGATCGCAGATTGCGATTGGGTGTGTAGTGTTTTATTTTCTCTCGGAGGTATTGAGGGGCGTTACCTTGTATGCATTTGTGGGGGAGGCAGAGGGTCTTAAATGTGATCCTATTCTTTACGGTTAGCCAATGTAGGCTCTTCAAGGATGGGGAGATGGACTCCCAGGTTTTTTTTCCTGTTAGCAGTCTTGCCGTCGCGTTTTGGATGGCCTGTAGGCGCGCAAGCTGATATTGGGGTAATCCTATGTAGAGTGAGTTTGCATAGTCGAGTCGGGAATTTATGATTGTTCCAACTACTGCTGCTTTGTCCTCTTCTGGGATGAAGGGGATGAGTCTGCGTAGCAGGCGGAGGAGATGGTGAGATCTGCTGACTACTGATCCTATTTGTGCATCCATTGTCATTTCTGAGTCAAAGATAACTCCGAGACTCTTGGCTTTGGTGCTCGGAGAGATGGTTTGTCCTAAGATGGTGAGAGGAGTCCACGGAGTCTTGGTTTTAGCATTTTGGTTAGCGTGTAGGAGAAGAAGTTCTGTTTTTGACCCGTTGAGTTTGAGGGAACTGATGGTCATCCAGTCATCTATCAAAGTGAGGCATTTCTCTAATTGCTGATGGTGGTCTTTTTGTCCGGTGATGCGAAAGTAGATTTGGGTGTCGTCAGCGTATGAGTGGAAGCAGAGGTCTGATTTTTTTGATGATTTTGAGGAGTGGGCGGATGTATATGTTGAATAACACTGGCGACAGGGGTGAACCCTGAGGGACCCCACAGGAGATTGTTCGGGTTTCAGAGGTGAATGCTCCTAGTTTCACTGTCTGAGAGCGATTCTCTAAGAAGGATGAGAACCATTTTAGACTAGAATCTGTGGCTCCTGCTACTTCTGTGAGGCGGACAAGTAGAGTATTGTGGTCCACTGTATCAAAGGCTGCACTGAGGTCTAACAGTACCAAGAGGCATGACTCTCCGTCATCTGCTGCTTCGAGGGCATCATCCCATATTTTTAGAAGTGCAGTTTCTGCGCCATGGCCAGGGCGGAAGCCTGATTGTAGAGTGTCCAGAAGTTGATGTGTGTCCAGGTGGCGTTGTAGCTGTTGTACTACCGCTTTTTCCATAATCTTGGAGATGGTGTTAAGGCTTGTTATCGGTTTGCGGTAGTTAGGATCCTTAGCATCCAATGTGGGTCATCAGAGCATTCCGGGGTGACAGCTTGGAGCGGCACCCTGAAGCTTGTACGGTTCCTAACACCTTGACGGCTGTGCAGGACATTCCTCCTTCATATGACATCCTCTCAGAAGGCACCGCTCACAGGGTCGCACAGCGGCGTGATCCGTCACCGGGTGTGTCTACCAGACACAGCCAATGACTGATCAGTGTACCGGCTTGCTGCCGGTACTATGTCACCACTGTGACCAATCACAGCAGATCACATGACAGTTGTAAACAATGGATGGCTTCCTTTCATGCCATCCATTGTGTTCACTTGTGTTGCTAGATGTGATTGGTCAATGTGATCACATGGTACAGACAGGGCCAATCACAGCCCATCTGCACCATGTGATTAGCTCTGGCCAATCACAGCAAATCACAACAAAACAAACTGAATGAATCAGTTTCATTCAGTAAAATGCTTGCTTATAGCAATGAAATTCACTGCTATAAGCAATCCCAATGTGTAAAAGAAAAAGAAAATCCTGATCACTTCCCCAGAGTAGTACAATGTTACTGTGGTAACATTATATTGCTATGGTCACAGTGTC
Organism: Lithobates septentrionalis; assembly: GCA_037952835.1. Lineage (NCBI taxonomy): Eukaryota > Metazoa > Chordata > Amphibia > Anura > Ranidae > Lithobates > Lithobates septentrionalis. Next base: position 2,985,331 of record JBBDGP010000299.1, on the reverse strand, counting down.
TTAAAAAAAAATGTTTAAAAAAAATGTAATAAAAAGAAATTGAAAAAAAAATTATTACATTTCTTCTTTCATACTGTCACCAGACAGATCAGTGTCCCTTATTACAGCCACAGCCAGTGTCCCTTATCACAGCCACGTTATATGATATAACTTACTAAGTACCTTGGACTGTCTACTTTCCAAAAAGGGGTAATTTGGGGGGTATTTGTACTGACCTGGCATTTTTGGGCCTCAAGAGATAGCCCATCAGTACATCAGGATTGATCAATTTTCAGATATATATACCATAGTTTGTGGAGTCTATAACTTTCCTACAGACTAAATAATATACACTGATAAATTTATAAAGAAAAGTTTATTTGCACTATTTTATAAAAGAAACTAAGAAAAACATGTTTATTTTCAAAATTTTTTTTTTTTTTTTTTATTTATTTACCAAAAAATAAAAAACCTAGTGGTGATTAAATACCACCAAAAGAAAGCACTAGTTGTGTAAACAAAATGATAAAAACTTAGTTTGCGTACAGCGTTGCATGACCGTGCAATCGTCATTCAAAGTGCGACAGCGCTGAAAGCTGAAAATTGGCCTGGTATTGAAGCGGGTAATTATAACCAGTCACAACCAATATACTTCAGCATAAAGTTTTTTGGTTAAACCCAGCCGTGGCACCGCTTTAACAGTGTCCTTATGCCCAGTCACGTGACCACTGTGCTTTGCTGACACAGTGTTCACATGATTGCTTGTAGGTTCCGCCAACTCCCGATCACTACTAGAGACTTGGACCTGTCTATGACAGCTGGGTCACTAAGCTGGGAGCGTGCAGTGTCAGAAACCATGAAATCAGGCCGAGACAGAAGTACAGTTAAATCACACTTGTTTAATAATAAAAGTAAAAAGAACAAACGTAGTCAAAACATAGCCAAAGTTCAGTAACCAGAACGGATAGTCAGCCAAGCCAGAAGTCAGGGATCAATGTAGTGGAACAGCAAGCAGGATCTGGAGCCAGGAGGGATGTCAGCAAAGCAAGTCTTGAACAGGATCGCAGGAGATAGTTTCTGTGATGTTGACCAAGGCGAAGGCAGAGATCCTTTGGACTGGACGGCTTAAGTAGGCAGGCCTGACGAGCAGGATATCATCAACAGCTGAGTAACTGTGGAGAGAGATGGGAGCTGGCAATTAGCCGACAGCTGAACGGCCAGCTCAGAGAAGGAAGGGCTGAGCCCAGCCCTGACAGTGCAGTAAGCGTAACCTCAGCACAGAAACCTTGGACGCAAATGTGCAGCATATGTGCTTTAAAACCCACCCTCTTTGCTGTGGCACATATGCCCTAAGTGGGCGGCAAGACTTTAAAAAGATGTTTGTTTTCCGTTACCAGCCTTACAATGAAAGAAGCTAAAAAATTTCTACAAAAATCATTTTTGTTTTTAGTTTTGGAAAATCCTTCTATTGAACAATGCTATTTTTCCTTTGTGAATAACATATATTACCATACATTACTAGGTCTTTACCAAAAGAAATCACACTATTTCAGCAAGCACTTAGTAATCGCGTAGCGTCTCGGTATTAATATTGCACCCAGCGTCTCTGGTGATATATAGCTTTTTATACCGAGTTTGCCTCCTCTTCCATTCCCTATCACATCTCCCTTGTGTCTCTTTTCTCAGGTTTAATGGTGTGACCCCTTGTTACAAAAGATATTTGCCGCTTGAAAATGCATTCCTACTGAAGTTTATTGATGGCGCGTCACGTAACGGCTCCATAACCGCTGCATTTCAGAATACATAAACTTGTGTGGCTGAGGCTTCTTCTTTTTTTTTTTTTTTTTTTTGTTTTTATGATTTCTGCTCAACTTTATTCTGCTTTTAAAGTGAGTTAAAAGATCTGCTGTGGTTTGGATTCTAGTGTTAAATCTCTCGAGACATTCGCACCATAGGAAATTCCTTAAAGACGTCTGTGAACCAGAAACATTTCTTTCTTAAAGGATAAGTGCACTTTAACTCATCTTAGCTCTTTTAATATATCAAGGCAAGGTCAGCAGTTTTGCTTTGGAAAGTAAAGAAAGAGGAACGGAAAAGGGAAAAAAAAACGCGTATTCTGGAAATATGATTGCTCCAGTCTCTAGCAGGCCCTGGCCACAGCAGACTTTTTTGGAAGTCCGTCATGTGATTCAGCTGGGGAGCAATGGCGATTGGTTGTCTTTAGTGGTGGATTAGAAGAAGGACAGAACAGGCAGCAGCCCAGGGCCCCAGACTCCATGGTGGCCTATGGGGGATGCTAAAAATATTCAACTTTTTACTATAAGGCCTCATGTACACTGCTGCTGGTAAACGGATGTTCAGAGGCAGTTGAATGCTTTTTTCAGCTGCCCCAGAACTCATCCAATGTTATCTTATGTGTACATGTACATAGGGTTCGTTTAATGTAGTTTTTAGGCAGTTGAGTTTAGAGGCCTTTTTTGGAAAGCAAAAAAATGAGTTCAGACGCTGAGTTTAGAGGCATTTCAAGCGCCAAACGCTTCTAAATGTGGCTAAACGCGGTAACTCGCGTTTCGTTTCCAGGCGTTTTTCATTTTTGGCCATTTTGAAAAAAAAAAAAATTTTTTTTTTCAAACACTTCTAAACGCAAACGTGGCTAAACACAGCATGTAAACGCGGCAAAACTGACGTTTTAAATGTCGGTTACTATCTGTCAAGTTAAAGGGGTTGTAAACATAATTTTTTTCTTTGCTAATTAGCTTCCTTTAAGCTAATGCAGTGCTAGTTCACTTACCTGTTCCTTCTGGTTCTCTGCCAAATGTCAGAAATCCTTCCTTGAAATCTTCACTTCCTGTTGTTCTTCATGGAGCTTGCCACCGTCATCCGAGCCATTGTTCCTGGTGGTTAGTAATCGTGCTCGCCCCCTCCCTTGGACTACAGCCCTGCGTGGAGACGCTCTCTACGTATCAGAGAGACACAGGGGCTGGGGGTTAGTGGGCGTGTCTACGACGCTGCAGCGATACGCCTCCATACACTAATCTTCACTGCCCCGCCTGTTGCTCGTTCTCATTACAAGAAATGTATAAAAACGGCACTGCGCATGCGCGGTGCCGCTAAGCACACTGGGAGATGTAGTTCCGTGGTTGCCGTGACGCTGCTTTAAAGCACGCGCACCGCAAACCAGGAAGGAGAAGCCAGAATCACTGTGGCATAGACGGAGGCGATATTTAGATACACATTGCACTTGTAAGTAAAGATTTTGGCATGAAATCATACAATTCTTTTGATTAAGTATGCAATTAACAGTGGAGATATGTGAAAAAAAAATTATGTTTACAACCCCTTTAAGTCGTTCAGGAGAGGTTGTAAAAACGTCCCGCGTACATTAAGCCTAAGTCAATTTTTGCTTTTCATTTTATGTACACTTACTAAAATGGCAAATTTATTTACATGAAAACTCAACTAAACTCAAGCCCAACTAAATATTATGTATTTTCTGGAAGCAGAGACCCCCCCAAGAGAAGCCTTTCTCAACCTTTTTACCCTGCTACGTGTGGCGGAAAACTAACACCGAACATCACCCTGAGCACACCATCCCTACTGTGAAACATGGTGGTGGCAGCATCATGTTGTGGGGATGCTTTCCTTCAGCAGACAGGGAAGCTGGTCAGAGTTGATTGGAAGTTGGATGGTGCCAAATACAGGGCAATCTTAGAAGAAAACCTGTTATGCCGCGTACACACGATCGGTTTTCTCATCGGAAAAAGATATGATAGCTTTTCTGACAGGATTCCACTCAAGTTTGCCTTTCATACACACAGTCACGCAAAAGTTCGCTGAACTTACGACCGCCAAGAATGCGGTGACGTACAACGCTACGACGAGTCAAAAAAATTAAGTTTGATGCTTCAGAGCATGCGTTGAATTGTTTCCGAGCATGCGTAGAAATTTTGCGCGTCGGACTTGCCACAGACGATCGCATTTTCGGATAGGAACTTTTTCCAACTGAACAATTGAGAGCATGCTCTCAATCTTTTGCTGGCTGGAGTTCGGCCAGCAAAAGTCCGATGGAGCATACACACCGTCGCATTTTCCGACGAAAAACTCTCATCGGTCTTTTGCGGGCCGAAATTCCGATTGTGTGTACGCGACATTAGAGTCTGCAAAAGATTTAAGACTGGGGCGGAGGTTCACCTTCCAACAGGACAACGACCCTAAACATACAGCCAGAGCTACAATGGAATGGTTTACATCAAAGCATATTCATGTGCAGGGACGGATTGATAACTCATGGGGCCCCCGGGCAATAGGAGATTATGGGGCCCCCGGGCAATAGGAGAAGATTATGGGGCCCCCGGGCAATAGGAGATTATGGGGCCCCCAGGCAATAGATTATGGGGCCACACAGTATACACACACACATACAGTATACACACACAGACACACAATATACAAACACAGTATACACACAATGAAAAGGTACTGGAGAGGCGGGGCAGCTATAATCTTGGGATTTATAAAAAAACACCGATTTTTTACATACTGTCCCTGGTTTTATTGAGACTGGCAACCCTGATGGGGCACCTTAGTGGCATGGGGCCCTCGGGCAGTGCCCGAATGGTCAGTCCGCCCCTGTTCATGTGTTAGAATGGCCCAGTCAAAGTCCAGACCTAAATCCAATTGAGAATCTGTGGCAAGACTTGAAAATTGCTGTTCACAGATGCTCTCCATCCAATCTGGCAGAGCTTGAGCTATTTTGCAAAGAAGAATGGGCAAAAATGTCACTCTCTAGCTGTGCAAAGCTGGTAGAGACATCCCCAAAAAGACTTGCAGCTGTAATTGCAGTGAAAGGGGGTTCTACAAAGTATTGACTCCGGGGGGCTGAATACAAATGTACCCCACACTTTTCACATATTTATTTGTAAATAATTTGGAAAACCATTTATAATTTTCCTTCCACTTCACAATTATGTGCCACTTTGTGTTGGTCTATCACATAAAATCCCAATAAAATACATTTACCTTTTTGGTTGTAACATGACAAAATGTGGAAATCTTCAAGGGGTGTGAATACTTCTTCAAGGCGCTGTATAGGCTACCACGATCATAATGTTGGTGTGCTTTCCAGCCCCCGTTTGGCCCCAGTTGGCTACTATTCCTTTACAGCCCTACCATGAACTTGCCTCAGTCAGTTTCAGATGCACAATGTGAAGATGAGCAGATGTTTCCTCGCCTCTAAATATAGCTCCAAGGCTCCCGGTGAGTCTTCTAAATGGAACTTCATAAAGAAGATAACGCTCTTACATTTTGTATACATTTGCCTTGCATTTTGAATTATCAGCTTCTTAAAGTCCTCCCAGCTGAATTTACCCTTTCCACATCTACGCTCTTCAAGACCTACAAAACAGCCGGGTGCTCAGAAGAAAGGCTTTTGTACCTTGTTTGATGTGTGACTTGGAGTGAAAAGCTTTTATGGTGATCTGTGCAGAAACTTCTATTACGATGAGGAGTCACTGCTGAATATGAAGGTGTCAGTCTGTGCCATTCAATTTAATTTCGTTCCGCATAGGCTACTGAAATAAAAAAAAAATGCAAAGCTAAAAAGTCACAGGCCTAGGCAGCACTGGCAGTATATGGAAAGATCTGAAGGATTTTAGATACAGAAAAGAAATGTTATGGGGCCCGGAATAGAAAAGTGGCAGGCTTAAAATTTGTAGGCCACTCTCTGGTAAGCCAGTTTTGGGATCTTGTACGCCTGTTTGATATTCTTATAAAGAGATCAAAGAAGTGACTTGTGCACTGAAATACAGTTACCTGGCATTTGAATTTTTTTGAACAAAAGTGCTGTATTTTGGGTGGAAAAAAAGTTTATATATATATATATATATATATATATATATATATATATATATATATATATATATATATAAAACTATGGATTTACCACAAAATGATTATAATTGGGTGAATAAGGGTGGACCTACCTGGAGTGGTATTATACAATGCATGCATACGTCATCAGTACTGTATTTAGGTTTTGTGCTGCCCTAGGCTTGACTAAACTCGTGCACCCCCTAATTTGAATATGACCCAACCCTCCCTGTCAAGGCCACACCCCTTGCTGTTTAGGACCCGCCCTAAAATTTTCGAGTGGGGACACTAGTTCTGAGGGCCTGGTGGGGGGGGGGGGGGGGGGGCAATGGATTCCCTTAATTTGCATAGATTTCCACTCACTTCCTGTTTGGCTATGGGGCAGGAAGTGAAGGGAAGTCTCTGCAATGGGACAGGGATGGTAAAAAATAAACTGACAGGGGCTATAACCCTCCCTTATTCAATCCAAAATGAAAGAAAAAGTGTTGTCTATAGTTCTACTTTAAGCACAAATTTCTGATAATTTTATGGAGAGGACTAAGAAGATATAACCATGCCAATTGTGCAGCAGAAAACATATAGCACAGTGAGGAAGGTTTGTGGTCCAGGATGATAGGACAGTCAGAATTAGAAGCGGTCCCCCCCCCCCCCCCCCTAGAGTTGCGCATACCAGAAGCAGTGTGGCCTCTTTATAGGGGAACTAGACTAATTTGCCTCTCAGCCCAGTCCACCCCATAAGACTGGCGCTACACTAACAGTGTAGTGCAATCCGGCGGGGACTCTTTCCATGCTGCCCCCCTGCAAAGTGCTGCCCTAGGCCTGGGACTTGTCGGCCTAGGTCAGGATACAGTGTTATGTGTCATATCTTACCTGCTCTGTGCAGTGGTTTTGTACAGAGCAGCCCAGATCGTCCTCTTCTTGGGTAACCCTGCATGCTCCTGGCTCCTTCCCCCCCTGGCGAGTGCCCCCATTGCAAGCCACTTGCTCTGAGGGCACTCATGCGTGCTTTCTCCCAAGCCATAGGACACACAGAGCATGGTTCAGCTCCGCCCATCCCTCCCTCCTCACAGTAGCAGAAGCCAATGGCTCCAGTGTCTGAGCCAATGAGGAGAGAGCGAGCCTCTGTACTTGTGTACAATGCTAGATGGAGATCGGGTTTGGGTGAGTATTTAGGGGGGCAGCTGCTTACAGAAGGTTTTTTACCTTATAGAGAAACAGAAGAAAAGGGGGAACACAGGACTTTTGAGCACCCAATACATTTTCATAATAACATTTTTTTTTTTTTTTTATTTCGCATCAAAATAATAAATGAAGAAATAGTTTGGCCTGATGTACAGGATTTTCATGTGAGTCATTTTCTATTTTTGAATCTTGTTCACTGTTTATGTACCTGTTAAAGATATTTTACTTGCACTATGACAAAAATTAATATATAAATATATTGCAGAAATCATCAAAGAGAAAAAAAAAAACCCTGACGCTGTCCGCAAGTCGAAACGCATTGGAGTCCCACACTGTTTATTTGTGATTAACTTTGTGTGAAGTATTAACTATATGGCTCCAATATCCATCTATGAGCTACCTTTTTAGACTTTTATTGTGTTATTGTAATGTATGTATACAAGCCTCATAGCCTTATTGGGCTTTTTATTTATTTTGATGCAAAATAAAATTTGTAACATTTTTTGTTATAATTTATAAAAATTTATTGGGTGCCCAAAAGTCCCGTGTTCCCCCTTTTTTTTTTTTTTCTGTTTCTCTATATTATAGAAATGTTGGGATGTGGTACCGCCTTTATTTTGGTTAGGTAGGTAATGACAGGTTTTTACCGTAATGCATAGAATGCCTAATGCCCCGTACACACGGTCGGATTTTCCAACGGAAAATGTCCGATCGGAGCGTGTTGTTGGAAATTCCGACCGTGTGTGGGCTCCAACACACATTTTCCATCGGAATTTCCGACACACAAAGTTTGAGAGCAGGATTTAAAATTTTCCAACAACAAAATCCGTTGTCGGAAATTCCGATCGTGTGTACACAAATCCGACGGACAAAGTGCCACGCATGCTCAGAATAACTAAAGAGATGAAAGCTATTGGCCACTGCCCTGTTTATAGTCCCGACGTACGTGTTTTACGTCACCACGTTCGGAACGATCGGATTTTCCGACAACTTTGTGTGACCGTGTGTATGCAAGACAAGTTTGAGCCAACATCCGTCGGAAATAATCCTAGGATTTTGTTGTCGGAATGTCCGAACAAAGTCCGACCGTGTGTACGGGGCATTACAGATAAAAAAAACTTTCTGTCTTTAGAATCACTTTAATTTATTTTCTCTGCTGTCCCAGAGTCGTACTAACCATGTCTTGTCCATGTATTGTTAAATGTGGCATATTAAAAAAAAATACAGCAGGGCTACAATTGATAGACAATTGCTACATAGTGCGTGGCTAGAAAGAAGCAAAAAAAAAACAATTCTCCCGGTGAACAAATCCATAGAAAATGTGTTTATGAATAGAACAAAAATACTGTCCAGTCCATTGTTTGAACAACCGCAAAATGATTTTTTTTTTGTTGTTGTATGAAGTGTGATCTCTTATGTATTGTATACAAGCTTTTTAACCGTATCCAATTTTCATATTTTTATTCTAAATATGTGTGCCTATAAAGTCAATTTTTGTAATCCCTAGCTCTTTTTTAATTTTTTCTTTACATGAAAAGTGGACAGCAGGCATATGTATGCTCGCAAGTTTGTAGGCACCTGGCCATCACACCTGTATGAGTTTGATTGACATCCTACTCCAAAACCATGGACATTAATATGAAGCTACCGCCTGGGACAGACCCAACCAGCACAGGGGCTTTTGGAGAGGACTTCAAGTTAGCCTATTGCCTACTGACTATGGGCCCTTGCTTTGGGGTGAGCTCTGTTCTTTGGGGTGGGTGTGCCTTGGGGGACCTTTGGAGTGGTTTTGCTTTGGATTCAGGTCCATGTCTCCCTGAAACACACAGACAAACTGGAGGACCCCTATACAGATTTGGGGCCTGTATGCCCAAACCTGCATTGACTGCTTCAACCTCCCCCCCAGAGACTCTGGGCAGATGTTCTGACAGGGGGGGAAGGAATGGATTCTGTGTTCCTGCAAAACAGAGAATAAAAATCCATATCTTCCCCTAGTGAAATCACCTCACTGTTTACACAAAAAACACTGGCTAGGCACAGAGTTAACCCTTTGATCGCCCTTGTTTTACCAAAAATATATAGCAGAATACATTTTGTCCTAAATTTATGAAGAAATTAGATTTTTACATTTTCTTATTCGTTTTAAAGCAGAAAGTAGAAAATATTGTTTTGCTTTCAGTCTTTTATCTGTCTTTTTTTGTTTATAGCGCAAAAAATAAAAAAGGCAGTGGTGATAAAATACCACCAAAAGAAAGCTCTATTTGTGGGGAAAAAGTGACATAAATTTTATTTGGGTACAGCGCTGCATGCCCGCACAATTGTCGGGTAAAGTAACGTAGCGCCGTATCGCAAAAAATAGCCTGGTCATGAAAAGGTGGGGGGCTAAAACTTCCGGAGGTCAAGTGGTTAATTTCAACAGTGCTGTTAATACTAAGTACTGTAGTAATGTAAACACTTTAAATGTGCTTAGTGGACGAAGGGGAGAGGACACAGATAGAACCTCATCATGTGCTTATGCTCCTTTACTGTCTATTCAGCAGGCTGGGTTGTTGGGTTGGGTTGAGTTGGGTTGGGTTCCTCACCACTTAACGACATTTTACGCATTTTAGTTGTGTGCTGAACTGCTGGCCTGGCGTTTAGCTTTACTTATAGTACATACTTTTCCCTGAAATTTATAATCAGACAGACAGAGGAGGCCCCCCCCCCCCCCCCCATTTGGATTTTTGTTTTATATTATGAAGACAGTAGGAGTGGAAAGACACAAGGGTGGCTGGAGATACCTACAACTCCAAGATGGACAGGAAGAGAGGAAGAGAGTTGGGAATTATTTCAGCGAGCTCTCACTGTTGGAGTTTCCAAGATGCCATTGGCTAACCCAAGGAATCTAAAAAAGATTTTTTAGTTATCTTAAAAGTTCAACCTGAATTTGATTTTAAAACAATTGTACCTAAAGGAAAAAGGTGCCTCATATGACCTACATTAGCTAAGAGAGCCTTTTCGATGACTCTGATTTAGTATCACTGAGGTCTCATTTCATGGCTATGCCCCACCAACTGCCATTCTCCTGGCCAATGAGAATTCCTCTACTGCTACCGTGTTTCCTCGAAAATAAGCCCGGGTCTTATATTAATTCTGGCAACAAAAGACACCGTAGGGCATATTTTTGGTGTAGGTCTTACCATGTAATGTGCTGTCTTCTCAACCCCTCTCTCTCTGCCTGAAAGGAATCCCCAGTGTGAACCGAGTTGAAATGCTTGAAAATCCTATAATCCTCTCGATTACAGTAGTATATAATGTACAATGTGTGTGTTTCTGTAATATAATTGTGCCAAATACCTTTGTTATAGCGCCACTCTGCGCTTCTGTGACCCGCCGGAGCTCTCTTCCCCACAATTATATTACAGAAACACACACATTGTACATTATATGCTACTGTAATAGATTGGATTATAGGGTTTTACAAGCTTTTTAAACTAGGGCTTATTTTTGGGGTAGGGCTTATATTGCAGCCTTCCTGCAAAATAACGCTAGGTCTTATTTTCGGGGTAGGTCTTATTTTCGGGAAAACGCAGTAAGTGAGATGGTTTAACCACTTCCCATCCAGCAACGTACCCGTACGTTGCTGGACTTTCATTGGTTATAATGGGATGATGCCTGCAGCTGCAGGCATCACCCCAATATAGTTTTTTTAGAGGTGGCGGTCGGCTCTCTTGTAATAGCAATTGTAGTAGAGACCCAAAACCCGAGCGACCAGCCGCCACGCCAGACAGCCAAGCAAAGCCGGTGTTCCATATTGATTACACAGGTGGCTGATTAACATGGTAATTCAACTCACTTAGTGCCTTATCTGCAGTAAATCAGCCTCAGAACCTGTGTAATTCATATGTGTTCGGGTTTAAAGGGATGAGGTGGCAACCCTAATTAGGCGACCTGTCAGAATTGGTAACGGAAGTGAGGTTCCGTCGCCGCCTTCTTGCTACACCCCCCACTCCTCCATAGCAAAGATACACCGAGAAGGGGCCAAGCGGACATCTTGTTACACCGACCGGAGTTTTGCATTACACAGTTATTTTTAACAGAAAACAGAGCTTATAAGGTGAAATGTAGTATATAGAAATCTGACGGACTGTTTAGATGTTGAATTTTAAAAGCAGCGGCAAACCTGCTGACCTCACAGGTTTGCTAATCTGACAGAACACCACTGCTTTTATAATTCAATGTGTAAACAGTCCGATGGCTTTCCAAATACTGTATTTCACCTTATAAGCTCCGTTTCCTGTTAAAAAGAACTGTGAAATGCAAAACAAAACACCGGTGGGTGTAACAATATGTCCGCTTGCCCCCTTTTCTGTGTATCGTTACTGTGGAGGAGTGTGGGGTGTAGCAAGATGGCGGTGACGGAACGTCACTTCCATTACCAATTCTGACGGGTCGTCTAATATGACGGAACACCGGGTTCAGCTTTGATCAGCTGTTTGTAATAGTAACCCAGAAGCGATGACATGACATCACTTCCTGTTTACGTGGAAGCAGGAAATCAAAAGTGGTTATTTTGTTTTTTTCAATGCTTTTAATTGCAGAGGAGAGATTCGGGGTCTTATAGACCCCAGATCTTTTCATAAAGAGTACCTGTCACATGCCTATTGCTGTTACAAGGATGTTTACATGTGACAGCAATAAAAGTGCTAAAAATATATATACATACATATATATATATATATATATATATATATATATATATATATATATATATACATATATATATATACACGGTATATATATACATACATATATATATATATACATATATATATATATATATATATATATATATATATACACGGTATATATATACATACATATATATATACATATATATATATATATATATATATATATATATATATATATATATATATACATACATATATATATACATATATATATATATATATATATATATATATATATATATATATATATATATATATATATATATATATATATATATATATATATATATATATATATATATTATAAAGCAACAGTCTAAAAAAAATTAAAAAAATTAAAAAATTTAATAATTAAAAAAAAAAATTTTTTAAAGTTCCTCTGTCCTCCTATGTTTGGGCACAAAGGCGAACGCGCATGTCGGTTCTGCACGCACGCATAAAGTGATTGTCCCACACAGCTTTGATTAGCTGTTTGTAATAGTAACCCAGAAGCGATGACATGACATCACTTCCTGTTTACGTGGAAGCAGGAAATCAAAAGTGGTTATTTTGTTCTTTTCAATGCTTTTAAGTGCAGAGGAGAGATTCGGGGTCTTATAGACCCCAGATCTTTTCATAAAGAGTACCTGTCACATGCCTATTGCTGTTACAAGGATGTTTACATGTGACAGCAATAAAAGTGCTAAAAAAATAAATAAATAAATATATATATATATATATATATATATATATATATATATATATACATATATATAATATAAAGCAACAGTCTAAAAAAAAAAAAAATTAAAAAAATTAAAAAATTGAATAATTAAAAAAAAAATTTTTTTTTAAAGTTCCTCTGTCCTCCTATGTTTGGGCACAAAGGCGAACGCGCATGTCGGTTCTGCACGCACGCATAAAGTGATTGTCCCACACATGTGAGGTATCACCGCGAACGTCAGTAATATATATATATTATGTACACTAACTAAGTTTCTAAGACAAAGCCCATTTTTGGAACGCCACGTTGACTTCTTGCCCTCTTGTTCCCCATTATAAATAATTAATAGAGCTGCTCTAATTATTGATATTTTTAAATAAAGGGAAACAATGTGTTCAATGTCCAGCATGAAGTATTTCTATTCCATACAAGTCCTGAAGAAGAATGGTGACCTGTCCATCTGTCTTACCAATAACATACATAATTCAGTTTCACAACCTACTGTACTGTTTCATATATTTGCTGGATGTTCAGCTGCCAAACTATCCTGGAAGGACAGTATAAAGTGAACTTTGGATATATTTCTTAATAATTTATTTATTTATTTATTTTTTAAGCTTCTATTATTGTTTGTGATATTTTTAAATTCAGTGACATTTTTTTAGAGGCCAAAAGAAAAATAAAATAAAATAACCATCATTCTCTGTTTGGCCACATGAATAATCAGCAGCGACAGCCACTCTGTACAGCAGATGGTCTGGGCCTTTTTAATCAGGAATCGGGAGCAATGGGCCCCATTCAGTACAATGTGCGGAGTGACAGCTGGACAGATGGGCGCACCTCTCCTAGCAAAAGTAACTTTATAGCTTCCTGAGCTCTCTTTTCCGCAGTAAATGTCACTGTAAATCTATTTATACTTGCGCCGGAGTTGTGAATCAGGCCAAAGAAGCAGCACTGTTAACAACGCTGAAAGCATCATGGAATTGTTTTATTGTGCTTTAATGGCTGGAAGTTCAATATATTTATAGTCACACATCTACACAACAAAGGACTGTTTTAACTAAAGAGAGGTTAGAAAAAACTTGTGTAGCTTTTAAAATAAAAAATAAAAATTTTGAAAAAAATTCAATAATAGATTATTGCAAAAAATATTTTTTTTTTTTTACTAAATATTAATTTATTCATCAATAAAATCAAGCTTCAAAGATTTCTATTTCTGGTTATTTATAGTAAATGATTATTATTTGTTGTAGTAGTAGTATTAGTAATTTAAGTAGTAGTATTATTAGTAGCATATCATAAAAATTTGAAAACATTATTAATATTCTCATCATTATTATTACTATTGGTAGTAATAGAAATAGTAGAGGTAGACGTATTTAATGTTTCAGTTTGTTTATTATTTCTTTTTTTTTTTTAATTGACAATTTTTATTAAGTTTTGATCGTTTCAATGCAAAAATATAAGGCACAAGTACAGGAAGAGGTAGTGAAATAAAATAAATAAAGAGGGGGAGAAATGAAAATTAATGAGGGATCAACAGACTTCTGTAGGTGGCGTGGATGCATCCTGCAAATATCAAACATAGCCGATTAATAAAAGGAGGCTGAAATACGGCTCTACAAGAGTGTGAACATAACACAGTAGTAATTTGTTTATTATTCCATAATTCTCCAGTATAATATACTATATTTTCATTGTATCCCATTTTTATTTACTAAATATTCATTTATTCATCATTAAAATGTTAACTAAGGAGCTTCTCTTCAGTGATTTTTTTTTTTTATATATATATATACTAAAAAAAAAAAAAAAAAAAAAAGTTTTTTAAAAAAAATGCATTTTGCTTTCAGGCATTTTTTTTTCAGAGGAAAGCACAATGAATGCAATTACCAGACTCAATTGTTCATGTGCAGATTATCTCCCAGGGGGCAAATTTCATCTGTGAGGTCGGTGGCAGTTTCGGTTACTGAATTTCAGATTGCCTTCAGGAAGAAAAAAAATCCTTTCTTGGCCTTCATAATATTTGGCATGGTGGAGACTTTCAAGAGTATTTGAGATGGGAACTAATTATAACAAGTCTGGTTAAAAATAAATGACAAATTATACGGAATGGAGAGCTATTTAAACCTTTTTGACAAATGATATAGTGACATGTATAAATATTATCATAAACACAACTACCCTTACTAATATGGCAGCTATATAATAATAATACTAATAGTATTAATAGTACATTGTTTTTGTTCTTGTTAATATTATTATTATTGTTATTGTTATTATTATTATTATTATTATTACGACTACTACTAATAATAATAATTAATTTGTACATACATTTAGAAATAATGTTATTTTAGATCATTATACTATATTATTATCATTTTAAAAATAATATTTACAGGTTAATGAGTAAATTATTTCCTAAAATAGGTTTTTTTTCTATTGCCTATTGTAATTGTATGCATTTAAAAATATTTCTTCAATTCCACAATTCTTTCAGCATGCTGGGATTTACGTTAAATGTACTTTTTCTCACAATGACTGAATTATTGTAATAATTATTGTAACAAAAAAAAAAACAAACAAACAAAAAAAACAAACAATAATAATCATACTATTATTATTATTTATTTATTTTTCTCAACGCCAATAAGTAAACAATCTACTAACCACTTACTACTTTTAAAACACAAAAATAAAAAAATAAATAAATAAAAAACACATTTTTAAACCTAACCTTAAAATAACCTGCATTTCTTAAACGGTGACAATTTCAAATTAAATTTTCCATTTTTTTTTTTCATAACAAAGATGCAAAGTGTTGGATAGTGGGAGGTATCTTGTTATTTATTCATGTGCTAATTTCCATCAGCCTCTTGGGGTTAAAAAATAAAACTTAATTGCTTGAATCTTGCCAGTGAGTAAAGAGGTGTCATGTAAAATGTTATCATGTCAAAGAATGGATGCTAATCAAATGAGCAAGAATGTGCTACATCGAAGTAAATGTGATATAAAAAGTGGGAAAATTATAGTGCATTTTGCAGTACATACCAATTTGTGGCTTTTGAAACTATTCATGAGATTCATTTCTGAAAAGACTCAAATATATATATCCATATCTATATATATATATATATATATAGGTATAGATATATATAGATCTATATATATCTATATATATCTATATCTATATATATATATACCGTATATATATATATATATATATCTATAGATATATATATATATATATATCTATAGATATATATATATATATATATATATATATATATATATATATATAGATAGATAGATATATACATATATAGATATAGATGTATACACTGAGCAAAATTATAAATGCAACACTTTTGTGTTTGCCCCTATTTATCATGAGCTGAACTCAAAGATCTACCACTTTTTTTATGTACACAAAAGGCCCATTTCTCTCAAATATTGTTCACAAATCTGTCTAGATCTACAGTGGCTTGCGAAAGTATTCGGCCCCCTTGAACTTTTCAACCTTTTGCCACATTTCAGGCTTCAAACATAAAGATATAAAATGTTTATTTTTTCTGAAGAATCACCAACAAGTGGGACACAATTGTGAAGTGGAAAGAAATCTTTTGGATTTTTGAAACTTTTTTAACTAATAAAAAAATGAAAAGTGGGGCGTGCAAAATTATTCGGCCCCCTTGCGTTAATACTTTGTAGAGCCACCTTTTGCTGCGATTACAGCTGCAAGTCGCTTGGGGTATGTCTCTATCAATTTTGCACATCGAGAGCCTGAAATTCTTGCCCATTCTTCCTTGCAAAACAGCTCGAGCTCAGTGAGGTTGGATGGAGAGCGTTTGTGAACAGCAGTTTTCAGCTCTTTCCACAGATTCTCGATTGGATTCAGGTCTGGACTTTTACTTGGCCATTCTAACACCTGAATACGTTTATTTGTGAACCATTCCTTTGTAGATTTTGCTGTATGTTTGGGATCATTGTCTTGTTGGAAGATAAATCTCCGTCCCAGTTTCAGGTCTTTTGCAGACTCCAACAGGTTTTCATCCAGAATGGTCCTGTATTTGGCTGCATCCATCTTCCCCTCAATTTTAACCATCTTCCCTGTCCCTGCTGAAGAAAAGCAGGCCCAAACCATGATGCTGCCACCACCATGTTTGACAGTGGGGATGGTGTGTTGAGTGTGATGAGCTGTGTTGCTTTTACGCCAAACATATCGTTTTGCATTGTGGCCAAAAAGTTCGATTTCGGTTTCATCGGACCAGAGCACCTTCTTCCACATGTTTGGTGTGTCTCCCAGGTGGCTTGTGGCAAACTTTAAACGAGACTTTTTATGGATATCTTTGAGAAATGGCTTTCTTCTTGCCACTCTTCCATAAAGGCCAGATTTGTGCAGTGTACGACTGATTGTTGTCCTATGGACAGACTCTCCCACCTCAGCTGTAGTTCTCTGCAGTTCATCCAGAGTGATCATGGGCCTCTTGGCTGCATCTCTGATCAGTCTTCTCCTTGTCTGAGCTGAAAGTTTAGAGGGACAGCCAGGTCTTGGTAGATTTGCAGTGGTCTGATACTCCTTCCATTTCAAAATGATTGCTTGCACAGTGCTCCTTGGGATGTTTAAAGCTTGGGAAATCTTTTTGTATCCAAATCCGACTTTAAACTTCTCCACAACAGTATTACGGACCTGCCTGGTGTGTTCCTTGGTCTTCATGATGCTCTCTACACATTCAACAGAACCCTGAGACTATCACAGAGCAGGTGCATTTATACAGAGACTTGATTACACACAGGTGGATTCTATTTATCACCATCAGTCATTTAGGACAACATTGGATCATTCAGAGATCCTCGCTGAACTTCTGGAGTGAGTTTGCTGCACTGAAAGTAAAGGGGCCGAATAATTTTGCACGCACCACTTTTCAGTTTTTTAATTGCTAAAAAAGTTTAAAATATCCAATAGATTTCGTTCCACTTCACAATTGTGTCCCACTTGTTGGTGATTCTTCACAAAAAATTAAAATTTTATATCTTTATGTTTGAAGCCTGAAATGTGGCAAAAGGTTGAAAAGTTCAAGGGGGCCGAATACTTTCGCAAGCCACTGTATGTTAGTGAGCACTTCTCCTTTGCCAAGATAATCCATCCACCTCACAGGTGTGGCATATCAAGATGCTGATTAGACAGCATGATGGCGGGACGGTGCAGCTCTCGTTCTGGGTGGACGTCTATAACGGCTTCCTAGAACGACCGCTCTCGCACGCCCCCCCAGGGGGCACGCTACGCGGCAAACGCACCCACGACGTGTTGCTAGGGCACGGCACGACCCCGGCTCTTTAACCATGTGATCGGCTGTGTCCAATCACAGCCGGTCACATGTAAACACGGATAGGCCGGTAATCGGCGCTCCTCGCCTCGCACTGTCAGAGTGTGAGGAGAGGAGAGCCGATCAGCGGCATCTCCATTTTCCACAAATCTGATTCAGAATCTTTACTGCCAGGAAACACAAATAATGTTTTTTTTGTGCTGCAGTGCACTTGTGTCATTATTGGAGATCGCAAACTGCTAGAAGCAGGAAAGGCGTGCAAATGTTTTAGGAAGTCTTGTTTTTCTCCCCCATCACCTGTGATTTCAGACAGCCAATTATAAAAAAAAAAACCACAAGGGTTGATTTACTAAAACTGGAGAGTGCAGAATCTGATGCAGCTGTGCGTAGAAACCAATCAGCTTCCAGCTTTTTTTTTTTTTTTTTTATAGCCAAAGCCTAAAGCGCTTGTTACCCCTTCATATTCCTGATATGTGTCTGCTGTACCATGTACTTGTATGAGAAATTATCCTGTTCTCTTTGTATTACTTCCTTTTTATGAAGTCCCTGTCCCTGCCAGCCCCTCTGCTTTCCTATTTAAAACTGACCACACTAAGCAGGAGAGCACACAGTGGTCAGTTCTCCAGCTATTCTGGGAACTCAGCCTCCTATCCTCCAATGATCAGGCTTGTCCTAAAACACCCCCCCCCCCGCACAGCCTTTTACTGGGAAGATCAGTGTGCTGCTGCTTCTCCTCCCCCAGCTCTTATGCTCTTATTTTTATATCTATACACATAGGCGTGCGCACAAGGTGTGCCAGGTGTGCCCAGGCACACCCTAATCACCCTGTGCAGCACAGATTCCCCCTACTGCACTGGATCCCCCAGCCGTCTTCCCACCTCTTCTCTCTTCTCCCCCCAGCTGTTGCTGCGGGGATGTTTTAGGATGAGTAGAGTAATTTACCGGCCCCTTTCCTTTCTGAATGAACATCGTGAGTGATCGGTAGCGTGTGTTTGAGTTTTGGGGTGCACACCCTAATGCAATAGGCTGCGCACACCTATGTCTATACACAAATGTTTTGCCTGTCATTTCTATTTTAAACTGTTTGCAATCACTTTAATGCAACTCCGTAATCATTAATACATCATCTAATATATGTCTTAAATGCAAGCAGAGTGAATGCCTGAATGTGACCTGGTCTCACCCTTATGTAGTTTGTATAGAGCAGGCCTAGAATATGTGAACACAGGATTGCAATTTAAACCCAGTCCCATTGAAGTCTATGGAGCTGAATTTGCACTGCACAGGTTCAAGCTCGCACATGACCCTTTTTTTTTAGCCGCCTCAGAATTGCACCGCATTGATGAAATATAAAACAGGGGGGAGGGGAGCACTCACATTGCCACATCCGTCAATTGGAGAGGAGAAAAAAAGGGCTGCTCAAAGAGTAGCCTAGAGTCGGACTTTAAAGGCATGGAAACAATGGAGAAGTAGAAAAAATAGGTAATATTTATTGAAAAAATAAATTACATAGTATCAACACAATATTCACAAGCATTAAAAATAATATAAGATGATACAGTTTGTACAATGAGCCCTTGTGCGTCTACGCGCTTCGACTTGATCGTGTCCTGAAGAAGCCTCACGGCGAAACACGTAGACGCACGAGGGCTTATTGTACAAACTGTATCATCTTATATGATTTTTAATGCTTGTGAATATTGTGTAGATACTATGTAATTTCTTTTTTCAATAAATATTACCTATTTTTTCTACTTCTCCATTGTTTCCATACCTTTAATGTCCGATTCTAGGCTACTCTTTGAGTACCCCTTTTTTTCTCTGCACCGCATTGATGTGAACGGCCTTCATTGATTACAATGTTATTTTCAGATGACATGCAAATCAATGCATTCAAGATGGATCATAATCGCATCAGTGTGAACCGGGCCTAAAGTTAGAAGCTGATTGGCTACCATGCACAGCTGCACCAGATTTTGCACTCCCTAGTTTTAGTAAATCTCCCCACAATGTGCATCTAAAGGGATTCCCAATGACTTCCTTGTTCTAAGTCCCAATCTAGGGAGATGTGCTCGCTACCATGTAGGTCAATGTATGCAGAGTGTGCCTTCTTATGGCAGTTTGTGATCTCCAGGTATTGCATGGGTGCAGCTAGTATAATGAGCCTGTCCATCACATCAAATGACCAATAGAGAGGGAGATGGAGGGGGGCGGGTCAAACATTTAAATATTTTTATGATATAATTAGACAGGTAGTTGGCCAAAATACTTATCTCAAAGATGCCCGCCTCTAGTGAAGTAAAGTTTGCACTTTCCCCTCCGCTCCACCTCTAAAGGCAGATCGCTCTTCAGAGAGCAAAGCTTGTGTGGACCAGCCCGTAAGTTCCTTTTATGAAAAATGATAGCATACTTTTTAACTACTTGCTGACCGCCCTATAGCACTTTTACTGCTACAGGGTGGCAGCCGTGCACCGGATCATGTGTATATATATACACGATCTTGCACTTCCACCTGCAGGGGGCGCATGCGCGCGCCGCCGGAGTGCCGCTTCTGCTGTGATTACTCACAGCAGAAGCCAATCTGCGGGTGCCAAGCACTCGATGTCCTCTGGCACGCGCTGATCGCTGGGCACAGACTCAGGACGGAGCTCTGCCAATGTAAACAAGGCAGAGTTCCGTTCTGAAAGGGGGAAAGGGGGTGGATTTTGTGTTCTTGCAAAGCAGGGACTAAAATCCATCTCTTCCCCTCGTTAAAGCACCACACATAGTAAACACAAACACTGGCTAGGCACACAGTTAACCCTTTGATTGCCCTAGATGTTAAACCCCTTCCCAGCCGGTGACATTAGTACAGTGACAGTGCATATTTTTAGCACTGATCACTGTTCAGTGGAACCGTGGATTGCAAATAACGCGGTTAACGAGCGTTTCGCAATACGAGCACTGTATTTTTAAAAATCATAACTCGGTTTGCGAGTGTTGAGAGCATGATTCAGGCCAAAGCGGTGTGCAGTACCGCTTTTGGCCTGAGGTGGGGGGGGGCGCCGGAACCGAGTAGAGCCGACTGCGATCGGCGCTGTTCGGAAATGCACGGAAAGGCCCGTGGACAGCACGGCTGACCTCGGCAAATCTCGGGTAGGAAGTCTTTCCGAGATTTGCCGAGGTCAGCCGAAGTGTCCTCAGGCCTTTTCGGCCGTTTCCGAGACTCTGCCGCACCCCCCCCCGCCTCTGGTCACATGCGGTATTGCATCCCATTGAAGTCAATGCGAACAAATTATTTTCCTTTCCATTGACTTCAATGGGAAAACTCGCTTTGATATGCAAGTACTTTGTAATACGAGCATTCTCCTGGAATTGATTATGCTCGTAATCCAAGGTTCCACTGTATTAGTGTCACTGGTTCAGTCAGTTTGTCAGTTAGTGTCTGATTTTCTGCCTCAATATCGCAGTCCTACTATAAGTTGCTCATCGCTGCCATTACTAGTATAAAAAAAAAAATCCAGAATATATTCCATAGTTTGTAGACGCTATAACATTTGCATAAACCAATAAATATGTGCTTATTTGGATTTCTTTTACTAAAAATATGCAGCAGAATACATATTGGCCTAATTTTATGAATAAATTTGATTTTTTTTTTTTTTAATTGGATATTTTTTATAGCAGAAATTAAAAAATATTGTTTTGTTTTTTTTCAAAGTTGTCGCTCTTTTTTTGCTTATAGCGCAAAAAATAAAAAACGCTCAAATACCACCAAAAGAAAGCTCTATTTGTGGGAAAAAAAGGACATACATTTTATTTGGGTCACACGACGCAATTGTCAGTTAAAGTAACTTAGTGCCGTATCGGCAAAAAGTAGCCAGGTCAAGAAGGGGGGTAAATCTCTTGGAGGTCAAGTGGTTAAAAAGTTTTATAAAGATATTATACAGGTATTTACTGAAAGTCAACTGAACTCACGTAAGACCCATCGTGAGCCAATCGTTTTTTTTTTTTTCAAAGAAAGCATCCCCCCACAAACTCCAGCGTTAAGATAGTCTGCTAATGGTTAGTGATAACTTATTCACTGTAAAGATAATTCATATGTTATATAAACGGTTGCAATGTCTAAGTGCTCTCATTTTGCCGGGGCCTATGGGACTATATCCAAGTTAACATATTTAAATTTATGGAGGATCAAGAAATGCCAAAGGCTGATTCTTAATGGTTCATAGCATATAACATCCATAACATGAATTTAAAATCTATATTAAGCAGATGCAAGAGCAATACTCAGCAACAGCAAGAGTTCAGTATAATGAGATGTTTGAGGGTAAATATAACTAGTGTGTTGTTTTTAGAGCAAAAAGTGTGAAAACCGCCATTAGGAAAAGCATATGTTGTTAAGTAAACAAAGCTTGGTGATGTAAAATGAGTTTACACATCAGGTTCCCAGTGTTTATTATCATCTGCAGCCTTGGAACTGACCGGTTTGGCTCAATCCCAGACAACCTCTTCCGTTTGGCAACGTTATATTTTCTGAAACCATAAAACGTATCAAAGCGGAGTTCCAACCAAATGTGGAACTTCCGCTTTATGCATTCCTCGCCCCCTTACATGCCACATTTGGCATGCCATTTTTTTTTTTGGGGGGGGGGGGGTTATCTGGTTTTGACAGGTACTTCCTGTCCCACTTCCTGCTTCCGTCGTCTTGCCGCCTAGGCGACTCCTCCTCTCCCCCCTCACTCTGTAATCTTCTGGGACACGTCACAGGTCCCAGATGATTGCCTGGCCACTAGGAGAGCGCAGCGCGACTCGTGCATTTGCGCTGTTTGCACCCGGCTGTTGTGATAGGCTCACCCGGGACAGAGGCGTTTGGAGGGGACTGAATGCTAGCCTCTTTTCCTACTGACAATGGGCCCTGTCATTTGAGGGAGCTACAAGCATTTACGAAGATATTCTGGTATGTAATGCAAAAGGCCATGATGGTCTCTGCCAGTGTGGGACTCATAGCAGATGTATGTGAAAGGAATGCTGTTTATTGAGATCTGGAAAGTCCTGGGTCTCCTGTTGTCTACTAGTCTGGAGGGTCTTTCACCCATTGTTAATTGTGCTCATTAACACACCTTTGTCTCCTAGCAAACTATTGGGGGATGTGTTTCTACTTATGTGTATTGTAAGTTGTGAGTTAGGAGACGGCAAGGCTCACCTGAAAGGTCATATCCCTGGGTCACCTAGTCTGGGAAAATGATTAGTTAATTAGCTCATGTTATTTAGGCTTCTGGTTACAGTTTGTATTGTCATCCTGATGTATATATTTGTGTGAGATCTCAACTAAATCAGTTCATGTTCAGCAGCCAAAACGAGTACTGCCTAGTTCTTGGTTGTCAGCGGTTTGGAATATCTGATATCTATATTCAGACGGGAGGAAGCAGTAAATGACGAAAGCACTCAAGCAGAGTGTGGGAGGTTTTGTTAGAGCTGTGAAGCCGCAAGCTGTCACAGCCGGATGCCCACACTTGCAATGACGGCGCCGCTGAGAAGAGGGGGGAGAGGAGCGAGGCTTCGGGCAGCCGCATTGCTGGGCCATGGGACAGGTGAGTGTCTGTTTATTAAAAGTCAGCAGATACACTTTTTCTAGCTGCTGACTTTTAATAAACTTACAAACGAGTGGAACTCCGCTTTAAAACAAAGTGAACAAGTGTTGAGCTAAGTGATGGATGTAATAATTTTCCTCACTTTCCATACATTACACAGCCAGACTGCTTGCCTGCTGCAACAAAATGTAGACCTTATGGGGCTTCCCTCCAACCACTTTGCATATTATTTTAATAAATACTGTGATTCTGTACTTACCAAATATGCTGCAGAAATCTCCCTCCACTGAATCTGGCTGCAACCATTTTAACTGTGGGCAGCTGAAGCTGCTGCATGTTCACTTCCTGGATTTACACAGACACACCTTCAGCTCTGCAGCCCTACAGTTCTCATTGTCCCTCTTATGACTCACCCCCCCCCCCCCCCCTTCCTGGCACACTCTCACGAGAGTGAGAGAGAGAGCTGTGCATGATGTCATAAGCCTAGGCTAGGCAGACAGGAAACAGGAAGTGGGCTGTATAAGGTATTTATTGGCAGAAATAAAATGTTTTCATATACAAAGTTAAAACAACAAGGGCCGAAGATTTAATAGATGGAAAAATAAAAAAATGACTTAAGTTCCGCTTTTATTCACCACCTTTGCACCCAACCCGGAAACAGACCTTACTTTTCAAACAGAGCCCCGGTCAAGCTAGGATGTGCAGATCCATTGCCAATCTGACAGCATGCTCCGTTATTATCTACAAGTCTACAAGTCTCAGTTCCTCTCAGCAGGCTCTTGTTGTCCCAGGATGTACAGCAGTCCGTCTCCCCTTCCTCTGTGTTCTCCTAGTGGTGGGTGGGGCTTCCCTCCAGCTCTGTGTCTCTCCACAACCCAGCACAGATTATTCTTCTCTCTCTATCTCTCCCACAGTTGCTCCTGTGCTTGAGATCTTGAGAGGAGGAGAGGAAGTGCAGACCAGAAGCTATGATAGTAGACCAGTCCCTGCATATTTGTTAGGATCAGCGACTTTTTTTTTGCATCCAACCTACAAGGAGTAAATAAGAGAAGATCATTGAACCACTTCCGGACCGCCCACTGTATATATACGTCATTTTTTTAAAGATGGATATCTCGGTAACGGCAGCAGCTGCTGCCACAACCGAGGTATCCATCTTTAGGGCCAGCGGTTCTGTACAAGATAATGATGGTCTCTGCGGCGGGTTCACCGCGAGATCACCGTTATCGGCGGCGGGAGAGGTGCCACCCCCCCTCCCGCCGCTCTCCCGCACCCTCCGCCGCTTACCGGAGCCGTCGGTTGCGGCGGAGGCGATCGGGTCCTTTCCCTTCCTCAGTATGGAGACGAGTGAGGCTAAGATGGCCCCCACCCGTCTCCATACCATAGGACGGCCGGAGCGACGTCATTACGTCAGCTCCACCCACTTCTCTTAAAGGCACAATTTTTTTTGTGTCATTTTTTTAAACGACTTTTTTTTTTTTTTTTTTTTTGCATTTTAGTCTAAATATGAGATCTGAGGACTTTTTGACCCCAGATCTCATATTTAGGAGGACCTGTCATGCTTTTTTCTATTACAAGGGATGTTTACATTTCTTGTAATAGGAATAAAAGTGATCCAATTTTTTTTTTTTAAAAAAACAGTGAAAAAATAAATAAAATAAAGTAAAATAAATAATAATAAAAAAAAAATTTAAAGCGCCCTGTCCCGACGAGCTCGCGCGCAGAAGCGAACGCATACGTGAGTAGCGCCCGCATATGAAAACGGTGGTCAAACCACACATGTGATGTATCGCCGCGACCGGTAGAGTGAGAGCAATAATTCTAGCACTAGACCTCCTCTGTAACGCAAAACATTCAATCTGTAGAATTTTTTAAATGTTGCCTATGGAGATTTTTAAGGGTAAAAGTTTGACGCCATTCCACGAGCGGGCGCAATTTTGAAGTGTGACATGATGGGCATCAATTTACTTGGCGTAACATTATATTTAACAATATAAAAAAAATTTGGGCTAACTTTACTGTTGTCTTATTTTTTTAATCAAAAAAGTGAATTTTTTCCAAAAAAAAGTGCGCTTAGAAGACCGCTGCGCAAATACGGTGCAAAAAAAAGTATTGCAATGACCGCTATTTTATTCTCTAGGGTGTTAGAAAAAAAACAATATATAATGTTTGGGGGTTCTAAGTAATTTTCTAGCAAAAAAACCTGTTTTAAACTTGTAAACACCTAAAATCCAAAACGAGGCTGGTCTTAAAGTGGTTAAGGTGTATATAATCTTAAAAAAATATAAAAATAAATAAAAAGCAAATTTAATGAATAGAATTCTGGCACTTGACAAAATTCTCCCATTTCCCTTACGGGAACGGTGACCTTATATGAGTCTTTTCCAATTAATATTAACTAATCGTGGTGTCACTTATGGCGGAAGCCAGCCCCCAGTACTTCAGACTAATTAAACGGTTGTGTTATTGGATTCAGCGAGCAGCTTTGCCCTTTTTATTAATTAGCTTCTATTGCATATTTGTTTTCTTGCTTCGTGTAAATTAACATAATAATAAAAACAAGCTTTGTGAAAGGGCTCTGGAAGGCCTCCGCGCCGCGCAGTCATTAGGCACTTTTTATGGCAATAATGTCCTTGAACACAAAGACAGTAAAATACTACAAAGCAACGCAAACCGCCACATTAGGTGGAAATAGAAATGAACAATAGCCAGGGGTCTGCAGGGAGCATTCATGGGGTATATACTGTTTCTTTCTTGTGCTTTGTTCTAGGATTCAGTGTCAAACAGAAATACAAGGCAATAATAGCTAAACCAATTAAACACACAAAAAAAACAGAGATCAGGGAGGTTAGGTATCTATACAATTAGTGTGACTGTAGGTTAATAGCGCATATTTTGACTTCCATGGTACTTCCTCCACCCCACCCCCCTCCATCATCATTGAGTCTCTGTTCTTCTCTATGTAACACCCCTCTGACACCCCAAAGGCAGGATTTGGGGGGGCGGCAAACAACCCCCCCCCAGGTCGCCAGTGGAGCGACACTAGCACAACTGCCACCTACCCCCCCCCCCCACCCACTGTCCTTGCCCTGGATGCAGGTGTTGAGAGCAGCGGTCGGAGCTGATGCGGCCATCTTCCAGCGTGGCAGGCTCCGGAAAAGCTGCTCCGGTGTCCTCTCCTGGAGCAGCTTCCACGGTGCGTCTCCCCTCTGCTCCCCCCAGCGCTAGGCGTCCAATAGGATCGCCTGACATTTTGGCCAATCGGGGAAACGGGTTTCATACCTGCTTCCCGATTGGCCGGGAGGAGGATTAGTGTTGCAACAGCGAAAATTCATCCGCTGTTGCAACACACCTGGGTGGGCTTTGGATGCATCCTCTGGGACCCGAGCCCACCCTATTTTGAAGCCTATTAGAGCCTCTGGCTCTAATCAAGTGCTTCAAAAAAAAAAACGGCTGTTGTAAATTAATGCACCTAGTGCCCTGAAAGGGGCTGGACACATGAATAGGGGGTGGGCGCAGCATGAATCTATTCACTACATATAGGGGTGGCGAGGAGAGAGGGGGCGGCGCCCGGTGCCCCTAATGGATGGGCTGCCACTGGCAAGGACTATGGAGGGCTAGCATTACACCCCATGGCTAAAATGGAGGGGGGGGGGACCAAGAAAGGATATTGGGCACCAGCCACTTTTGTTTTTTTTAAAGTTTTATTGCAGAACAGTTAAGGAGGTGAGGGTTAGGGGTCCCAGATACCATAGTAGATCCTTTACAGACTCTCCAGATCAATGCCCAGCTTCACAGTGTCAGAACCTTTAAGGCGACCCAACAGCACTGTAAGCACATTCCCAAATTTCTGTGCTTTCTTCCAATGAGTCACCAGTCCCTTCTGAGAGACCATGTAAGAATAGAAGATACGTAGTCTACAAAGAAAGTCACATAGTGGAACATTCGGCTGAGCATTAAAAAGTTTCTGGCAGCTGCACACGCACACATACACACCACTATGCTGTATACAGAAATATTGAGGCCATGTTCCAGCCAATAAGAGGATACTCCGTTAATATCGCTGGTCTTTCTCCGTAGCAGATAAAGAATAATGGGGTTGTTGCTGCGCGACTGATGATAATAGCAGATTAGCATAAGACAATGCCTAGATGAACTCGCAATGAGGATATTTGCATAGGATGAGTAAGTGTTCTATTAAGAAAATTTGTCAAAAGAACAGTTCCTTAAAGAGCAGATGTAGAATGCATAAATGCTACTGTATGTCAGTGGATGTATACTGGTTGATCGTTGGGATAGGAGCCTGGGTGCATCAATAATGGGCATAGTCTAATATGTATGTAGTGTGGAGTGACAGGTCTGGGTATAGAGGTATGTGAAATGGATGGATATCTCACCACCTCAACCTATTCACAGCATCCTGCTTTACTGTGTTGCATCCGTCCGGATCCGGTATCATCCACATATCACCGGCATCCAACTATCCAAAAGTCTGGCTCTCTCCAGCTTGGGGCCCCCCTCCCTGGGTCTCCTCCTTGGTACAACTTCCTCCAGACCAGGCAGGACAACTTCAGCACCACTTCAGCACACGTTAGGCCCCAAAACAGGTTATTGGCCCTAACAGCAGAGCTCCATCCAGCAGCACCTCCCTAGGCCGCAGCCCAGGGCAAGAGAGCAAATTAATGGCCTTTCCCAGATATTTATATCCCCCCCCCCCCAGCATGCACCAGTGGCATGAACCTCTTACTGGATTGGCTAAAGGAAATATAAATATTCATCATGGCTGGTGGGAGGGGCCAGCAGGTTACTGTACAGAGCTTCCTGAAAATATCACAGCACCCTACCTCAGTACTCCTCTCAAGAGCCCTCATCCCTGATGCAAGCAGCCATCTGGCTCTTGGGAGGAGTTATGCAAATATTAACCTGTTGGCGCACATGTAACACATATGTGTGGCGGCGAAAAGGTGGAGCCACATGTTACACCTTTACGTCACTGGATGGATCATGTTTGTGTGCTGAGAGTGCTCTCACTGCGCGCTCCCCCCCGCACACTCGGTCTGCACTAATGATTGGTAGCCGGAAGCACCACTGTGAGAGCCAATCATATTGGTCACATGATCACTGATCCTTCCCACCCTCTGAGCATTCAGACTCGGTACTGGGACTAGTTAATGGGTGGATGTAAGACTGGAGAAGTGGGCGTTCCTAGTCAGGGTGTATTTGAATGCAGACATCCTCAGGTAACGCCCACATGTGATACTGAGCCTCCATGATAGAAA
Organism: Lithobates septentrionalis; assembly: GCA_037952835.1. NCBI lineage: Eukaryota > Metazoa > Chordata > Amphibia > Anura > Ranidae > Lithobates > Lithobates septentrionalis. The sequence continues at coordinate 2,956,684 of JBBDGP010000299.1, read as the reverse complement.
GAATTGAAGTCCAATGAGTGAAAAGGGGTGGGCCAGGGATCATCAGGCTGAGGAGGAAAGCGCGGTTAGATGATGCTGGACAGTCAGGAAATTAGGTGGAGATTTAGCTGACTTGCTGCGGCTTCTAATGCACATTGTGAGAAGAGCACAATGGGGGTAGATTTACTAAAACTGGAGAATACAAAATCTGGTGCAGCTGTGCATAGTAGCCAATCAGCTTCTAGCTTCAGCTTGTTCAGTTAAGCTTTGACAGTAAACCTGGAACCTGATTGGTTTCTGTGCAAGGCTGCACCAGATTCTGCACTATCCAGTTTAAGTAAATCAACCTCATTGTGCAGTGAAATCAGAGCGAGTGATTTCAGTCCAGGAGAGGAGTCTGTACAAACTGTGCAAGACTGAAGGGAAGACTGGAGGTCAAATTTAAAGTGCTTCGGCAGCGAGGAGAGAGCCGAATGTAGCATGACAGGTATAGACAGTGACTTGATGCTGTCTTTTGCTGTGCATTCCAAGGGAGAGGCTTGTTGTGGGAGCCCTCTGGTCTGATTCCTGCCTAATGCCGCATACACACGGTCGGACGTTTCGTCTACAAAAGTCCGACGGACGCCGACGGACTAAAGCTGGCTGACAATCTGATCGTGTGTGGGCTTCTCCGGACTTTCAGCGGACTTTCAGTGGACTTTCAGCGGACTTTTCCAGCCGCAAATCTGACGGACTTTAGATTTGAAACATGCTTCAAATCTTTACGTCGTAACTACGCCGGACCCAGAAATCCGCTCGTCTGTGTGCTAGCCCGACGGGCAAAAACCCACGCTAGGGCAGATATTGGCTACTGGCTATCAACTTCCTTATTTTAGTCCGGTGTACGTCATCACGTACGAATCCGTCAGACTTTTGTGTGATCATATGTAGGCAAGTCCGTTCGTAAGAAAGCCTGCCGCAAGTCCGCCAAAAGTCCGACAAAAGTCCGACAAAAGTCTGTCGGACAGGCTGTCAGACTTTTGTAGCCGAAAAACTGACCGTGTGTATGCGGCATAACATTTAATAAGATAAAGGTCCAGCTTCTGTTCCACAGAGGAGGGTTTCAGGTGCGAGAGCCACGCTAACTCCAATAGGCAGGGTCAACTGGGTCACCTCTCCGATATTGCTGGGTGAAGGGAAAAAATCTGTGTTTGAGCCATCCAATAACATTCTTCTATGTCAGCTGGGAATAGCTTATTCTGAATGTTTCCTTCTGGTTCATCTGGATCTGCAATGCCCCGTAAACACGATCGGAAATTCCCCCAGAAAAAGTCCGATGTGAGCTTTTGGTCGGAAATTCTGACCGTGTGTATGCTCCATCAGATTTTTGCTGGCGGAATTCCCGCCAGCAACAGATTGAGAGCAGGTTCTCTATTCTTCAGTCGGAAAAAGTTCCGATCGGAAATTCCGATAGTCTGTACCAATTCCAACGCGCAAAATTCCTACGCATGCTCGGAAACAATTCGACGCATGCTCGGAAGCATTGAACTTCATTTTCTTGGCTCGTCGTCGTGTTGTACGTCACTGCGTTCTTGACGGTCGAAAGTTCAGAAAACTTGTATGACCGTGTGTATGTAAGGCAAGCTTGAGTGTAATTCCGTCAGAAAAACCATCCAAGTTTTTTCCGAAGGAAAATCCGCTCGTGTGTACGGGGCATTAGGGTTAGTTCACACCCTTACAGGGTGTGACCTTTAAAATAATTGTTACCCCCCCCCTAAAAAAAAAAAAAAAATCATGCTCCTGTCCCTTTAAGGTACAAGCTGTATCATAGTGCTATTGCCTTTCCAATTGCCTCTTTCTATCTTCTACACTCTACAGTACCTGGTTTATCCTGCTTGGGCCTGACTTCCCTTCTGTGAGCTGACCACGTTTATCATGGCTGCTGAGCCATGAAAGCGTGGTCAGTTTACGTGCCTCCATCATTGCAGCTCTCCCCTGTGCTTCTCTGCATCTCCCCCATCCTCCTGCTCCCTCTCCTTGTCAGTTCTGTAGTCAGCAGTGAGCCACAATCTCCTCCACTCCCCTCCCTTCTCCTCTCCTCCCTGCCCCTCTCCTCTCCTCCCTGCCCCTACTCTCTCCTTCTTCTCTGCCCCTCCTCCCCGCCCCTCCCCTCTCTTCTCCACCCCTATCTTCTCCTCCCCACCCCTCTCCTCCCCTCTCCTCTCCTTCCTGCCCCTCCTCTCCCCTCTCCTCCCCACCCACCTCCTCTCCCCTCTGCGTCTTTTATTGTAAAAACACTCACTATAGTGTAAAAATGTCTAGGAACGGCAAACGCGGCTAAAACGCTTGTTACAGCCTTTAGCAGTGTTTAGCAGCATTTTGTTTAGCATTTCTACAGCTCAACAGCCTCTGCTCCTGGACGCACAGGCTGTCGTTTTTTTCTACTGCCTTATATTCATATGAATGTTTTTGTGACTAGAGTTTAGCTTTAAGCCTGGTTCTCCCCAAATCATTTAGCAGTTGGTACCAATTCGCATTTATTCTTTTTTGTAGATACTTTCAAGTTTAATCAAAACTTCTAATATAACTGTATCAGATCTCTCACAGATGGGAAGTCTGCAAGGGACGGGGAGTTTACAGGCATTTTAATGTCAATGTTTTGCTCTATTTAGCGAACTCATTATATACTTTCAAACAATTACCTCCATATGGGGAAGCACGGCGGTGGTTTTATTTTCAGTCCTGAGTACATTACCGACATCATTACTTTTTTCTCTCCGATTTGTAATCAGTTAAAACTCCAGGGATACCAAACCAACCTGAACATGGAGTGCAAACAGGACAAGAGGAGTTCAAAAACGTTTTTTTTAATATAACTAATAAGTAGCCCAGCTCTCTTAAGGTGACACCAGTAAATGTAGCTGGTGAAATGAAGCCTCAGGTGTCACCCATCTTGCTTGATCGGTACCAGGATGAAACTGTGGCTGACTATTCTTCACCACCTGTTACCAAGCCATACACCCTGTGGGTAAGCATGGCACAAAGGATACTGTGGCTGGTAGTTAAAGAGACCCTGTCTACATCATGGCACAATGTAGGTCAAGGACACTATAAAGAAAGTATTGGATGGTTGGATAGTGGGATGAATGTATTGATGGGCAGACAGATAACTAGGTAATTAGGGGTAGATAGATAGATAGATAGATAGATAGATAGATAGATAGATAGATAGATAGATAGATAGATAGATAGATAGATAGATAGATAGATAGATAGATAGATAGATAGATAATGGATGTATACAGTGCCTTGAAAAAGTATTCATACCCCTTGAAATTTTCCACATTTTGCCATGTAACGAACCAAAAACGTAAATGTATTTTATTGGGATTTTATGTGATAGACCAACACAAAGTGGCACATAAGTGTGAAGTGGAAGGAAAATGATAAATGGTTTTCAAAATGTTTTACAAATAAATACTGTATGTGAAAAGCGTGGCGTGCATTTGTATTCAGCCCCCCTGAGTCAATACTTTGTAGAATGGAGAGTGTCTGTGAACAGCAATTTTCAAGTCTTGCCACAGATTCTCAATTGGATTTAGGTCTGGACTGTGATTGGGCCATTCTAACACATGAATATGCTTTGATCTAAACCATTCCACTGTAGCTCTGGCTGTATGTTTAGGATCGTTGTCCCGCTGGAAGGTGAACCTTCACCCCAGTCTCAAGTCTTTTGCAGACTCTAATGCCCTGTACACACGACCGGCATTTTTGACAGCAAAGGTCCGACGGAACGAATCCGTTGGACAATTTGATCGTGTGTGGGCTCCATCGGACCTTTGCTGTCGAAAAATCAGATGGACTTTAGAAATAGAACATGTTTCAAATCTTTCCGACGGACTCGAGTCCGGTCGAAAAATCCATTTGTCTGTATGCTAGTCCGACAGACGAACAACGACACTAGGGCAGCTATTGGCTACTGGTTTTGAACTTCCTTATTCTAGTCCGGTTGTACGTCATCACGTTCGAATCAGTCGGACTTTGGTGTGATTGTGTGTAGGCAAGTCCATTGCGTCGGAACTCCGTTGAAAGTTCGTCAAAAAGTACTTCGGAGTTCAGTCCGTCGAAAGTCTGCTCGTGTATACACGGCATAACAGGTTTTCTTATAAGGTTGCCCTGTATTGCCCATCCATCTTCCCATCAACTCTGTCCAGCTTCCTTGTCCCTGCTGAAGAAAAGCATCCCCACAACATGATGCTGCCACCACCATGTTTTATGTTGGGGATGGTGTGTTCAGGGTGATGTGCAGTGTTAGGTTTCCGCCACACATAGCATTTTTCTCTTAGGCCAAAAAGTTCAATTTTGGTCTGACCAGACATGGCTTCCCGCAAACTGCAAACGGGACTTCTTATGGGTTTCTTTCAACAATGACTTTCTTCTTGCCACTCTTCCATAAAGGCCAGATTTGTGGAGTGCACGACTAATAGTTGTCCTGTGGACAGATTCTCCCACCTGAGTTGTGGATCTCTGCAGCTCCTCCAGAGTTCCCATGGGCCTCTTGGCTGCTTCTCTGATATATGCTCTCCTTGCCCGGCCTGTCAGTTTAGGTGGACAGCCATGTCTTGGTAGGTTTGCATTTGTGCCATACTCTTTCCATTTTCGAATGATGGATTGAACAGATGTTCAAAGCTTGGGATATTTTTTTCATAACCTAACCCTGGTGTGTTCCTTGGCCTTCATGATGCTGTTTGTTCACTAAGGCCCTCCAACCAACCTCTGAGGGCTTCACAGAACAGCTGTATGTATACTGAGATTAAATTACACACAGGTAGACTCTATTTACTATTTAGGTGACTTCTGAAGGCAACTGGTTCCACTAAATTTTAGTTAGGGGTATCAGAGTAAAGGGGGCTCAATACAAATGCACGTCACACTTTTTACATATTTATTTGTAAAAAATGTTGAAAACCATTTATCATTTTCCTTCCACTTCACAATTATGTGCCACTTTGTGTTGGTCTTTCACATAAAATCCCAATAAAATACATTTACGCTTTTGGTTGTAACATGACAAAATGTGGAAAAATTTCAAGAGGTATGAATACCTTTTCACTGTAGATGGATGGATAAATATATAACTAGGTAGATATATAATTAGGGCAAAGATAGATACATACTCTAGATAGATAGATAGATAGATAGATAGATAGATAGATAGATAGATAGATAGATAGATAGATAGATAGATAGATAGATAGATAGATAGATAGATAGATAGATAGATAGATAGATAGATAGATAGATAGATAGATAGATAGATGCATGGATAGATAAATAGATTAGAGAGATAGATGGACAGACGGATAAGGAGGTACAGACCTATAAAGCTGGTAATGTGGAGTGATTCAGTGCAGTGTATTATAACAAGACTGGTACATTGTACGGCAGTAGATCATCACTCCATTGAAGCCCATTAATATGTGAGTACATTATGCCGAGCTTAGTATAGGCAGATTTGCCCTCTGTGATATACATTTCCTCCCCGTGTAAATGGAACACTTAGTGGTTGCCAAGAAAGCTCCCATCTGTTGCATACAATATCATAGTCATTTTCTCTATAAATCTCATGTATGTTCCGATTAGGTTATTTATTAGCAAAATACATATTTTCCTTACAGACCGGTCATTTACTAAACCCACAACAGTAAAATAAGTCTGTATATGCAGTAAAGCATGTTTGTTATACTTACTGTGGAACCTAAGGGGTTAATCCTCAGCATTGTGTATAAAGGCTGTTTGACCCTGTCTTCTCTGATCCTCCCCTTCTTCCACTGTCTCCAAAAAATAACCTGATATTTAAAGAGCTGGGGACAAGCTGCACATGCTTGAATTGGTGTGTATTGCTAGAGAGTTTTTTTTTTTTTTTAATGGGAGGATGCATGTGATCAGCACTGTCCAGACAGAGGGTCAGGGGCCCTCCATTCTCATTGGAGAATGAAAAATCCTCCTGCAAGCTTTAACCAGACACTGATAGAAGTCACAAGACTGCTATATACTGCTGATAAGAAAGGGTATTTATTAGTTTATATTTACTAAAATAATTGCATTTCCATGTTCTGTGTACTGTGGGAAAACAAATATAGTGCATGCAGGCTCCTGGGTTTAGTATCACTTTAAATTAATTGCCTTCTGCTGACAATACAATAATACTTATTTACCTTATATTTTACGACACATAAATGTTGACGATGGTGTGGTGGGGCCTTTGGTGCCCCACAGTTTTCTCTCTGCTTAGCGCAGCAGAGAGAAAACTGTGGTTGGAGGAGAGCCATGTCATGTGACTTTGATGGGTTGTATGATTGGGCTCTCCTACCCCCTAACTTCCTTTCAGTTCATTTGTGCTCCGCCGGCTTTGGATCCCCAAGGCCAGAGGAGTGCGGTGCACATTGTATAGCACACAGCTGTTCTTTATCAATGCACTTTTTATTTTTAAGCATACCAATGCTCTTTAAAATAGCCCCCAAATGAACTTAAAACATCCTCCCCAAATAAAGAGAAAATAAAGGTAAATTTCACCAAAACTCTGAAAATCTGGGAGTGTTGGACATTTGTTTTCATTGCTCTTAGTACAGGTACACTTAAGACAGGATCATGGAACCAGTTAGCCCTTTGACAGAGGAATGGCAAGCACTCAAGCAACAGCTTGTGTCTATAAGGGATTATGATTACTTTTTTTTAACAATCACAAAGAAATATAAACTAAATAACTAGGAATTTTGACCCCTAAATTGACAGATTTGGTCATTTAGAGACAAAAGGGAAAGAACATGCTTTGTTCTAATGAATTAATTATGATTCATGAAAGTGTGACTCATGGAGACAAAGTGGAACGTTGAAGGTCACTTTCAGGGAACGGTAAAGAGACTCAAGAAATGATAACCGAGCCTTCACTTCCACTAGCGAGACAACTGCTGGCTGCGTGCTCCTTTCTAGTTTGCCACCAGAGATAAAAGCCGGTATTTAATATATCTTTTTAGTTGCAGGGATGAATTCTTCTGTGCTTAACGGAATGCATTTGGCTCATGTCCTACTCCTAAATAAACAGACCCAGAAAGGGCTAAGCATAGTTATAACACAAAACAATAACAAAAACATCAAAAATCTGTTGCTATCAAAATTGGACTTCATCAACTGGGAAAGGAATAGAACCCCTGTCAGGTTTTTTAGATGGTACCCTGTCTCAGGTACAGGAAGTGCAGTGAAATCTCTCAAATGGTAGTATGGCAATAAAAACTTGAGAAAAAGTTTTTAGTCATCCCCAAAAAAAAAACCTTCGGCTAGAATGGGGCTTTAAAGAAAAAGCTAACAAAGTACAAGATTACAACAGGAAGGAGTGAACCACATTTAGTTCTCTCAGTCTTCAGGTATTGGCAAGGAGTCCCTTGGTATTGGCAAGGAGTCCCTTTTTCCCCAACCCTAAACACTCCTCAAAGGAATCATTTTCAGGCCCACAATACCCACTGGATCCATAATCACCCATTGGCCTTCCTTATGATTTAAAAGTATGACACTAGTAGGTTCGGAATTGGTGCCTTCCCTCTCTCCTTTGGTGTCACCAACTCTTTGGCAGAGTTACATCAGGCAGGTTTTCCTGTGGTTGGGCACTGCAGGTATTATGACAAATTGCAAAATATAATCAAGAGGGCTATTTGTGATTCTTTATGCTCTGTTGTCACATTTCGACTTTAGAGGGCCATCCATCCAACTGTTTGGAAGCCAGAAGGGCAAGTCATTGACTAGAATTCAGTCACCCTACTAGCTCCAGCAGTGCCAGTTCCCTTGTCATAGTTTCCTTTTCTGTTCCCACCTACCTTGAAGTTTTGGGTTTACCCATCCATCTCAGGGTGTTCTTACTCATTCAGTTACAGAGTTCTTAAAATAAAATAAACAAAAATTCCAAAAAGGAGACTAGGTCCTTCGTTATGTAGCGCCGGGGGCCGCTGATATTAACTGGTTCTTTTCCAAACAGTACAGAGGACACCAGTCACCCAAGCAACAGCCCATTCGCTCCAGGTTAAAAAAAACTGTCTAGAGGTTGTCTTTTTGTAATTTACTGCTTGTAGACCTTGTAATGGGGCATGGGATACTCCAAATGCTCAGTAACATTGATCAGAGGACACTCTTCTTCTTGTGGATATGGGGACAGTCTAAGGCCTCACGGCTGAAGACCATGAGGCAAGTCCAGGACCATTTTTAAGGCAGGCCAAAAGGGGCGGCTGCCCTGGGCCCCATTATTGTTGTGGGGTCCAAAGCAGCTGCCTCATACTTGCCGACTATCCCAGTTTAAATTCCCTTGCCCCTTGAAGTTTTAGTCCTGTGCTGTGTCCTGATATCTCAGTGTAAAGTTATGTTACTGCTGCCCAGCTCTGCCCTATTGCCATGTACAAATGACTCACCTGCAGACCCTGTGTTTACATGTAAATAACCTGCACTGATATGTAAATAGCGGCTGCATTAATATGTAAATAGTCATGGTATGTAAATAGAGGCAGCATTCATATGTATATCATGTCCCCCTGAGGTCATATCTACCATCTCTTCTGCTGAATGCTGTCCACTGGGGAGGTAAAGGAGCTTGCTTGAAAGTCCTGCCTACAACTATAGTCCTTAAGTCAATAATCAGGCTGTTCTATAAAGGTAAGCAAATTGGAGGTGGAACCCTTCTTCAAGATAACATGGTGCCACAGCATCCTGAATTTTGGTGCATGTGAATACGCACATCTCAGCCGATGCATGAGGGTGTCATTAACAATTAATGGCACTGCTGTGTATCTGCTAAAGGGCAGCACGTTTCTGTGGTGTCAGGAAAGTGATTTTGCATGTATTCCCGACACACACAAATGTGAACGCAGGCTAAATGTCTCAGTTACATTGGTGGTCAGTGTAAATCTTCTTATTACATTGGGGCTTGGTGTACAATCATTTCATTCACACTAGTTGCCAGTGTGAAGGTCCCCCTTACATTAGTGGTCAGTATAAATCCTTCTTTACATTGGTGGTTACTGTGAATGCTCCTATTACATTAGTGGTCAGTGTAAATCCCCATTATATTAATGGTCAGTGTAGAAACTCCTCTTTATATTGGTAATCCTTAAAAAAAAAATTGAAATTTGCATTTGTGGTCAGTTTTGAATCCTCCCTTACATTGTAGAAGCCCTCTTTAAATTAGGGGTGAGTGTAAATACCCCTTATATTGGTGGCCAGTGTAGAAATCCCCCTTTATTGGCTTTTGATGTAAAAACCCCTATTCCATTGGTTGCCAGTGTAAATTCTTCATAACATTGGTGATCAGTGTACATTTCCATTTCCATTGGTGGTAAGTGCAGAATTGCCCTTACACTGGTGGTCAGTGTAAATCCCCCTTTACATTGGTGGTCAGTGTAAATCCCCCCTAACATTGGTGGTCGGTGTAGAAGTGTCATCTTACATTGGTGGTCGGTACAAATCTCCTTGACAATGGTTGTCAGTGTAAATTCTTCCTTACATGGAGGTCATTGTATATTCCCCCTTACACTGGTGGTTGGTGTAAATGCTCTTATTACATTGGTGTCAGTGTAGAAATCCATTTTTCTACTGGTGGGTGGCGTAAAATCCCCCTTTACATGGTGGTCAGTAAAAAATTCCTCCTTGCATTGGTGGTCAGTGTAAATCCCCCCTCACATTGGTGGTCATTATAAATTCCCCATTACATTGGTAGAATCCCCCACTATATACTTGCCAAAGATTTTCAGCCTTGCTCTACATGATTCAGAATTGGTCACAGTGTACTGCCTCCTAACTAATTCCATCCCCCACCACTGCCACTGATCCCATCAACCCCCCAGCATTGCAACTGCTCACCCCCCCAGCATTGTAATTGATGCCAGAAGTCCTAGGATCCCTAGGATTTAGCAACCAATCAGTGAGCAGTAATGCTGTGCACTAACCTCTTGCAACCAATCATTAAGCGGTAAAGATATGCAGTAACCTCTAGGAACCAATCAGTGAGCAGTAATAATGTGCAGTAACCTCTATCAACTAATTAGTGAGTGGTATAGATGTCCAGTAACCTCTAGGAATCAATTAGTGAGCAGTATTGATGTACAGTAATCTCTAGCAACCAATCAACAAGCAGGAGTCATGTGCTGTATCCTCTAGAAAATAAACAGTAAGCCTTAATGTGTGCTGTAACCTCTAGCAGCCAGTCAGCGAGCGGTAATGATACACTGTAACCTCTGGCAACCAATCGCTGCCTGATCTGATTCTGTAAACTGATTTTGAGACTAGCTGCTATTTATTGTATGTCTCAAGGCATGCGAAGAGCAAAATTGCATGGAAGAGGGGGCCCAAGAAAATGTTTGCCCAGGGACGAGTCAATATTAAAGATGGCCCTGGGCAAGTCTTTTAGGCATCTGGTTACCCTACACGGCTGCACAGCTAGGTAACCAGTGCAATTTTAGGGTGCTGCACACTCAAAAGGGGGTCAGTTAGGGTCTTTACTCACAAGTCTCCAGGACAGCTGCCTCCTTCCAGCTTCCTCTGGACATGGTCCAGGGAGTGAGGCGCTCCCTTCCCAGACCTGATCCCCTTGAAGAGAAATTCTGCACTCAGTTGTGTTGCTTGACTATTTTTTGGTGATTTGTGAATAGTTGGATTTTTAAGACCATGTGCTGTTTTAAAAGCCAGACCTCCCCTATTGATATGCTAACAAACCCGTTCCAGCTCCAGAATATTTCCAGGTCTCAAGCCCTGCCAGACTATTTACCACCTCCCAGACCACCATCTTGGCACACCCCACCAGGGATTGGCCAGGGCATGATAAATATTCAGACCAGTTATTTGAATTTCCCACCCTAAGCTCTGGAAACTGATTCCAGACAGAGGGGGAAACAATCAAACTTCCAGCCTGTGAAACCATGAGCAGACCAGAGCAAGTGATAACTGCTCCCTTGATTACAGAAGAAGCCAAAAATTAGACTTACTTTGCATCCTACTCTAGGAGGGTGCTATATCTACAATGGCACCCTCTGTTAGCTAGGGAAAACCAACATAAACTTTGAGTAGAGAAGATATCATTCCTAGTGTAACAATGGTGTTTGGGTCTGCATGCCAACTGCAGATATTCTGAATTGCTTTCTGTCCCTCTGTTGGAATGGGATTATCCAGAAATTCAAATTTTGTAAAAGAAGGGGAAGAACTGAAAGTTGGGTGGAAACAGCGGCCAGATAGCAAGCAATTGTGCTGCAAGTTTGAAAATGACTTCCTAAGTTATTGCTAGACTTGCCAGGCTTCATAGGTTTGTTGCACAATTGCAGCAAGCCCGCATTGCATGACTCCAGATCAACTTTCTTTGCAAACATTCTGCAAGTCTGCGGCAAGTTCTGGTTCAGTTATGTTGTGCAATAGTCATCCCACCACAGGGGGCACTGTGGCTGAATTTTCATGCTGTAGACTTGCAGAGCTCTTGCTGTAAACTCACCACTGCAACGTTGCTCTTGCTTGAGACTGGCAACACAAATTTGCTACAAATTGGAAAATTGTCAACTAGAACTTGTGCTTCAAGTGCTCTGCAAGTGTACACCTTCCAGTGAAAATGGGCAGCAAGTTAACAAGACTTACACTTCAATATTGCCAGCATTCAACATTCAATATTGCCACAAATTTGTGGCAAGTTATCTTTGCTATCTGGAGGAGACTACAGAGGGGATATTTAACGTATTGAGCCCCTAAGAGGTAAACAGTATGCATAAAAGGAAATGGGTGCATCAGCCCAACAAGACCTAACTGTAATGCCCTGTACACACGGTCGGACATCGATCGGACATTCCGACAACAAAATCCATGGATTTTTTCCGACGGATGTTGGCTCAAACTTGTCTTGCATACACACGGTCGCGAAAAGTTGTCGGAAAATCCGATTGTTCTGAACTCGGTGACGAAAAACACGTACGTCTGGACTATAAACGGGGCAGTAGCCAATAGCTTTCATCTCTTTATTTATTCTGAGCATGCGTGGCACTTTGTGCGTCGGAAATTCCGATGGAAAATGTGTGATGGAGCCCAAGGTCCTATCACACATTTTCCGTCGGAAAATCCGACCGTGTGTACAGGGCATAAGGCTCCTTGCAACTTGGGATCCTACTTGTGAGACCCCAAGTCACGGGACATGTGAAATTCAATGTATTTCTATGATAGCTGTCCCTATTAAAACTACAGAAGTCCCTGCGATTTCAGAAAAGGTTCCTGCACTCCAAAGTTGCACTGGAAATCGTGTGACTTTGGAGACGTGCTAATGTAAGAGGAACAGATATATATGCCTTTTGGTTCGACTGATCCTTTCAGTAGGTTCCTTGTCATGTTTCAGTAGTCAACATACATATGGCCTTTAAGTTTATTGAGTTCAGGTGTTTCCTTTGAAGGGTACTATTCATGCTACAGCCGTGCAAACACATGTTAGACAATTGTGTAGTTCTAATCTTGTGGCATAAATTTGGGTAAGGCCCATTTCCATTTTCGTTGGACTGACTTCCTGTACCAAAGCCAGCTCCATAAAGACATGGTATGGAGGCACTCGGGTGGAGTGCACAAAGGCCTGACCTTATTAGGAAGAATGATGGTGAGATAGGCAGCTCAAATCTCGGCCGTTGACTGCTGCCAAACCAGAGCCAGTGTGTCCCCTGCGATAATTTGATTTAGCCATTGAAAATCTGTATCCAGTGCCTTGTTTGGACCCTTTTTTATAAATTCTTGTGTCTGCCTGTATCCTTATTATCTGGGTGGCCTTGAGTCTAAGGCAGGCCATACACAGTTTGAATCTGAGCCGGTTCAGCAGGGACCGGCCAAGATTTGAACCGTTAATGAGCAAGCTGAACGTACCAAGTTGATCGATTGATCAACTTGGGTACAACCAGCCTGCCGGATTCTCTTGCGATTATCGCTATCAGCTGCTATAGCCGCTAGTGATAATCCCTGTCTTCTCCCAGCGGGGACGGCTTCCCCCGCCTGCCCCTAATTGGGAGGAGACAAGTGCTGATTCCCCTGTCAACAATGTCTGTGTTGAGGGGGGAATCGTGAAAATTTCTTTCCTACAACCCGTGGTTGCAGGAAAGAAATACGCACCTTATATGGCCTGCCTTAGGTCTTTTCTATCATCAGTATCTGACCTCACAAATGAGAAATCTGCCCCTGTATGGCCACTTTATAGCACTCAGTCGTTTTTCTTCTGTTTTTATGTGTCATACTGACTTTATAATAGAAAAAAAATACAGAAAGCAGAAAAGATGTAGCAACAAATGGAATTCAGAAAGAGAAGCATCATATAAAGTGAGCATTTTCTTTCTGATTGTTATGTTTGTGAGCCTAAGGCCAATTGCTTTTTTCTGACACATCTTCTTGTTTCTTGGTGTATCCAGACAACCTTTATCAAGAGAATTTGTTGTGTGTCACTTCTCTCTTCCAACAGCGAGAATGCATTCATCAAAAGCCCCAGCAATCTCGACAGATCTCGTCTTTACTTCCAAGAGCTGTCTGTTTACTGATACTGATAAAATATAAATATATTTGCGGTATAATAAATAAGTGTCTATCATACAATAACATGACATATAGACAATGGTCCGGTAACAATCCAATTTATGTATGTGTCGCCTCCCCCAACCCAAGAAGCACAAAGACAAGGAAATATTATAACAAGGAAGGGACTGGGCTGGGGACAGGGGGGCATTTGCAAGTACTAAGCCGGTACAAATAATATATAATGGGCCTGATGGCCCTGAGTGGAGATTTTCCCCAATTCAGACCTCAATCAGAGCGGGACTCCCAGTCAGTGACATTTGCTGGGTGTTATATTGCTATCTGCTTCCTTTTCAGACCTGTGATATCAGCACCTAGAAGTTGGAAGTCTTCCAGCATCAATGAATATGATGAAGCACCTATTGGTGCGAAATGCGCTAGTGTGTTTCTCCTTCTCTTGTCGCATTGCAAATGTTTTATTTGTAAGAATGGAATTAATAAGTTGGCATTACCAGTGTGCGCTCAGCCATTAGACTTGTTTCATAATACTGCTGCCACAAGCTGGTTTGGCACCCGGGTCACTTTGGGGCAAGCTGGCCACAGACTGACTTGGAGTGATGTTTTACATTACATAGTTAGTCAGGTTGAAAAAAAGACACAAGTCTATTTAGTTCAACATTATTATTCCTTTACTGCACACAGGGGGGAAGCTTTTCCTCATCTTCGGTGATCACTCAATGGGGCTGTTGAAACATTGTAGCTTTCTGGCAGCTCCCTGATTGGAAGACAGCAACATGGGGCTGATATGTGAGATGTTTACACAATTTTGTCATCTCTAAGCCAGGATCTTAGTCCAGGAAGTAGATGTTGACCCTATGAAGGTGCCTGAACAAAGATGGCTTTGTCCTTCTTGAGAAAAAAAGCAGATCAAGCAGGGGTAGCCTGTCCATAAGGGGCACCCGGGCGCCGCCCCCCCCCCCCCTATCCTCGCTACCCCTTTATGCAATGGATAGATTCATGCATAGCATGAATCTATCCACTGCTGCCACGGCCACCCCCTATTCACGTGCCCAGTCCCTTTCGGGTCACCGGGTATATGAATTAAACGGGCCAGGGTTTTTTTTTTTGAAGCACTGATTAGATCCATAGGCTCTAAAAAAAAGTTAAAAAAGGGTGTATTCGGGAGCATTGCGTCTGGAGCCCACCCAGGTGTGCTGCAACAGCGAATGAAAATTTGCTGTTGTAACACTAATCCTCCTCCTGGCCAATGGGGAAGCAGGTATGAAACCTGTTTCCCGATTGGCCAAAACGTCTGGACGTATTGGACGGATAGCGCTGGGAGGAGGAGAGAGGAGACACTGCGGAAGCTGCTCCAGGAGAGGTCACCAGAGCAGCTTTCCCCAAGCCCGCCATGCTCTCACCGCCGCATCCAAGGTAAGGACAACGGGTGGTGGTGGGGGAGTGTGTTAGTGCTGCGCGGGGGGGGGGGGGGTAGTGCCGCTCCACCGGCGGCCCTGGGGGGGGTTCGCCGCCCCCCCCCACAAAAAAAACCCCGCCATTGAGATGAAGGCATTGTTAGGGGGAGTACTGTGATCTACGTGAGAGGTAAAAAAATACCCAGAGGCATTATAATCACACATTGGAGAAGATTTACTAAAACGGGTGCCCTCAGAATCTGGTGTAGCTGTGTATGGTAGCCAATCAGCTTCTAACTTTGACTTGTTCAATTAAGCTTTGATAATGAAACCTGGAAACTGATTGGTTTCTATGCAGAGCTGCACCAGATTTTGCACTCTCCAGTTTTAGTAAATCCCCCATTACCTATCATGTTGCACTTACCATGAAAAACCATACCTAGGCCCACTTTAACTGCTTCCCGCCTGGGCCATTGTAAAAATGATGCCTGAGCGGGAGACCTATTGTTCTGGGTGGATGTCATATGACGTCCTTCCTAGAATGGGCCATGCTCCAGCATGATCTGTCACCCGCTGTGGACACAGCAGGTGACTAATCAGTGTATCAGACCTCTGCCAATACTATGTGATTGCTGTGACCAATCACAGCAGATCACAGGACAATTGTAAACTCACTGCTATAAGCAATCATAGTGTGTAAAAAAAAAGAAAAATCATCATCTCCACAGAGTAGTACAGTGTTACTATGGTAACACTGTATGGTAACACTGTATTGCTCTGGTCACAGTATGTAATAAAAAAAAGAAAAGAATAAAGAAAAAAAATATTTTATAAAAATTGAAAAAAAAAAATATTTTATTTTTTTTACATACTGTCACCAGTCAGTGTCCCTGCTCACCGAAACATCAGTTTTATAATGACGCCGTACTGAACTGGTGACTGTATGTAAAAAATACTTTATTAAATTTCTTAATTTTCCCCCGAAATTGTGACAAAAAAATTACAACTTCAAAAATATGCCATGCTACTTACTAAATACCTTGGACTGTCTACTTTCCAAAAAGGGGTCGTTTGGGCAATATTTGCACTGTTCTTCCATTTCCGGGCTTTAAGGCCGGGTTCACATGTGTGCGGCCACGGTTCCCAGCATGGGGTCCGGTGCGTTCCTTTTCACCAGTTCAGGTGTGAATCAGGTCTGATTTTTTGCCTGAATTTGCACCTGAACCGGACCCAAATATGCACAGGACCCTTTTGAAATGCAGACTGTGGCCACCCCTCGCACTCGGTCACACTCGCTTGTCATGCAAATTGGATGTGGGTTTCCAATTCGCACATATGTGAACCCAGCCTGAGATTGCCTGTCAGTACATCAGGATTGACATTTTTTTTAACTTTTCTGCTTTTTTTTTTTTATTTAGCAAAAAATAAAAACCCCAGTAGTGATTAACCGCTTTAAGACCAGTCGCCGTCATACTGCGGCAGGTTGGCTCTCCAGGGGATGAATTGCCGTAGGTGTACATTGGCCGCTTTAAGAGTAATAGGGGGGCAACGCCAGAGCTGATGCGCGTGGCTGGCAGCCGCGATGTCCGCCGGCCACCAAACATCATGGGAAAGAGAGCCAGAATGGGGATATGTAAACAGACAGATCCCCATTCTGACAGGGGAGGAGAGGCAGATCTGCTGTTCCTAGTGATTAGGAACAGCAATCTCTCTCCTCCTCCAGTCAGTCCCACCCCCCCCCCCCCACGGTTAGAAACACCTCCCATTTAACCCCTTGATCGCCCCATAGTGTTAACCCCTTCCCTGCCAGTGACATTTACATTTACACAGTAATCAGTGCATTTTTATAGCACTGATCGCTGTATAAATGTCAATGGTCCCAAAAATGTGTCAAAACTGTCCGATCTGTCCGCCGCAATGTCGTAGTCCCGCTAAAAATTACAGATCGCCGCCATTACTTGTAAAAAAAAATAAAAATAATAAAAATGCCATAAATCTATCCCCTATTTTGTAGATGCTATAACTTTTGCACAAACCAATCAATATACGCTTACTATAATTTTTTTTACCAAAAATATGTAGAAGAATACATATCGGCCTAAACTGATTAATTATTTTTTTGGGGATATTTATTATAGCAAAAAGTAAAAAATATTGTTTTTTTTTTTTTCAAAATTGTCACTCTTTTTTTGTTTATAACAAAAAAAAATAAAAACCGCAGAGGTGATCAAAGATCCCAAAAGAAAGCTGGGAAAAAAAAAGGACGTCAATTTTGTTTGGGTACATCGTCGCACGACCGCGCAATTGTCAGTTAAAGCGACGCAGTGACGTATCGCAAAACAATTGCCTGGTCATTAAGGGGCAAATCTTTCTAGTCCTTAAGTGGTTAAATACCACCAAAAGAAAGCTCTATTTGTGTGAAAAAAAAAAATGATAAAAATCTTATATGTTTACAGTGTTGCATGATCGCGCAATTGTCATTCAAAGTGTGACAGCGCTGAAAGCTGAAAATTGGCCTGGGCAGGAAGGGGATGAAAGTGTCTGGTATTGAGTTGGCTGACAATGTACAGTATATTCCAATATAAGGACATCTAAGTTGGTATAGTAGTAGAGTGTGTGATTTAGAATTCCGGAGCTGTGTCTTTCCATGTATGGTTATGAGTAGTACATCTGGTCTATAAAGGGCTTTCGCAATAAAACGTTGTGCTGTAAGGAACGGCGCACCAAGCTGCTTGCTCAAGTGACACTTAGCGGCAGATGGCGAGCTTCGCGCTGACATTTTTCTCCCTCGAACAAATGATATTTTTTCCTTAGTGGCGAGGTAAAGACATAGCATAATCCATCTACAACCTTGATACCGAATGCGTGGTCAATAGAGGCGATGTGTCTTCCCAGCCGTGGAATTGGTACCTGACAGGGCAGGATGGTTACAAATGATGCTGAGGACCAGGCTGGAGGAGAGACATTGTTATCTGCCCCGGGTAGGTGTGTGTCATATGGATCCACTAGCTACAAATTAAATAAATGTTGTGAAGTATTTTGTTATGTTGGTCATGTAGCTCCTCATACTCCTGGCACCTAAGTTATTACAGCCTGACACGGCAACACGGGAGGTTTATGAGGACAAATGGGTTCATTGAAAACTGTATTTCACTTCAAGGCCAAGGTTTGTTACACTTCAGGCTTACTCGGACAACGTTTTTAAATTCACTCGAGGGACATCACCTACCTGCAGGGAGGCTCTCGTTTTTTAATGTAGTTGTGAACCTGCCATGTTCTATCTCCAAATTCTGTATATACAGTCCAATAAGAGTGCGACAAATGTCCAAGAGTCCCAAGTTTTATTGATAAAATTGGTTCACAGCAAAAAAAAAAAAAAAAAAAGCCATCGCGTTTCAGACACCAAACTGATTTCTTCATCAGAGCTTCAGGAATTTTGACTTGTTAACACTGGTATAACGTTCCTTCTGAAAGCATTCCAACCAGAAAACCAAAGTACGGATTTGTCTGGTATCTGATTATCTGAGTCTACTTAAGAACAGTCAAGATTCCTGAGCCCTGATGTAGTGGGAGTCTTGTTTGGCCACTGAATCGTGTTGGCTTTTTCTGCTAGGAACCAATTTTACGAAATAAATTTTGGGCTCTTGGACATTTGTTTGGCGTTCTCATTGGACTGTATAACCAGTCAAAATTCCTGAGCCCTGATGAAGGGGGAGTCTATTTGGCCACTGAATTGTGTTGGCGTTTTTCTGCTAAGAACCAATTCTATTAATTCAATTTTGGGCTCTTGAACATTTGTGTGGTGCTCTCATTGGACTGTACAGTATAGAGATTCAAAATCCCTGATGAAGAGGGAGTCTGTTTGGTCCCCAAATCACGTTGGCTTCTTTTATGCTATGAACTAATTTTGTGAACACAATTTGGACTCTTGGACATTTGTTTGGTGCTCTCATTGGACTGTATTTATGTGGACTCTCAACACTGGGTTCTCTCTTTTTTTCTAAGGGGTGTTACCGTTGACTGCTGCCAAACCAGAGCCTGTGATAATTCCATTTAGCCATTGAAAATCTGTATCCAGCACCTGGTTTTTAGCTGTGTTTGGACAATAAATTCTTGTGGCTGCCTGTATCCTTATTATCTGAGTGGCTTTGAGTCTAAAGCCTCGGACACGCGATCGGATTGTTGGCCAACAAAACCGTGGACTTTTGTCCGAAGGGCGTTGGCCCAAACTTGTCTTGCATACAAATGGCAAGGAGTTGTTGACCAACAAATATGAACGTAGTGACGTACTATGTGGTATTTCAGCTCTTTAGCGCCACCCTTTGGGCTCCTTCTACTAATTTTGTGTTAGTAGAAGTTTGGTGAGTGTTGATTCGCGCTTTTCATTTCGTGCTTTTCAGTTCGTTTCTGAACTGCCGTTCGTCAACCAGACATGTTGCGGAATCGGAGGAGATAACATGTTATTTATTATTGACCTTGGAGGTATTGCTTTGACATTATTTTTTGGTTGAATAATAATGATTTGATTTGGTATATTTTCTATATTTTTGGATGCATAGAATGCACTTTTTGGTTAAGTTCTATTGGCAGATAACATGTCTAATTTTATTTGTTTTCTTTTTTTAATGCACAATAAAAAAAATTTTGGAGAATAATACTTGGCTATGTGTTTTACTTCAAATGACAGTTTGGGAGTCGGCAGTTACATTTAAAAAAATACAATGTAAAATTAACAAGGGCCACCAACATAGTTGTATCTTTGATCTTAAAAACTACGGGATAATGGTGTTGTGGTAACTTGTGCAAATAAAAAAAAAAAAAAAGCATAAAAATATTATTCTTGATATCACTAGAAAAAAAAAGCCTTTGAAAATTCATTTGCAATAACTCCATCAGTATCACCAGCAAAGCAGCTTCATTATTATCCCATTAAAGAAGAAGAGAATTGTGCGCTGCATTTCAAGATTCCATAATTTGCCACGTCACGAATGTTAATTCTCCATTACGAACGCTGGTTTACAAGACTGACCGCTTCCGGCTCCTCCTTGCTTCCGAGCATGCGTGTTTGTACTTTGGACTTTTGTCCGACGGTCATGTGTACACACGCTCGGAAAATCCGACAACACACATTTGTCCGAGGAAAATTATAAAACCTGCGATCCAACATTTGTCTGTGGAAAATCCGACAACAATTGTCCGATGGAGCGTACACAAGGTCGGATTTTCCGCCAACAGCCTGTTATCACACAATTCCCATCAGAAAATCTGATCGTGTGTGCGGGGCTTAAGACTAGAAAATCCCGGCCAAAGCCTGGTACACACTAGTACTTTCTTTTTTGTGGAACCCAGCGGGCTGAACGAGAAAAAAAACTGAAGAGCTCAGGAGGAGCCGCTGTACTAACAATCCGATGTTATCACAGCAATCTACCCTGCTGAGCTATTGTGATCTGACACAATAGCGGTCAGTGCTCTGACACCGGTCAGCCCTCTCAGCCATTGGCTGAGAGTGCTGATCAGGAGCCAATCGGCCAATCGTCATGCCCTGTGCGGCCCGCTTCTGTTGGACCGGTTGCCCTACACACAGGCTGGATGTCGGCCGGTTTCTATTGAACTGGCTGATGCCGCCTGGTATTAAGCCCGTGAGTACTAGGCTTAAGTGTTTTGCCGTCCCTAGAACCACCCTCATTGGATGACTCTTTGATGAAGTGGCTCCGCCCCTAAGATGGGTCCGTCATGATGAATTCTAAAAACAATGGCTGCATGCTGTCCAACAGGATCAGCTAAGGGGATTTCTTCCACAATTGTGGAGCAAGTCTCTTCCCAGACATTTTTACATAACAAGACAAGTTTGTAAAGAGTGTTTTTGAATACTGGTGTTTTTTGATACAGGTTTTATAAAAATGTCTTACAATGTTGGTGTGATTTATGTTTGTTCTATAGAGTTTCTTAAAGATTCCCAGTCTTAGGAAGCAACAAAACCATGGGCACCATGAACTGTAATTTACAATACATATCATATACCCGGAAGGACCTATTTTTATTTTTTTTTCTGCATTAGGACTGTGGGGTTGATTTACTAAAATCGGGGAGTGCAAAATCTGGTGAAGCGGTGCATGGTAGCCAATCAGCTTCTAAGGTCAGCTTTTTGATTAATTAGTTTTTTTTTATGCAGAGTTGCACCAAATTTTACACCCTCCAGTTTTTGTAAATCAATCCCTTTATCCAATAAGATAAGAGGTTGCTGTCTCATCTAGGAGCACTGACCTTTAAACCCAGATGGCCCGATAAAGAGGAAAAATTATAGAGGTTGTAAACCTCCATGTGTAAGTTGTACCTATAGGTAAGCCTAGAATAAGTACTGTAAATATCTCCTAAACGTGCACCTTTCAGGAAATATTTACTGTTTACTGCGCCTATGAAGTCATAGGCGCATGTCCTCTGAAGGAACGGCCACCGGTGCCGTTTATTCAGGCGAGTGTGCCGTGACTTGTGTGGGAGTGACGTCACGTGGCTCCGTCCAGTCACAGAGCCGGAGTCCACGGTCCCGGGAGGAAGACAGGAGAAGATGGATGCGGCCTGCAGTGGGGACGTCGCAGGCTTCATTTGCAGGTAAGTGTCACATGCACACTAGCACATTATACCTTTACTTTGCAGGGAAGAAAGGACCACCAGGTTTACTTCCTCTTTTAATACCAACATTTTTTGGAATGTTCCAACTGACTGTCTTAGTTTTGGCTTTATGCCGCGTACACACGACCAGTTTTGCCGTCGGAATAAACTCCGAAGGTTTCTCCGACGGAACTCCAAAGGAATTCCGCTCAAGCGGTCTTGCATACACACGGTCACACCAAAGTCCGACCGTCCAGAATGCAGTGACGTAAAACACGTACAACAGGACTAGAAAAAGGAAGTTCAATAGCCAGTAGCCAATAGCTTTCGTCTTGTACTTGCTTCAGAGCATGCGTCGTTTTCGGTCCATCGGAACAGCATACAGACGAGCGGTTTTCCCAATAGGAATTGGTTCCGTTGGAAATATTTGGAAATATTTAGAACATGTTCAATTTCTAGATCCGTCAGAATTTTTGAAAAAAAAATGTCCGAAGAGGCCTACACACGATCGGAATAGACAATGAAAAGCTTCCGTCTGACTTTTTCTGTCGGGCATTCCGCTCGTGTGTACGCGGCTTTACTCTACAAATATTCTTTTCTTCTTGCTAGCTACCAGTTCTTTACCCTGCAAATGTAAATGTTTGCTGGATAGAGGCTGATCTAGCCTTGTGAATGTTCAGATTGGTTAAAGAGAAGTGTGATCCCAAGAATGTTCCCAGGTTCTAATCTTACATCAAATGGTCCATCCCTGTCATCTGGCTGACTTGCTGAATTATCTGCTATTTCATTCCTTGTTATTTCCTCTAATACACCAATCATTTCACCAATTTCATAATTTTAGGACATTTACCCATTGTGGTGGTGTTTTAGCCAAAGGTATTCAAAATGTACAAGCTTCCAAAATGTGGAATTTGTAAAATGGAAGTCACATAGAGGTCAAAGTCCAAAAAAGTGTTTTACAGAGCAGTAAGTGATGCAAAACTGTGTAGAATGGGTTTGGAAGTTCCTGGCCGCTCTGCCTGATGAGATGATAGAGACTTGAAGCTCATACATTCTTTGTTCGATCGCCCTTTCCCCAGAGATCCTTGGCAGGTGTTATTACACCTTAAACCCCCCCTGATTTTACTAAACCCCATTTTAGATTGGTGACTTACATTTTGTTAGCGGCAAAGCAGACCATCACCAAAGCCCAGAAGAAACAATTTGCTTCCTTTGAGGAAGTTCGTCAGCGGATCAACGGGTTCTGCATTAATGATAAACTGACCAATATCCTGCTGGACAAGCAAAATAAATTTTTCCAGCTTTGGACCTAGTGGATACAATATGCACAGAGCCAGGACAAGGTCATCCAGCGTCCAGGGTAAAGATGTGCTAAAATGTGCCCCCCCCGTTCACGTTGTGCAAAATCACTGCAGCTGTCACTACTCCTGTCAGCCTTGTAACAGAAGGACGGTGCCCCTATCCCTATAGTAAACTATTGCTCCCACCCTTGTCCCGGCCCCGTGCACATCCGTCACTGTCCATGGAGAGCTATAGCTCATTATAATAGTCCAGATTTGGGATGCTGGTTTTGGGCATTCCTGGCATACACTCCCCTCCTCATTACCCCACTTCTCTTTCCCACCTTCCCCCTGTGAACGCCCTTCCTTCCTCTTTCCTTCTTTCTTATTTCCGTGCTGCAGATCATGCTGTTTATTCAGACCTGATGTTTTGACCTATTTATTGTTTCACGTCCTGTGACAAATTTACCGGACTCTTTTATGCCTATTCTAACTTGCAGGTGATAAGTTTGGTTTATTACTATTCTATTTAAACTGTTATGCCCCGTACACGCGATCGGACTCTCCCACAACAAAATCCCGGATTCATTTCCGACGGATGTTGTCTCAAACTTGTCTTGCATACACGCGGTCACACAAATGTTGTCGGAAATTCCGAACGTCAAGAATGCGGTGAAGTACAACACGTACGACGAGCCGAGAAAAAGGAAGTTCAATAGCCAGTGCGGCTCTTTTGCTTGATTCCGAGCATGCGTTGGAACTTTGTGCGTCGGAACTGTGTACACACGATCAGAAATTCCGACAACGGATTTTGTTGTCGGAAAATTTGAGAACTAGCTCTCAAATTTTTGTTGGCAGAAATTCCTACAAAAAAATGTCCGATGGAGCCTACACACGGTCGGAATTTCCAACAACAAGCTCCCAACGAACATTTGTTGTCGGAAATTCCGATCGTGTGTACGCGGCATTAGGTGTCAACTGTTCAACTGACTTGTGTTGAACAAAAAAAGGGGGGAGAAGAAGAGTTATAGGGACATTGGGGAAGCCACGACCTGGTGAGGTCACGTATTTCCATCCCTACAGGACTTTAATTGGAATCATGACCTGGTAAGGTCATATATTTCCATCCCTGACAAGTCAAAAACAAAGGAATTAAAGTCCCACTTTCCCCAATTCCTTTGTTTTTGACTTGTGTTGAAGATGGAACATTGTCTGCCGAATAGTGACTGCATCTAGTCAGATGCAGCCACTGTTGAGACGTTACATAGTTACATAGTAGGTGAGGTTGAAAAAAGACACAAGTCCATCAAGTCCAACCTATGTGTGTGATTATATGTCAGTATTACATTGTATATCCCTGTTGGTTGCCAGATGTCAGAATACTATAGCAGGAAGAGGAGATTTAGCCATAAAAATACCCTCCCTTATACCTGTTTACAAACTACAGTATCAAACTAACTGAGATGTGGTGCAGTATATCTTTGTATCTCCAGGCATTATCTTTATAAATTATCCATATGCATTAGTCCAGTCCATCGTCCATCTAGCATGGATAGAGGAATCTGTTAGAGTTCTTCCATTCATCCCATAGACTGAACAAAAATCTATAAAAGTGTATAAAATGTTTAAAGTGATTCTAAAGGTTGTAATAATAATAATAATTAAAAAAACAAAAAACAAACTTGTTATACTTACCTGCTCCCGTGCTGCACTGCTGTGAATGGAGAGTGTCCATTCACACACAGAACGTGGCTTGGCCCCGGCTCTCTCCTTATTGGCTCACTGGCTGTGATTGGCAGCAGCATAGGCCAATGGCTCCCACTGCTGTGTGGAGGAGAGAGAGACACAGAAATTTTTTTACCCTAATGCATGGAATGCATTAAGGAAAAAAACTTCTGCCTTTAGAACCACTTGAGATAGAAGAATGGACCTGGTGGCACATGCGGTCAGGCAAAAGGTTTTTAGGCAACCGCCGCACATATAAGGCTAAAACAACCTTTGGGGAAGTCTTTGGTCCTTTTATCCCAAATTTTTTTGGGGAATCTGAACTGCCAAAAATAACACGGAAATTTGAATTCAGATCAGTACATCCAAATTGAGTAAATGAGGTCTGAATCTAACATCACACGAATGTTTGACATGTGCGATTCGTTTTGTACGAATCGAAAATTCGTACCAATTTCCGTAAATTCGTACATTCGGGAGGATCCGAAATACGAATTGCTATGCTTCCGAATTTTGGACGAAATACGAAATTTCGTTTACGAATTTCGGATCCAAATTCCGTTACAACGGAAACGAGAATGTTCGTTAATTACGATTATTCGTTATGATGAAGTTAAAAAACCCAGGAAGTCAGCACAGCACAGGGATGGCGGGAGCCCCTCATAATGATAAATTCATCATAACGAACATTCGTAATTGTTACGAAAAGTTAACAAACCTAACGAAAATTCGTATTTCGTATGAATCCAAATTGAATTTCGGACACGAATTACAAAATACGAATCAATTCTAATACGAAATCTTAATCTTAATGTAAAATCTTAAAACTATTAGCTGTGTCTGTATACATTTGTATGTGTGTCCAAGTACACCCACTGCAATCTTTTTGTATATGAAACAATGTAAAGTTTATGCCAATTTTTTTACAAAGGGGGTGAAATTGTTAATTTTTTATTTGTAGACTTGAAGGGTTTTATTGCTATCGGAGAATCCACTTTTGATTAAGTGATATCCCTTCCCGGCAATAGAAAAGCCATAAAGCGAAGGTCAGCCTATTCACATCTCTCACAGGAAATCATTAACCGCTGCAATAAATATTTACAACTATTATTCTACAGCCATGGCTAATAATATAAATTCATACATAGCCAAGCGAAATGTGAGTAACAAACTGTAAAACAGATCGGACCTACCGGCAGTGGCTACATAAATATACTTTATATTATTGCAGCTCAATAGAGCTTCCCCTCCCTCTGATCCAAGCCTTATAAAGTATGGTTATTCCATAGCTTAATAGCAAGTTTTAATGCACAATCCATGGGACTTTTGCGTAAAGCAGAGGCATAAAACTGCAAAAACAATATATAGATATAGATCTATATAGATATAGATCTATATAGATATAGATCTATATACACAGACAGACAGACAGACAGACAGACAGACAGACAGACAGACAGACAGACAGACGTTATATCTGTTCAATAAGTGCAAAATAAATACCTGCTGACCCTGCCAGAAATCCAGTACTGTCCTGTGCACTCTACAGTGTTATCTGACGCAATATTACCAACCATATCCATGTAGGACATTCCACTACTACAATTAAAATCAGCATTTTTTTTTGCTAGAAAACTACTTAGAACCCTCAAACATTATTTTTTACATCTATACCCAGAACTGGTGTGTGTTTTTTATAGGCAGGGCAGCTGTAACCAACACCTCCAATCTCATCTCATTGATTGGACTCCAGTTGGCTGACACCTCACTCCAATTAGCTCTTGAAAATCTCATTAGTCTGGGGGTTCACATACTTTTTCCACCTGCACTATGAATGTTTACATGGTGTGTTCAATAAAAACATGGTAACATGTAATCCTTTGAGTGTTATTAGTTTAAGCAGACTGTGATTGTCTATTGTTGTGAAGATCGGATCACATTTTATGACCAGTTTGTGCAGAAATCCATATCATTCCAAAGGGGTTCACATACTTTTTATTGCAACTGTGTGTGTATATATATATATATATATATATATATATATATATATATATATATATATATTTTTTTTTTTTTTAAAGATGTCACACAGATACAAACAAAAAGGCAACTTCCCATAGCATATAGATGGTGACGAGCGCAATAAGCACAACCGTACAAAACAATTGCATGAGAGTAAAGGGAACCACTCAGTCAGGCTCACTCCACTAGCTGAAGTCTAATACAGGGTAAATATATGCTTCTGTGCCCATCACTTTTTGTTTTTTAGTTGAAAAGGAGAGATGGAGAAGGGAAAGAAAGAGAAAAAGGAAAAGACAAGAGAGAAAGAGAGAGAAGAGAGAGAGAGAGAGAGAAAAAAAGGTCGGGTATGGGGGCGTCACCCCCAGGGAGCCAAGATCGATAACACTGAACAATCGATGGAGACCATAGACGGTGGATCCTAACGTGTATTGGTGAGAGAAGCGAAAGAGATCCCAATAAAACCATCTGGACTTATGTTCCTCTGACTTATCTCGCAAAGCAGAGGTCAGATCTGGTCCATCTGATCAATGTTCTTCACTCTTGTGATTCATTGGGTCACTGTTGGCGCAGACTGTTGCTTCCATAGAGGTGGGATGCTGGCCCGTGCAGCATTAAGGAGATGTTTGAGAAGGGATCTATAAGATTTCCTTGATAAGGGGGTAAGGTTAAGTAGGACCGCAGCTGGGTTATCTTGTAGGGAGATATCTGTGAATTTCTGTATGAGCTTAAAGCGGGGGTCCACCCACACGCCAAAAAAAAAAATATTAAAAGCCAGCAGCTACAAATACTGCAGCTGCTGACTTTAAATACATGGCCACTTACCTGTCCCAGGGTCCAGCGATGTCGGCAGGCGACGCCGAGAACCCGCTCGGTTCTCGGCAGCTGCCGCCGTCATCCTAGGTGAGGGAATCAGGAAGTGAAGCGTTGCGGCTTCACTTCCCGGTTCCCTACTGCGCATGCGCGAGTCGCGCTGCGCGTCCCAAGTGGTTCCCGCTCTCTCCTGGGAGCTGTGTGTTTCCCAGGAGACAGCGCGGTGGGGACGGGAAGAGGCATAGACTCCCATGGGAGTCTATGCCGGAAGTGGGTGCAAATACCTGTCTTATGCCCCGTACACACGGTCGGACTTTGTTCGGACATTCCGACAACAAAATCCTAAGATTTTTTCCGACGGATGTTGGCTCAAACTTGTCTTGCATACACACGGTCACACAAAGTTGTCGGAAAATCCGATCGTTCTGAACGTGGTGACGTAAAACACGTACGTCGGGACTATAAACGGGGCAGTGGCCAATAGCTTTCATCTCTTTATTTATTCTGAGCATGCGTGGCACTTTGTCCGTCGGATTTGTGTACACACGATCGAAATTTCCGACAACGGATTTTGTTGTCGGAAAATTTTATATCCTGCTCTCAAACTTTGTGTGTCGGAAAATCCGACCGTGTGTACGGGGCATTAGACAGGTATCTGCACCCCCCTCCCCCCTGAAAGGTGCCAAATGTGACACCGGAGGGGGGGAGGGTTCCGAAAAGCGGAAGTTCCATTTTTGTGTGGAACTCCGCTTTAAGCACCGGTTGCCAAAAAGTTTGGAGCACGGGGCAATCCCAGAAAAACATTATTTATATTTTTAAGCAGAGGCCCTAGAGAATAAAATGGTAAGTGTTGCATTTTTTTATGTCACACGATAATATTTGTGCAGCGGTTTTTCAAATGCAAATGTCCCAGGAACAGGATGCTGCTGGTTGCATCCTTACTTTGGTAAAATATAAAAGATGATGTTACGCTGAGTAAATAGATACCAAATATGTCATATTTTAAAATTGCGTATGCCCGTGGATGGGCGCCAAGCTACAGTACCTAAAAATCTCCATAGGCGATGTTTTAAAAGCCTTTACAGGTTACTGGTGCTACAATTATTGCTCTTTTTCTGATGTTCGTGACGATACCTCACATGCGTGGTGCGAACACCCAGGAGCTGGATGCCACTGGTCCCATCCTTACTGGGCTCCCTGACTGGACAGGAGAGCCAGGTAAATGCAACGGCAGTAGCAGAGGGAGCTACCCCTTCCACTGCCTGTAAAAGCAATCCAAGCAGCCATATAGCTGCTCAGATTGCTTTCACCAGAAAGAGAATCGGCGGCTGAAGAAACGATACCAGGATTTTGACTGTAGCTGCTTATGGAGACATTGAGATGGGCAGGTGTTTTTTAGCCCTGTCCCAGGTTGACCATGCTGCTCCTCCATACATACAGTATATACAGTAGTAGAACAGGAAGCGTGTTACTGGCTGGATCCCCAGGTAAAAATACAGGGAAGAAAAGTCTAAAAAAAGAAAACCAATGCAGCCACCACAATGAAGTCAGGCACTGGTATTTGATGAGAAGACCTGGCTCACAATCAGCATCCTAATTCAACCCAAAGGTGTTTAATTGGGTTGAGGTCAGGACTCTGGAGTACCACCACACCCAAATGTGGAGTGGGTATTGGGGAGCACCTAATACAAAACCTCATATCACTTAACCAATTCCCGCCCGGCCTATAGTCAGATGACGACTGGGTGGGAGCTCTCTTGTTCTGGGTGGACGTCATATGACGTCCTCCCAGAATGCACCTCGCACGCCCCATGATGCGTTGCCCAGTGTCCACTGGACACAGCCGATGACAGATCAGTGGACGGGCCCGCTGCCGGTACCATGTGATCGCTGTGACCAATCACAGCAGATCACATGACAATTGTACACATTGGATGTCTTTCATTCATGCCATTTGTGTTGCTTGCTGCGATTGGTCACAGTGATCACATGGTACAGACAGGGCCAATCACAGCCCATCTGTACCATGTGTAATAAGCAATGATAGTTAACCTCCCCGAGTAGCACAGTGTTACTACGGTAACACTGTGTTGCTCTGGTCGGGGTATGCAAAAAAAAAAAAATGTACTAAAAAAGAAAAAAATATAATAAAAAAAACTGAAAAAAGTTATTACATTTTTTAATGTATTTTTTACATACTGTTACAAGTCAGTATTCCTGATCACTGCCACACCTGTAATGATGTCGCTGTACTGCATTGGTTTGAACATTTTTTTTTTTCATTTACTTTCCAAAAGATTGTGACAAAAAAAATGACAACTTCAAAAAACTCGCCATGCCTCTTACTAAATACCTTGGACTGTCTACTTTCCAAAAAAAGGGGTCATTTGGGGGTATGTGTACTGTCCTGGCATTTTCGGGCCTCAAGAAATGAGATGTCAGTACATAAGGACTGATCGATTTTCAGCTATATACAGTATACTGTATATACCATACTATGTGGACTCTAAAACTTTCCCACAGACTAAATATACACAGATTTGGGTAATTTTCACCAAAGCAATGTAGCAGTATACATTTTGGCCTACATTTATGAAGAAAGATTTATTTGCGAACTTTTATAACAGAAATAAAGAAAAATGCATTTTGTTTTTTCACAATTTTCGGTCTTTTTTTTGTTTATTTAGCAAAAAAAAAAACCCAGTAGTGATTAAATACCACCAAAAGAAAGCTCTATTTTTGTGAAAAAATTATAAAAATTTCATATGGGTACAGTGTTGCATGACCGCGCAATTGTCATTCAAAGTGTGACAGCGCTCAAAGCTGAAAATTGGCCTGGGCATTAAGGGGGCGACAGTGCTCGGTATTGGAGTGGTATTGAAGTCTTTTTGAGTACAGCCAACACATTTCAGGAAAATCAAACAGTATCCAAGTGATCTTCAGTGATGGTACAGCATGCAAATGAATTCGTGGGCATATGTGAACCCTCCACCAATGATAAAGATTGCCTCTCACCTTAGCACGGGGACTCATTAATTACAGAGGGTAAGAAACGCCTTCCCTTACGGGTAAATTGGATGTTAAACAGCAAATCCCGACCAGTCTGGATACAGCAGTGGACAGTATCTATACAACGTGAGTGACTCCCAAGACGCATTGATCATGTAAATAGAAAGGGACACACCATAGTGCTCTACGCAAGATAAACATTTATTGGTGAAGTAAAAGAATATCCGTAAAAGAATAATCCGCTGATGAAGTCCCTGCCCAGGGACGCAACGTGTACGGAAGGAAGCGTTGTGACGTCACCCGTGGCCATCTCGCATCCTGTGTACACACTTGCTTATTATCTGGCACTGGATTAGTGCCATGTTTGTAAGTTTTATTCTTTTACTTCACCAATAAATGTTTGTCTTGCCGAGAGCACTATGGTGTGTCCCTTTCTATTTACATGATCCATGGGTCTTGGGAGTCACTCACGTTGTATAGATACTGTCCACTGCTGTATCCAGACTGGCCGGGATTTGCTGTTTAACATCCAATTTACCCGTAGGGGAAGGCGTTTCTGACCCTCTGTAATTAAAGGGTCCCCCGTGCTAAGGTGAGAGGCCATCTTTATCATTGGTGGAGGGTTCACCTATGCCCACGGATTCATTTGCATGCTGTACCATCACTGAAGATCACTTGGATACTGTTTGATTGTCTGACCCATGGACTTGATTTTAGCGCTGCACCATCTATTTTACATATTCTATTCAGGGATTTTTGATTATTGACCCTGGTGTTCAGCTGCTATCTGTTATTTGTTTTTGTACATATTTGCGCTGATTTATATATTTTTCACATTTCAGGAAAAGGTGTCCCCCTCCTTTAGGGTTTGAGCAATGGATATTGCTGGAATCATGATGACATGTCCTTAAAGACCTATGTTAGGTCTTAATTAAAGACTGTCATCTCTTAACCACACTATAAACTGTCAGATGAGTTGATTCCACACCAATCGGGTCAAACCATGCCTTTATAAACCTGACATTATGAATCAGTTATAATGGAACAGAAATGGGCCTTCCCCAGACTGTTGCCACAAGATTTGAAGCACTCAATTGCCTAAAATGTCTTTGTATTCTGTAGCTGTAAAGAAACCTACATTGGAAACATCTAAACGCCAATATTCCAAGGGAAGATTACATCATTTTTCCCATATAGTGTTGGAATAATTTACTTTTGGCCATATAGCGGCATACCATTGTATGTACTTTTAGACAATTTTAGCACAATGGCCAGCCAGTTCCTACCCCAGAAAGACCTGGAGATAGCCACATAGACTTTGGACATGATGTTTATTCAAGACGAAACAGACGCAAAATATAATGTATGGATTTTGAGGGGAGGGGATTTGAAACATTAAGCTTCTTCTTTTTTTTTTTCCTTTATTGAACTATTAACACATTTTCAACTCTGAGATTTCCACCAGCTCATTATACACAATTTCCTCCAACATTTCAATCCATCTTCTTCTAATGTGCTCATTTCTAATTAAACCTTTCCCTTTCTAAAGGTTATTGATTAATGAATTATTGATTTGGCAAACTAGGATATTTATTTGCCACCGAGATCAATATGCAAATACCAGAGAATGGTGCTTTAAGAACTCCCAAGGTAGAAGTGTTTCCTAAATTAAGATGATGACATTAGGCAATAGATAGGTTCCACTTCTTTAGGCTTTAGAGAACCGTTATCCTGATGAATACATGTGTCATTAGCTGGGATTCTATGTGGTTTAACTAGCAACACGGCGCTGAATTGTATCAGTTATTACTGGATTATAAATATGTAGATGCCAATGATAGCTATCGGCACTGCTGATTCATCACTTTAATTACTGACATATCTAAATTTTACAGGTTCCTTGGTTAATTAGATTAAGTCAGCACCTAAAAGTGCCTACAGACATTCAATGATACTTGGCCACGCATGCGAGTGATCTCTCTAATGAAGAATTGCTACACAGTTCTGCAGAGTTGCATCAAGTGAACGTATACGTACATTTTTGATTGTGACGATTGGATGCTCTAGAGTAGTCTTAGCCAAATAATTTAAAGTGGTGTTCCAGACGAAATTATACTTTTAAATAAAAATACCCCTATAATATACAAGCTTAATGTATTCTAGTAAAGTTAGTCTGTAAACTAAGGTCTGTTTTGTTAGTTTATAGCAGTAGTTTGTTATTTTATAAACTTACAGCAGGCCGTGGCCATCTTAAGTGTGGGCATCTGAAGCCAGACAGTATTTCTTCCTGGATCTCATCCTTGCAGATCTCGCACATGCTCAGTGCAGCACAAGCAGTGTAATAGGTTTCAGGTCAGGTTTCCATAGCAATGGCAGTTTCAGAGGAAGTTGCCGCCCCTTCCCAGAAGGCATTGCAAACAGGAAATGATGCGATGGGCCGCGGCCAGGGAGGAGGAAGTGAAAAATGAACACAGCAGATATACAGTAGGTGCTGAGAAAAAAAAAAATATCCAATTTGTTTACAGTGCACAGTTTAGTGAGGGATGCTGAAGAGTTGTAAAAGTGGGTGGAACTGCACTTTAACACAGAACATTCAAGTCTTAGGGAACCCCTGCTCTTTATTATCATTATTATTATACAGGATTTATATAGCGCCAACTGCTAATAATTTTTATTTGTAGCCCAGCCCACGGTCCAGTGTGCAAAAACGAAAAAAAAATCAAAGTATACAAAAAAGTGCACTTGGGATGTGTTCTATGGTCCCCTCCTGTAGAGCAAGGACCCTTCCCTGACCCCCTAGGGTGCCAGACTCCTGACAGGGGCATAGCACACCTAAGTCCACCTAGCCAAAAGGCCTGGCAGACCCTGCTCCCTCATGGTCAGCCAAAGTCAACCAACTGGGTACTAGGTAAATGGGTTCTCCCGAAGAGAGCCCCACCCCCCACAAGGCAGGGGAGGAAGGAACCTGAGGGCCCACGCATCCTCCCCATAAAGCTAAGGGGTCCAAAGACCCCCATTCTACAATCCAAGTGAAAAAAAGAGACATACATATACTATATCTACAGCTCAGGGTACATTAGTGTGATGGTCACTGGGAAGAAAAAGGTTTACACTTTTGGCCTTTGGGAATAATCAACCTTTACAGGTAGCTAAAAAGATTATTGGTATCAGTGGTTAGTTACTCACTGCCCAAGGAACCCCTAGCAACCTCTGGAGGAACCTTAAGGTTCCACAGAACCCCGGTTGAGAAAGACTGCTCTAGAGACACCCTCAGCATTGAGAATATTACAATAATAGGCAAAAAGAATCCACCCTGGATGTTCAGTTTTCCTTCCAAGAAAGCTTGGCAAGAGATGTCTGCTATCTTTGGAGAAGGCCTAAATCTTTGATGCCTTTAGGCACCTTTACCTGTCATCAACTCGCACAGTTCTGATACCTGTAAAGTGCATATGCGTCAGCAATTTAAAGCGGAACTTCAGTCAACTTTTCATCTATTAAATCTTCTGCCCTTGTTGTTGTTTTGACTTTGGATAGTAAAACATTTTTTTTTCTGCCAGTAAATACCTTATACAGCCCACTTCCTGTTTCTTGTCTGGTAATAAGCCTAGGCTTATCACATCATGCACAGCTCTCTCTCCAACTCTCGTGTGAGTTTGCCAGGAAGGGAGGGGGGGTGAGTCATAAGAGGGCCAATGGGAGCTGCAGGGCTGCAGAGCTGGAAGTGTGCCTCTGTGTGTCGGTAAACCCAGGAAGTGAACAGGCAGCAGCTTCAGCTGCCCACAGTTAAAATGTTTCCAGCCAGACTCAGTGGAGGGAGATTTCTGCAGAATATTTGGCAAGTACAGAATCACAGTATATTTAAATTATTATGCAAAGTGGTTGGAGGGAAGCTTCAGAATGGCAAAGATGGTTTTATTACAAATTATGTGAGCAGACTGCAGTTCCTCTTTAAGGTATGATAGGCAGTACAATGGCAATACATGTCCGTAGTGTGTTTGGCTGCTCAGAAACCTGTAAGAATTAAAAAAGTATGTCCTGACAGAAACAGAACCAAAGAGAAAGCAGCGACACCCAAGAGCAGGTCATTGACAGGCAGACAGCAAAAAACAGGTGAGAAAAGAAAGATCCATGAACAGGTGTTGGGTTTAGAAACAGGCTGGAGTCAGCAATGGACAGGCAGTGAGATACAGTCAGTAGGTGGGAGCGACATTGGAGCAAACCAGGGTTGCTTATAGGAAGGCAAAGATCCAAAGTGAGGTCAAAAGCAAGACAAATTCAAAGCAGGTCAAGAATACCAAGCTGGATAAGTAAAGGGGCTGAAGTGAGGTGACAGATCAAGCCAGGATACAGTTGAAGATTATAAAGCACTGGTCCACTGCCAGACAGGACTATGCTGAGTCTCCTGCCAGACAGGACTATGGTATGTAGCAAGCTGTGTAAATATAAGGACTGGATCGGGCTCTCATGTAATTATTTCATTTGTGTATTTAGCTGACTGCCTGCAGTTCAGCTTTTATCATGAACTACCGCATTCTTAAAAATTAATAATTGGATTAAAATGATAAGACAGAACAATGGAAAACTCAGGCATATACCACATGCAATGGATAAAGTCCTTGGGCAGCTTGTCCAGACACTGGGGAATCAGTCTACAAGCCACTAGGTCAGCTATTCTCCACCAGGATTCCTCCAGAGGTTACTAGGGGTACCTTGATCTGTGACTGAGCTGCATTCTTCCCAGTGACCACCAATCTAATGCCGCGTACACACGAGCAGACTTTTCGACCAGACTGGTCTGATGGACCGAGTCCAGCGGACAATCCGATCATGTGTGGGCTTCATCGGACCTTCAGCGGACTTTTCCAGTTGAAAATCTGACAGACTTTAGATTTGAAACATGCTTCAAATCTTTCCAACGGACTCGAGTCCGGTCGATAAATCCGCTCGTCTGTATACTTCCCACTGACTCCCAATGTAAGGACCTTCTTCCCACTCACCACCAATATACAGGGCATTCTTCCCACTGACCCCCAGTGTAAGAAGCATTCTTCTCACTCACCACCAATACTGTATACAGGGCATTCTTCCCACTCACCACCAATATAAAGGACAATCTACCCACTGATCACCAATGTAAAGAGCATTATTCCTACTGATCACCAATGTAAGGAGCATTCTTCCCACTGACCACCAATGTAGGGAGCATTCTTCCCACTGAGCACCAATGTAAGGAACATACTTCCCACTGATCACCAATGTAAGGAACATTCTTCTCACTGATCACCAATGTAAGGAGCATTCTTCCCACTGATCACCAATGTAAGGAACATTCTTCCCACTGATCACCAATGTAAGGAACATTCTTCCCACTGATCACCAATGTAAGGAGCATTCTTCTCACTGACCACCAATGTAAGGAGCATTCTTCCCACTGACCACCAATGTAAGGAGCATTCTTCCCACTGACCACCAATGTAAGGAGCATTCTTCCCACTGACCACCAATGTAGGGAGCATTCTTCCCACTCACCACCAATGTCAGGTGCGTTCTTCCCACTGACCACCAATGTAAGAAGCATTCTTCCCACTGACCACCAATGTAAGGAGCATTCTACCCACTGACCACCAATGTCAGGGCCATTCTTCCTATTGACCAGCAATGTAGGAAAGCATTCCTCCCACTGACCACCAATGTAAGGGGCATTCTTCCCACTGATCACCAATGTAAGGGGCATTCTTCCCACTGACCACCAATGTAAGGGGCATTCTTCCCACTGACCACCAATGTAAGGGGCATTCTTCCCACTGATCACCAATGTAAGGGGCATTCTTCCTATTGACCAGCAATGTAGGAAAGCATTCCTCCCACTGACCACCAATGTAAGGGGCATTCTTCCCACTGATCACCAATGTAAGGGGCATTCTTCCCACTGATCGCCAATGTAAGGGGCATTCTTCTCACTGATCACCAATGTAAGGGGCATTCTTCTCACTGACCACCAATGTAAGGGGCATTCTTCCCACTGATCGCCAATGTAAGGGGCATTCTTCTCACTGATCACCAATGTAAGGGGCATTCTTCTCACTGACCACCAATGTAAGGAGCATTCTTCCCACTGATCACCAATGTAAGGGGCATTCTTCCCACTGACCACCAATGTAAGGAACATTCTTCTCACTGATCACCAATGTAAGGGGCATTCTTCCCACTGATCACCAATGTAAGGGACATTCTTCTCACTGATCACCAATGTAAGGAACATTCTTCCCACTGATCACCAATGTAAGGAGCATTCTTCCCACTGATCACCAATGTAAGGGACATTCTTCCCACTGATCACCAATGTAAGGAGCATTCTTCTCACTGATCACCAATGTAAGGAACATTCTTCCCACTGATCACCAATGTAAGGGGCATTCTTCCCACTATTATAGTGGCTGTTATTCCTACTGATCCCCAATGAATTCATTTTAGCAGGGGTTCCCAGAGATCTGAGTTCCTCTGGGGTAAACAGGTTTAATAAGGCTGCACAAGATCAATAATATTTGTATTAAAAATGAAATACAATCTTGAAAGCAAAGTCGCAGGAAGCAAACCATTGCTGATAGTCACATTGATCTTTTTTTTTTTTCAGTTAAATGCACTAATGATAAAATGTATCTTTACGGAAAATAAACAATCCTCCAACACATAATCATTTTGTTATCACGTATTTCCCAGCTCCCTGTTCCGTCTCTATTTAAACTTCGGCGTCTGGCTCATTTTTATCCCCTTTATTATTATAGCTGCGTAAGCTAATTTGTATTGAGTGTATTAATCTCCAATAATATATTTGTGAAGGGGGCCTATTGTATTCCCATTTATTTAAGGAGATCTTTGGTGGCTTATGAAAAATGGTTGTCGGTGGGACACCTTAATGTCGTGTTATTCATCTTTTCCGGCACTTAGCACAGATAACAGAAATTAATAATGAATTATTAAGCAGGCCATGCATCAACACAATGATACATCTCGGGGTATTAAGAACATGGGACAGACAGACGGATGGTGACTATCATTTGTGACACCCTTCCGTAAAGTGATCTATTAATCTTTCCTGGGCTCGGGGGTTTAGGGAGTCGGCTCTTTCCTCCATGTGGAAGGGTATTGTGGAGGAAATGATGGATCCTAATTGGAGAGATTTACATCCTTTGTTATGTTACTTACCTGAAGGAGAAACATTTATATCATGGATGATACAATGTATCTGATTTCAAGGGAATGTATTGTCTTTTCAAAGGAACATGTTAAAGAGATCCCTGTGATGTTAATAATGTTATCAAAGTCTTTGAGGGCCTATTTTCATTGTTGCGTTTTAACCCATGCTTTGCTATGCGCTAAAATGAACGTGTCCAACTTCCCCATAATATATATAGTGTCTGTTTCCCCGAAAATAAGACCTAGCGTGATTGTCGGTGATGGCTACAATATAAGCACTACCCCCCAAATAAGCCCTAGTTAAAGTCCTTGTAGGTCTTATTTTCAGGGTAGGGCTTATTTTCGGGGGAAAAGGGTAGGGCTTATATTGCAGCCCTCACTGACAATCACGCTAGGTCTTATTTTTGGGGAAACAGGGTAGTGCCGTGTTTTTAACCCTTTTACTACCACTGACATATGTCATATGGCAGTGGCGGCGGGGGATTTTAAGGCTTTACATGTTGGGTATCTATTTACTCTGCGGAACCACATCTTTTATTATTTATCGGGTAATATATTGAATTTCTGTGCCCTAAAATTATGTTTAGTGTACTCTCTACTGGAATTTTTGCACTTGATAAACTGTTGTGCAGATATCATGTGACATTAAAATTGGAACTACCACTATTTTATTCTCCAGGGTATCTGCTTTCAGAAAGCATATACTGGTTGGGGGTTTTACTTAAGGCAGAAATGGCTCTGGCAGTAAAAGGGTTACAAATATATTACCAAAAGTATTTAGACGCATATGAACTTTAACCACTTCAGCCCTGGAACCATTTGGCTGGCCAAAGACCAGAGCACTTTTTGCGATTCGGCACTGCGTCGATTTAACTGACAATTGCGCGGTCGTGCGACGTGGCTCCCAAGCAAAATTGACGTCCTTTTTTCCCCCACAAATAGAGCTTTCTTTTGGTGGTATTTGATCACCTCTGCGGTTTTTATTTTTTTCGCTATAAGCAAAAAAAGAGCGACAATTTTGAAAAAAAGCATTATTTTTTACTTTTTCTATAATAAATATCCCCCAAAAAATATATAAAAAAACATTTTTTTTCCTCAGTTTAGGCCGATATGTATTCTTCTACATATTTTTGTTAAAAAAAAATCGCAATAAGCGTTTATTGATTGGTTTGCGCAAAAGTTATAACGTCTACAAAATAGGGGATAGATTTATGGCATTTTTATTAATAATTTTTTTTTTACTAGTAATGGCGGCGATCTGTGATTTTTATCATGACTGCAACATTATGGCGGACAGATCGGACACTTTTGGCGCTATTTTTGGACCTTTCACATTTATACAGTGTAAATGTGACTGGCAGTGAAGGGGTTACCCGGAGGGGGCACTGCAGGGTTTAAGTGTGTCCTAGGGAATGATTCTAACTGTGGGGAGGAAGGGGCTGTGTGTGACACGACACTGATCACCACTCCCGATCACAGGGAGCGGTGGTCAGTGTCAGTGTCACTAGGCAGAATGGGGAAATGCTTGTTTACATCAGCATTTCCCCGTTCTTCCTCTCCATGAGACGATCGCGGGTATCCCCACGGATATCGAATCCGCGGGACCCTCGGTCAGACTCATAGAGCCCACGGCGGGCGCGCGCGCCTGCTATCCGGACCTTGCGAGATCACATACAATAATGTGATTTCGCGCAGCAGAGCCAACCTGCCACAGTAAAACTGCGGCGGCTGGTCCGCAAGTGGTTAATGGCATCGCCAGTCTTAGTCTGTAGGGTTCAATATTGAGTTGGCTCACCATTTGCAGCTATAACAGCTTCAACTCTTCTGGGAAGGCCGTCCACAAGGTTTAGGAGTGTGTCTATGGGAATCTTTGACCATTCTTCCAGAAGCGCATTTGTGTGGTCAGGCACTGATGTTGGACGAGAAGGCCTGACTTGCAGTTTCCGCTCAAATTCATCCCAAAGGAGTTCTATCGGGTTGAGGTCAGGACTCTGTACAGGCCAGTCAAGTTCCTCCACCCCAAACTCGCTCATCCATGTCTTTATGGACCTTGCTTTATGCACTGGTCAAAATCATTTGGTGGAGGGGAGATTACGGAGTGGGGTTGTTTTTCAAGGGTTGGGTTTGGCCCCTTAGTTCCAGTAAAGGGAACTCTTAAGGCCACAGTATACAAAGACATTTTGGACAATTTCATGCTCCCAACTTTGAGGGAACAGTTTGGGGATGACCCCTTCATGTTCCAACATGACTGAGCACCAGTGCACAAAGCAAGGTCCATAAAGACATGGATGAGCGAGTTTGGGGTGGAGGAACTTGACTGTCCTGCACAGAGCAAAGACTGCGAGCCAGGCCTTCTTGTCCAACATCAGTGCCTGTCCTCACAAATGCGCTTCAAGAAGAATGGTCAAACATTCCTATAGACACACTCCTAAAACTTGTGGACAGCCTTCCCAGAAGAATTTAAGCTGTTATAGCTGCAAAAGGTTGGCCAGCTCAATACTGAACTCTACGGACTAAGACTGGAAAGCCATTAAACTTAATGTGTGTGTAAAGGGAGGAGTCCCAATACTTTTGGTAATATAGTGTAGCTTGTACGTCTTTTATTCTGTGTCATAGTATGTTGGAGGCCCATAGAAGTCAATGGACCCATATTCTATGTGTTTTGATGCCTTAGTAACAAGCATTATTAAGCCTTGGTCAACATCCATTTCAAATCCTCCAGTAAAAAATCCATTGAAAATGAGCATCAATAGTGCATGCCATCGCATAAAGGAAGCGCACAACATGACAACACACATGCCTAAAGCTACAAAAATGCACCTCTACGCACACATATAGGTTTAAACAGGCCCTTAAAGTGGCAGTGAAGTCAAAATAGGAAAAAACTCTGACAGGCAGGGTTTTTTTTTTTATAACAGAAGACACCATAGAGGTCCATGGTGGGTGGAAAGAAAATTGCCTGATGTATTGCAAGTTTTCAGCCAGTGGGCTAGCCATTATAAAAAAAAAACTTGAGAGGTTCCAACTCTTCTCTGCTCTGTCCATGAACAAAGTAAGTAAAAACTAGTCAGTGGACAAGCTGGCATAAAAAACTTGAGAGAGGCTCCAACCCTTCTTTGCTATATCCAAGAACAAAGTACGCTAGGGTTGCATGTGGCTTCAAAAATTGGACCAAATGTTTCCATCCACCTGAAATCTGACCAGTGAACAAGCTGGCATTTAAAACATGAGAAGCTTCAACCATTTTCTGCTTTATTTCAAAACAAAGTAAGTTGGCGTAAGAATTGGCTTACAAAAATTGGTTCAGAAGTTTCTATCCACCTAAAAACTGGCCAGTAGACAAGCCGGTATAAAAAAAAAAACTTTAGAGAGGCTCCATACCTTCTATAGTTTATCCAAGAACAAAGAAAGTTGTGTCTGGTGGTGGCTTCATGCCGCGTACACACGGTCGGACTTTCCGGCATACTTGGTCCGGCGGACCAGAGTGTGCCGGACAATCCCCCTTTAATAAGGGGGCCCCCAGATCCCGGCGTCCCGCCCGCAGACCCCGACAACCAACGGCCAGGGTTGTCGGGAAGAGGCCCTTGTCCTCATCAACATGGGGACAAGGTGCTTTGGGGTGGGAGGGCCCCGCAGGGCGCCCCCCTCCCCCAAAGCACCCACCCCCCATGTTGAGGGCTCGCTCGCCCCCACCCCCTTTCCTGACCGGCCAGGCTGCGTGCTCGGATCGGGGTCTGGTATGGATTTTAGGGGGGACCCCATGCCGTTTTTTCGGCGTAGGGGGTTCCCTTTATAATCCATACCAGACCTAAGGGCCTGGTATGCCCCGCGACGGGGCTCGCAAGGTGTCAATCTCGCCGATAAAAGCGGCAAGATTGACATCCTTTTCTAGTCCCGTCGCACCTGAGTCACGTTCAAAATGAACGGACTTGTCCGTGTGTGGGCAAGTCCGTTCATTCTGAAAGTCCGCCATAACTCCGGCGAAAGTCCGTCGGAAAGACGGGCGGACTTAGCCCGCCGGAAAGTCCGGTCGTGTGTGGGCAAGTCCGTCCGTTTTAAAGTCCGGCGCACCTGGCGGACAAAGTCCGTCGGAAAGTGTGCCGGACCTAGTAGGATAGAAAGTCCGACCGTGTGTACACGACATCAAAAATTGGTTCAAAAGTTTCCATCCCCCTAAAAACTGGTCAGTGGACAAGCCTGCATACAAAAAACTTGAGAGGCTCCATACCTTCTCTGCTCTATTCCAGAACAAAGTAAGTTGGGACTGGAGGTGACTTCAAAAAAACTGATTTAAAAATTTCCATCCACCTAGGTAGATAGGCCTTCATTGACATGCAGATGTACAGATCATTAATAAGTGAACTGTCCACATTGTTCTTCGATAAGCATTTGTATTCCGGACCTCTGGCCTAGCGCCGTTGCTAAAACCAAGAAACACAGCCATTAATTATATGGCGGCTGATTATTATTTTGTGGCGTCTTGCTTCAGAATGAAAAATGTAACCCAAAATGAATGGCTTCCCCTGTCAGCCCAACCTCCTCCTATTCACCCGCCGAGGTGATAAATCAATGACGATGGAAACAACAGGAGTCCTTAATAATAACAACCTTCACTTCACCTAGGCCTCAGTCCACGCGCCGCCTCTCCCGTCCCCCTGTTATCTATGGAGGTTTGAAGCTCTGCTGGTGTTTTTGTGCTTATTGATCGGAGAAACGCAGAATCTTTGCATGGCTGGGCCGCATCCATCAATGTAACAAAGGATTCCTGTCAAATGTCCACCCTTCACCGGCGGCTTCATTGAACTAGTCATCTGAGCCTTTCAACCCTGGGAGCTGGCCGAACGCAGTGGCTGGAAGTAGCTTTGCTGCTTTGTATATAGCTTATCGCTTCCAGAAACGCAATTGATGAAATGAGTAACGCGTCCAGTGGGCTCAAAGATTTTATAGAAATAAATCCTTTAATTTTTAAAGTGGACTTTCACCCTAAACCTAATCACATCTTGCCCTGCCTCTTCCTCCCCTTTCTTCTAATTGGATATATACTATATTACCAAAAGTATTGGGACGCCTGCCTTTGCACGCACATGAACTTTAATGGCATCCCAGTCTTAGTCCGTAGGGTCCAATTATGAGTTGGCCCACCCTTTGCAGCTATAACAGCTTCAGCTCTTCTGGGAAGGCCGTCCACAAGGTTTAGGAGTGTGTCTATGGGAATGTTTGACCATTCTTCCAGAAGCGCATTTGTGAGGTCAGGCACTGATGTGGACGAGAAGGCCTGCATCGCAGTCTCTGCTCGAATTCATCCCAAAGGTGTTCTATCGGGTTGAGGTCAGGACAGGCCAGTCAAGTTCCTCCACCCCAAACTCGCTCATCCATGTCTTTATGGACCTTGTTTTGTCCACTGGTCCAAATCATTAGGTGGAGTGGGGATTATGGTGTGGGGTTGTTTCTCAGGGGTTGGGCTTGGCCCCTTAGTTCCAGTGAAGGGAACTCTTAAGGCGTCAGCGTACCAAGACATTTTTGACAATTTCTACTACAGTGATAAATGTGATATTTCAGGTCCTGTGCCCAGCGGCTTCCCCCTGCACATTATTGGCAAGGGGTCACTCGCTTTGCACTATTGCTTCAGATTTTAAAGGATCCATGGAAAACTCAAATGCCCCCCTGTAACATCAATGTCCTAACAAGGACATATTATACTTTGTTTTAGGGAAAGAGCTACAGTGATAATGAAGGATGTTCTTTATTAGGCCAATGACATCAAAGGCAAGTATGATTCTTACCCTATATCCCCCTTACCAACATAGATGGGATTCCCAATGGATTACCCTTTGGAAGTCACATAGTGGGAAGAAACCCCAGCTCTCATCATCAGTGGTGGTGATCTCTGGTGAGGAGAGGAGAGTCTACACTCATACGGAACCTTCCTTTGGGTGTCGGTGGTGACTTGGTCTGGACAAAGTTGTAGCATGCCGTAGTTTCTAACCATCTCTTATAGCATGCCAATTCTCTGGCATCTCCAGTTGTATGTCTGCCATCTTTGACAAATATTTGATGCATCTACCGAAACATTTGATTACATCTAATGTGCCCTTTGGTGATGTCAGGGGACACACTCGGGGCTTTCTATATCAAGAAAGTTGACCTCCACTGCTCCAACCTTACCTTTCAATGTTCCAAGATGGTAACAAGGACATCAGCACAGAATATTTGGGCAAAGCACACACTGTTGCCAATTTTCCCTCTGATAAAGCAGATCATGAACAAATAAAGTAAAAGAACCATCACAAAGTATATATATAA
Source organism: Lithobates septentrionalis (assembly GCA_037952835.1). Lineage (NCBI taxonomy): Eukaryota > Metazoa > Chordata > Amphibia > Anura > Ranidae > Lithobates > Lithobates septentrionalis. Next base: position 2,912,805 of record JBBDGP010000299.1, on the reverse strand, counting down.
AGATGTTTTTTTCTAGTTTGAATAAAGTAGGGCATAGATACAACCTCCGTCAGGTTATTTTTTGCCATTAGAATTTCTTACCCTTCTTCACTCCACTAAAATTTTGTTCTTTGACCACTTTTTACTGGTAATACTCTGGAATGCTCAAACCATTAAAGCAAAATGGGGTATCCATTGTCCACTATTTGCTAACGATTGGATAATCTATGGTCTTTTTTTTTTGGAAGGGGAGTAGACTCAACAAAATCTAACCATAGAAGAATCATAGAGGCATCTCCATATAGCCCTGTCATGACCACCAAACTATGACTTTTACTTCATGTTTGTAGCGATACTTCTACTGCACTGGAATCATGAGATCCTTTTCTGATCATTATTGATCCAATCTTTGTCTGTCTCCACATCCTGAATGTCATTTCAAGAAGTGATGAAAACCAATGCCCACAGGACAATGCGGCCTGGATACAAAGGCTGTACATTAATGCATCTTTGTCTTGGCGAGAGTTTATTAATTGTTAGGTTACTGTGTTATTACCTCCCATTCTTATCAGCTGTCCATGTTAAGTGCTTCCTGCTATCACCTTTCCTCTAATGCTATCAGCAATGTGATTATCTCTTCTCACATGTTCCATTATTTTGTTCACTTCACCGCACGCCTCATCCTTCCCGTCTTTGCTCCATACACGTCCCCTACGTTGCTTACAGAGAATGGTGGAGCATTAGAACGGAGTTTATGTCTAGTAGGATGCAAAGATTTAAACAGCTCATCAGGTTCCCCCCACCTTCCCACCCGAATCTTAAAAGGTAGGCTCAGCTTTTTACAAAAAATGAACTCTGAATATCCTGGCATCCAGTGGTGGCTGGTGCTCAAAATTTTTTGGGGGGGGCGCAAACAAACTGAAAAATACTGAACCCCCCCATCAATTGCAGCCTCACTGTGCCCATCAAATGCAGCCACGTGTGCCTATCATATGCAGCCACTTGCCGATCAAATGCAGCCACTTGTGCCCATCATATGCAGCCACTTGCCCATCAAACACAGCCACCTGTGCCCATCAAACGCAGCCACTTGTGCCCATCAAATGCAGCCACTTGTGCCCATTGAATGCAGCCACCTGTGCCCATCAAATGCAGCCAATTGTGCCTATCAAATGCAGCCAATTGTGCCCATTATATGCAGCCACCTGTGTCCATCATATGCAGCCACTTGTGCCCATCAAACGCAGCCACTTGTGCCCATCATATGCAGCCATCTGTGCCCACTGACCCCCCCCCACTCGCGGGGATCACGGCTCTTGCACCCCCCCCCCCGTGGGTCACGTCTCTGGCACCCACCCCCCCCGCATGGCTCAGACAGACAGCACTGTCTGCAGCAGATCCTCTCACAGCGACGGCGACCTCCGCTCCAGAGCGAGTCTCCTCGCTCCTCTTAATAAGCGCCAGGCATCCAATAGGGTGGCCTGGCGCTTTGGCCAATCAGGAAGCAGGTCTAGTGTCCTGCCTCCTGATTGGCGGGGAGGAAGGTTAGTGTGAAAATCGCAAAAATTAATTCGCTATGGTCACACAATTTAGTAGGATCAAGGCGCACTCTCTGTGCCCCGAGCCCACCCTATTTTGAAGCCTATTAGAGCCTCTGGCTCTAATCAGGTGCTTCAAAAAATACCACCCCCTCCCACCCCCCGCCATAGACATCCAAGCGTCCGGCGTCCTGAAAGGGACCAGGCGCATGGATGGGAGGCAGCGCCCGTGCACCCACAGTGCACGTTCCGCCACTGTGTGAGTCCCCTTCAGACCCTGCAACACAAAGTGGCTGTGATGCCCCTTGCTGCCAGTGTAGCAGTCTATACACCAGTACACACCAGTACAAAGCCCCAGAGTGAGTACCCATTATAATGTTCTCAATAGCAAGTACTCAGTGCCAATGAGAAACCCATCTAAGGCCTCTTATGCCAGTAAGGCGTACCAGAAGAGAGAAGTGCTTCTTATTGGTCAGGGCAGTCATGACCAAAGAGCTCTTGCCACTGCAATGAATGGATGGATGCATTGCAAGCATTATGATGGACACTTTAGATGGATGGAAGGATTTATTACAAGCATTATGATGGATACTTTGGATGGATGCATTGCAAAATTATTATGCATACCTTGGATGGATGGACAGATGGATGAATGGAAATTTTTGCAGCATTATGATGGATACTTTATATAGAGTGATGAATGGATGCATTGCAAGATTATGATGGATACCATGGATGGATGCCTTGAGAGCATTATATAGGATACTTTGAATGGAGGGATGGATGGATGGATGGATGGATGGATGGATGGATGGATGGATGGGTGGATGGATGGATGGATGGCTGGATGGATAGGTAGGGGGATGGATGCCTTACAAGCATTATGATGGATACTTTGAATAGAGGGATAGATGGATACATTGCGAGCATTATGATGATTACTTTGGATGGATGCATTGCAAAATTATTATGCATACCTTGGATGGATGGACAGATGGATGAATGGAATTTTTTGCAGCATTATGATGGATACTTTATATAGAGTGATGAATGGATGCATTGCAAGATTATGATGGATACCATGGATGGATGGATGCCTTGAAAGCATTATATAGGATACTTTGAATGGAGGGAGGGATGGATGGATGGATGGATGGATGGATAGGTAGGTGGATGGATGCCTTTCAAGCATTATGATGGATACTTTGAATAGAGGGATAGATGGATACATTGCGAGCATTATGATGATTACTTTGGATGGATGGATGCAGTTTGGAGCTACTAAAGTGATAACTGCAATCTTTCAGGTCCTGTGCCCAGCGCCTTCCCCCTGCACACTAATGGCAAGGAATCACTTGCTCAGCATTACTGCTTCAGGTTTAAAAAGATCCATAGCAAACGTAAATGCCCTACTGTAACATCAATGCCCTAACAAGGATGTATGATACTTCCTTTTAGGGAAAGCGCTAATAATGAAGGAAGTTCCTTATTATGCCAATTACATCAAAGGTGATTCTTACCCTATATTCCTCCTCATCGACATAGATGGGATTCCCACTGGATCACCCATTGGAGGTCACATAGTGGAAGAAACCCCAGCTCTCATCACCAGGGCTGGTAATCTCTGGTGAGGAGAGGAGAGCCTACACTCAAATGGAACCTAATCTTCCTTTTGGGTGGGTGATGACTTGGTCTGGACAAAGTTGAGAAAGGCTCCTTTAGGGCCTGAATATGCAGGCTCTTCCTTTGGCCAAAACTGCTTTTCTCCCCATATAGTCCATGGCCATGCAAAACTAGCCTGAAGAAGGTCAACAGATCAAATGCACCTTTGAAGGAAGATTTTCACACTGATCTGAAATGCAAGAAATTGCATTTGAACGCATGCTATATTTGCCCGTCTATGCAAGCCCTTATCCCAAATTCCGCTCACAGGGAACAGGTCTATTCCAAACCAGTTGGTTTAGCTTGTTCCTAACACTACGCTTGGTTTGGTACACTGTTTTGTAGATGGCTATATATGTGTATAGGCCAGTAGTTGTGTAAACACGCATATGCGCTTGAGTGCACAATTCTGCATGCAGAATTGTTACACCTGTACACAACACATGTTATCACTTATGCAAGTACTTGTGCATACTACATATAGCCTTGTTCAGCCATTGAATGTTATAGGCGGCTGTATGCAAAATCTGTGGGCCCTCTGGTGGGGAAAATACAACAAAATGAACACTCTATACAAGCATGCATTAGCCCCTTAGTGTGAATATTTAGGGTGGTAGCGGAAAAGTCACCATAGGTTCCTTGTGTGGGTGAGATCAATTTAATAGGCCCCAATGGAATTGTTGGCCAAGTAAGAATACCTACGTATTTGCTATAAATTAGCCTTTATGACTGTGGCAGGGCTCTTAGCAGCCATCTGACCCAAATAAAGCACAAATGAACCCCTAGGTCCCAAAGGGTCCAGCACTTAATGTTTATATTTAGGGTGGTGGCAGACAAAGTCACCAAAGGTCCCCTGGGGCCGTATGCTTTAGCCCCATATAGTAAATAGTATGAGGAACCTCTGGTTCGGTGTATATCAGCCTTTCTCAACCTTCTTTCCTTCAGGTGTTGGGGAACTTCTACCAAAACCATTTTATTGGGGGGTCAATGAAAAATGCCCCTTACATTGGTGATTAGTAGGAAGAATGCCTCCTTACAGTGGTTGCCAGAATGCCACTCTTATGCCCCGTACACAAGGTCGGACTTTCCGACGGAATATGTGCGATCGGAGCTTGTTGTCGGAAATTCCGACCGTGTGTGGGCTCCATCGGACTTTTTCCATCGGAATTTCCGACACACAAAGTTTGAGAGCATGCTATCAAATTTTCCGACAACAAAATCCGATCCTTTAAATTCCGATCGTGTGTAGACAAATCCGACGGACAAAGTGCCACGCATGCTCAGAATAAATAAAGAGATGAAAGCTATTGGCTACTGCCCCGTTTATAGTCCCGACGTACGTGTTTTATGTCACCGCGTTCAGAATGATCGGATTTTCCGACAACTTTGTGTGACCGTGTGTATGCAAGACAAGTTTGAGCCAACATCCATCGGAAAAAAATCCATGGATTTTGTTGTCGGAATGTCCGATCAATGTCCGACCGTGTGTACGGGGCATAACAGACAGATAAAGATATCATTGGTGTCAGAGGCGGAACTACCAGGGGTGCAAAGGTCACACTTGGTGCCCAAGATGGCAGGAAAGGGCCCCCCTGCAGAACATGGGTTTGGTCCACACTGCTGTGACCCCAAAGTCGTGCAACTTGCTTGCGATTTCCTTGTGACCTCCTTGCGACTTGCTTGTGATTTCCTTGTGACCTCCTTGCGACTTGCTTGTGATTTCCTTGCGACTATTGTGATTTAACATTGCAGTCTATTACACTCAAATTGCACCAACGTCGCAGAAATGTAAAGGGCCCTGCAACTGGAGTAAAGGGCCTGGGATCAGTGGGAGGAGCCCCAGACTCGGAGTGAAGGGCCCCTGGGACCATAGGAAAGAGCCGATGGAGAATTTTAGTTATGGCTCTGATTGCTTTCTTTCTGCTGGCTTTCCCAAGTGGTGTTGGTCCTGGAACAATGCAGGCACCATGAAATGGGAGGTCAATCAGCCACAGCTCAAGGAACCCCTAGCAACTTTTGGAGGAACCACCGGAACCCTGGCTGAGAATAGCTGGTGTTTATGGTCCATCTGCACTAAATTCAAGACTTTCTTATATTGTGTGTATCCATGTTTTTGGATATGTGTTGAGGCAGTCATGTCGTTCCTTATCAGAGATATAAGTGTTGCTAATAAAACGCATTGCGGTATGGTATATATATTTTCAATAAAAGATCAATCGTATGAAGAAAGATCAGAAGATTCTATTTTTGAGAATCATCTTCTAGAAGTCAGATAAGCTTTCCTTGCCTGAATTATTTATAAATGGAAATTAAACTAAAACAATGTATCTGATATATAACAAAGAGGCGCGATGCCTATCTTTCCTCGTATGTGGAAAAAGCTTGCACGCATCATCCTTTTCCAGCTAATCTGAAAAATCTTCAGCGAGCAAAGAAAGAGCTGATTTAACTAAATGGCTCATTAGTTTCATAATGGGAGCCGCTCGGGAAAAAAGAAGAGGAAAGAGACGCCTGATACAGTTTAACACTCGCCGTGCTGATTGCCTCGAAGAAGCAGCCTTACCGGGGGCACTGTGTGGTTTCACACGGGCGGTCCGATCAGGTCTGCCTGTCACTTTTTCAGTCGGAGCTGATTGGGCCAGCCATTGCTCCCTATGGAGAGGCACATGTCAGCGGACATCGCCAGCATCCAATCCTGTCTGCCAAAAACAGACAGATGGGGGATCCATTCCCCATCCATTCGGCGGATCAGATGACAGTTGGATGGAAGCGGATAGGCAGTCCATTTCCATCTCCTCCCCATAGAAAACAGCGGGGCTGTGTCCACTCTGCATAGTTGAGCGGACACGGACCTGCCGTCTGCCTGCTCAGCTAAGCTGACCAGGTGGATGCTCTTTACGGAGTCCCCCCCCCCATGTCAAAGGGATCTTAGTTGGAATACAAAAAAAATGTAGCGTCACCAGAACAGAAAGTGAGGGTACATTTTGGGGGACACTTGTTCAGGTGAAAACTGTGTATTAGGGGACTTCTGGTCACTTTAGCAAGTGCTTATATATTCAAAAATAGAAAACGTGCCGCTCTTCCAGCCAGCCACCATGACATGTGAGTAAGGATCGGCCTCAGCCTACAGGTCTCTGCCAACAAGCCACACCCCCGCTGTGTTTTGCCCTGCCTACCGGGGGCTTAGTCATGATTAGTCATGACCCTAGGACTAAGCCACGGTGGGCGTGGGGCGAAACACGTCAGGTCTGATTTCTTGGTGGAGACATGTAGGCTGAGGCCAGTCCTTACTCACATGTCATGGTGGCTGGCTGGGACAGCGGCACTTTTTCTGTTTGTTGCACAAATCACTCTGGATGGGCATATAAAGCCGGATCCCCTTCTTCGGTGGATCATGGATACAGTATCCCTGACTTTGAGTAGCTTTCCAAGCATAGCTTATAGTCAAAAATGGTGTATTTTAATGGTACAATACAGGACATAGGCTGGATTGTTATAGACCAGTGATGGCGAACCTTGGCACCCCAGATGTTTTGGAACTACATTTCCCATGATGCTCATGCACTCTGCAGTGTAGATGAGCTTCATGGGAAATGTAGTTCCAAAACATCTGGGGTGCCAAGGTTCGCCATCACTGTTCTAGACCCTTGATTATAGCCTGCTACCTTCAGGTGATTGGACACTTTCAGTACTTTTGGGCACACTTCTTGGGAGCACCCTTATAACCCTACACACAAAGTGGGTATCAAAGTGTGTATAACCAATTTTACATTTTGGATACGGTAGGAAATGATTGGATCCCCTGTATTGGTCTTATTGTCATTGCTAAATCATTGTCACTGAGATCTAGTGGCCAATGTCACCAAGATCAGGTGGCCATTGCTACAAAGACAGAAAGTAATGGGAAATCCAAAATTTAGAGGTATCTCCAGAACAAGAGATGACAGGGAATCTTCCACTGTGGACACATTGGGGTAAAAAAGTGTCTAAGAGAAGAATTCTCTTAATTTCCGGTTGCGTCTCCAGGACAGGAAGTGAAGGGAAATCTTCCCAATGGAAAGCAGGAAAAAAATAACCCGAGTGAGTCTAGAATTGATGTGCCATACCCACTTAACGACCGCCCTAGTGTAGCTCTACTGCTACGGGGCGGCCGCTCTGTGCAGAATCACATACATATATGTGACTCTGCACCTTCGAGTAGGGGGGCGCGGTCTTGCACTTTCAGCATGCTGCTTCTGCTGTGATTAGTCACAGCAGAAGCCAATCAGCGGGTGTCAGCCAATGGATGACCACCAGCACCCGCTGATCGGCGAGGAATTACACTTTATGAAGCTCTGCATATGTAAACAATACAAAGCTCCGTCAGGGAATAAAATCCAGCACATCCCTTAGTGAAAGCAGCACACAGTACACACAAAAACACTGGCTAGTCACACATTTCACCCTTTGATTACCCTAGATGTTTAACCCCTTCCCAGCCAGTCGCATTAGTACAATGACAGTGCATATTTTTAACATTGATCACTGTATTAGTGTCGCTGGTTCCCACAAAGTGTCAAAAGTTAGTGTCAGATTGTCCACCGCAATATAGTCCTGCTATAAGTTGCTGATCGCTGTCATTACTAATAAAAAATGAGTAGATAAAAATTCCAGTATATATTGCATAGTTTGTAGACGCTATAACTTTTGCAGAAACCAATCAATATACGCTTACTGTTTTTTTTTGTGCCAAAAATATGTAGCAGATTACATATTGGCCTAAATTTATGAAGAAATTCGATTTTTAAAATATCGTTATTGGATATGTTTTATAGCAGAAAAACATATCCAATATATCCAACAGAAAGAATAATACTGAGTGAGTCTAGAATTGACATCTCATACCATAATATTCAGGTCCAGATATACAGTAAGCCTATTTTTAAGAGAAATTGTTTACAAAGGGCAACGCGTTTCAGGAGCTGTACAGCGCTCCCTTCATTGGGGCTTGAAGAAACAAAGTAACATTACATGCCAGCTCAAAAATAAATAAGTTATTAGATGTTTTAACAGTAAGTGAGTTTTCACAGCTGGTTGAGCGTTGGCTTTTGTCACAATTTGTTACTGGAAAAAACTAAATCTGAAATCGAAAATATTCTGGCATGGCGCTCCAGCTCTAGACTCACTCATCCTTATTACAAGCCAAAGAGATCACCGACAATTCTTCGATGTGTAGAAGCTGCCCGCCCAATGTCCAGATTCTCCAAAGTCATACTATCACCAAACCATCGGATGATCCCAACAATACCAGATTAATATATAATGAAACTCCAGGGTCCCACCCACTTTCTTAAAGCTGAACTCCTGGTTCTGTTTACATACATTAGTCCAGCTTGGCATGATGTAAGTATGAATATCTCATACCTAAGTGGTCACTGGTCACATTGACAATCAATGTAGTACTCAGAGCTACTACAGTGATAGCCAGGACCTTCTGGGTCCTGTGCCAAGAGGCTTCCCCTCTGCACACTGACCACAGGGGGGCGCTCTCTGGGCACCACCATTACTAAACGCCTTTCATTTTTTTTTTACTGATTACAAGGCACTCTCTGATTGGGCAAGGTGGCAATTGTGACATCACTGCACCTCCTCTCCACCTCAGCCAATCAGAAAACACCTTGTATTCATTTAAAAAAAAATCTCCAGAGGCCCCTCAGGTAAAATATATGTGTACTTACATTGGTACACCCCGACCCAATGCAAGTATGCAATACAGATCACACCTGGAGTTCCGCTTTAAACTGACAGGGGTTTTAAATCATTTCCCTATCTATTCGAAATTATAAACATGTTTTGGTTAGTTTAGACATAATTAAAGAGCAACTGCAATCTGCTCACATAATTTGTAATAAAAACATCTTTGCCATTCTGAAGCTTCCCTCCAATCACTTTGCATATTATTTTATATATATTGTGATTCTGTACTTGCCAAATATGCTGCAGAAATCTCCCTCCACTAAGTCTGGCTGCATCCATTTTAACTGTGGGCAGCTGAAGCTGCTGCCTGTTCACTTCCTGGATTTATACAGACAGACAGAGGCACAACTCTTGGCCAAGTAAGAATACCTAGGTATTTGCTATAAATTAGCCTTCATGACTGTGGCAGGGCTCTCAGCAGCCATCTGACCCAAATAAAGCGTAAATGACCCCCTAGGTCCCAAAGGGTCCAGCACTTAATGTTTATATTTAGGGTGGTGACAGACAAAGTCACCAAAGGTCCCCTGAGGCCATATGATTTAGCCCCATATAGTAAATAGTATGAGGAACCTCTGGTTCACTGTATATCAGCCTTTTTCAACCTTCTTTCCTTCAGGTGTTGGGAAACTCCTACTGAAACCATTTTATTGGGGGTCAATGAAAAATGCCCTTTACATTGGTGATTAGTAGTAAGAATGCCTCTTTACAGTGATTGCCAGAATGCCACTCTTACAGACAGATAAAGATATCATTGGTGTCAGAGGCGGAACTACCAGGGGTGCAAAGGTCACACTTGCAACTGGGCTCTGGCGCCCAAGACGTCAGGAGGGGCCCCCCGCTGCAGAACATGGGTTTGGTTCACACTGCTGTGACCCCAAAGTCGTGCAACTTGCTTGCTTAAAACAATCGTACCTGCTAATTCCAGGTCTTTCTGAAGCCCTCCACAAGTGGTCCTTGGCTCTTGGACAACTCTTCTGATAATTCTTTTGACTACTCTTGAGAGGAGCACCTGGTCATGGCCAGTTTATGGGGAAATTATGTTCTTTCGACTTCCAGATTATGGCCCCAACAGTGCTCACTGGAACATTCAGGAGTTTAAAAATCCTTCCATAACCAATGCCATCAGTATGTTTTGCAGCAACAAGATTGCAAAGGTTTTAAGAGAGGTCTTTGCTTTTACCCATCATGAGATGTTTCTTGTGTGACACCTTGGTAATGAGACACCTTTTTATAGGCCATCAGTTGAGACTGAACCACCTGATATTAATTTGCACTGACGAGGGTCAGGATTGCTTTCTAATTACTGATAGATTTCAACTGGTGTCTTGGCTTTCCATGCCTTTTTGCACCTCCCTTTCTTCATGTGTTCCATACTTTTTCCCTGTGTCATTTCATTTTATTACACATAGCTTACATTTCTGAACGTCATTGTTTTGGTGTCTTTGTATGTATGGATTGCATGGGGAGTTACCGACTTGTGGTGAAAATTTCATGTAAATATCACCTTTAGAAATATATTTACCTAGAAAAATGGTGACGTGTTCAATACTTATTTTACCCGCTGTATACACTATTCAGAGGATAGGGTATTTTTGGAAAATCCTGCTGAAGGTGGACTTGCACTTTAAATACAATTCCTTGACCTCTATGGGCTTTATAACTCATCCATGACTTCTCTATAGCTGCCTGTCATTGGTGGCTGAGTCCTCTCTATGTGATCTATGAGTGCGCCGTACTACTCCGGAATGTAATGATCTGTATTATTTGCTGTTTCTCCTATTTGCATAAGTAAATGATGTGTAAAGGGGATTATTAATAGGAAGATTTAAGGTTTACTTCTGATAATTACATGTAAAAATCTTCTTCATGCTGGTAATCCCTAACAGGACAGAGCCGACATATATTATTGAATTAGTCTTTATATCACTAGTGTGCCTGAAGCCGACTCGTGGAAGGGGCGATTTGTCTTACTCAGCCGTACCGGCTCCTCTCCTGTATAAAATGACTTACCCTGATATCACTGCACACTGTGAGCTTCTCGCAATGTGCATTAGAAGCTGCAGCAAGATAGAGCCCGTCTCATTTCCTGGCTGGAGGTCGCCCAGCATCATCTAGCTTCTTCCTCTCTAGCCCTACTGCCCCTGGCCCCTTTCATTGTTGGATTGCAGTTCCTTCAATCGTGGAGGCTGGAAGGGCGTCCAGCATCATCTAGCCCTTTGTTTTTTCTTGCCTGACTGTACCAAACACATTACAGGTAGAAATGTTAGGGGAGCACGCTTGTAAGACACTTATAGCCAGGGGTTGGTTTAAAGTGTTACTGAACCCACAACAGTAAAGACAATCTGTATATACAGTAAAGCATGCTTGTTATACTCACCGTGGAACCTAAGGGGTTAATCCCCTGCATTGTGTAAAAAGGCTGTTTGATCCCGTCTTCTCTGATCCTCCCTTTCTTCCACAGCCCCCAATCCTTCTCCTGACAGTACAGAGGCTAGGGAACAAGCTGCACATGCTCAGTTTGGTGTGTATTGCTAGAGAGTTTTTTTTCTTTCTTGAGAGGGTACATGTGATCAGCACAGGGCCAATCAGCACTGTTCAGACAGAGGGCCAGGGGTCTTACAGCCTCATGGGACAGTCAGAGGAAAACTCCTCCTACAGACTGACACACAGCACCTCCGATCGCCGTGATGAGCGCCCCAGCGGTCGCGCGCCGGCATGTTATACTGCTGAACGTCATATGATGCCCAGTCAGGATAACAGAGGCACCTATAGCAGAATGACGGCCGGGCGGGAAGTGGTTAATTAACAAAGATGTTATACTTACCTGCTCTGTGGAAGGGTTTTGCACAGAGAAGCCCAGATCCTCCTCTTCCGGGGTGCCCCGGTGGCGCTCCTGGTACCCGTGCGGGAGCGCTCACAAGTCCCGCTGTTGCATCCATTGACACAGACAGCAGGACTCGCCCCCCCCCCCCTCCCCCCGGCTCCCATGTCCCTGGATTTGATTGACAGCAGCGGGAGCCAATGGTTCCTGCTGCTATCAATCTATCCAATGAGGACAGAGACAGCGGCTGGCCTTGTCGCTGGAACGATCGGGTTCAGGTAAGAAAAAGTAAAAAAAAAAAATGTATAGGATGCATTAAGGTGAAAAACCTTACGACTTTACAACTTCTTTAAGCAATTGCCATAAGAAATTGCTGTAGTCTCCCCCTTTCTTTCTAAAGTATACCTACTGCATTTGATCAGCACACATGAATATCTTTCAGGACCATGGACAGCACTGACATAACACTCAACCATCAGTCCAATCAGATTGGAGCTTCAACATTTTTTGCCTAAATGATCATTTGTGAGTCAAAAATACTAACAGGATATTATGGAGGATGATAGTTATTTATTATATACATGGAAAAACATGTCATCCAGTTACTGTTTTTGGTCTATTTAACCCTTTCATGACTAAGCCTATTTTTGACATTTGGTGTTTAAGTTAAAATCCATATTTTTTGCTAGAAAATTACTTAGAACCCCCAAACATTACATATATTTTTTTAGCAGAGAATCTAGAGAATAAAATGGAGATTGTTGCAATATTTTTTATCACACGGTATTTGTGCAGCTGTGTTTTAAACGCAAATTTTGGGGAAAAGGGACACTTTCATGAATTTAAAAAAAACCACACAGTAAACTTAGCCGAATTTTTTTGTATAATGTGAAAGATGATGTTACGCCGAGTAAATATATACCAAACATGTCACACTTCCACGCACTCGTGGAATAGCGACGATCGCGGCGATACCTCTCATGTGTGATTTGAACACCGTTTACATATGCGGGCGCGACTTCCGTATGCGTTTTCTTTGCTGCGTGAGCTCGCGGGGATGGGGGGCGCTTTAAAAAAAAAATGTTTTTCCTTACTTATTTTATTTATTTTTATTTTTAGAAATCGTGTTTTTTTTAAAAAAACATTTTTGATCACTTTTATTGCTGTCACAAGGAATGTAAACATCCCTTGTGACAGTAATAGGTGGTGACAGGTACTCTTTATGGAGGGATCGACCCCCGATCCCTCCTTTGCACTTCACAGTATTCAGATCACCAAAAACGGCGATTCTGAACTCTGTATATTTTTTTAAAACCGGCGCCATTGGCAGCCGAGTAAACGGGAGGTGACGTCATGACGTTGCTTCCGCATTTACAATTAGAAGGCTGGAACCAAGCCGTACACAGCTTTGTTCCAGACTGTCAGCAGCCGCCGGAGGCGGCGGATCATCGATCGGGCCTCCCGGTGGATGGCCCGGTAAGAGCGGCGGAAGGCGGCGGGAGGGGGGGGACGTCCCCTCCCACTCCTCCGGTATAACAGCCGAGCGGCTTTTAGCCGCATCGGTTGTTATACTCGGATATACTCGGATAGCCGATCGCCCGCTCTACAACAGGGTACCGGGATGATGCCTGCAGCTGCGGGCATCATCCCGGTATAACCCCGGAAAGCCGAGTACGCACATCTGCGTATGCTCGGCGGGAAGGGGATAAACAGTAACTTTACCACTTGCAGTTAAAGTGTTCCTAAACCCACAACAGTAAAATCAGTCTGTATATACAGTAAAGCATGCTTGTTATACTCACTGTGGAACCTAAGGGGTTAATCCTCTGCATTGTGTAAAAAAGACTGTCTTCTCTCTCCCCTCCCCCCATCCATCTCCTGATAGTACAGAGGCTAGGGAACAAGCTGCACATGCTCAGTTTAGTGTGTATTTCTAGAGGTTTTTTTTTTCTTGGGAGGGTGCATGTGATCGGCACAGGGCCAATCAGCACTGTCCAGACAGAGGGTCAGGGGGTCCTGCAGCCTCATAGGACAGTCAGAGTAGAATGAAAACTCCTCCTACAAGCTTTAACAAGACACTGATAGAAGTCACAAGACTGCTCTATAACAATATAGGGGGCTGGCTTGGATAGAGGGGACGGCGCCCATTCGCTTTTAATGGACGGGCCGCCCCTGCTGCAGTTACTCCTGTCAAAGAAGAGCGGCGCCAGCAAGCCAAATCGTCAGTGCACCGCCAACATGGCTCCTGCCCCCCCTTTTCCTGGCCCTGATCATGGGGCCCCCCCATGCACCTGGGGCCACCGCCCGGGCAGTGCCCATTTATTAAGATGGCCCTGCTGAAGGGGGCCACTCCCTTACCACTGCCCCCTGGGACGGCTACCCCTCCTGCCCACCCCTTGTCCCGGCCATAAAGATAACTATTATGAAGGCATATAACAGTAAAAAGCATAAAACCGTAACAGACAATAGAGAGGGCTTGCGAGTTCACAATGTTTGGGCTATAATCTTCCTCACAATAATTCCTTTATCAGAAGATTTCAGGCAAGTGCTAAGGATCGTTAAGATAAAACATACAATTGGTTTGAAAATCTCATTCAATGCGGAAGGCAGAACGTGGAAAAAAAAATCTTTATCTGTACTTTCATACAGTGCTGCATCCCCGACAAAGATTTGCTGCTTTAATGCAAGTGCTGGAACAAGGATTATACATTTCTACTTGCTGAATAAGAGAATAGAGATTAGATTTATCCTATTTAGCATCCGTCAACATGCAGAGATCAGCACTCTGTCGATAGCATTGTTAGCGAAAAAAAAAGCGAAACGCTGGTTTAACTGTTCGAGCTTTATTCTGAGACGTCAGCTAGGGGGGGAGAAGCTGTAAATGTAATAAAGTTATTATCATCGCTATAATACAAAAACATCTCTTAAGAAAAAAAGTATTCTACTGTCTATGTAATAGAGTACAGTGCTGCCGGTATCATATGCAGAGATTCGGATTTATGATCACAAACAATGACATTTAAGGCTTAACCACTTCAGCTCCGGAAAGGTTTTACTCCCACTTTCAGGACCAGGCCATTTTTTTTGCGATACGGCACTGCGTCGCTTCAACTGACAATTGAGCGGTCCTGCGGCGCTGTACACAAATAAAATGTATGTCCTTTTTTTTCCCCCACAAATCAAGCTTTCTTTTGGTGGTATTTGATCACCTCTGCGGTTTTTATTTTTTGCGCTAACAAAAAAAAAAAACAATTTTGAAAGGAAAACAATATTTTTATACTTTCTACTATAAAACATATCCAATAAAAAAAAGTAAAAAAAATCTAATTTCTTCATCAGTTGAGGCCAATGTGTATTCTGCTACATATTTTGGTAAAAAAAAATCCCAATACATGTATATTGATTGGTTTGCGCAAAAGTAATAGCGCCTACAAACTATAGGCTATAATTCTTTTTTATTTTATTATTTTTTTTTTTTTTTACTAGTAATGGCGGTGATCAGCGATTTTTAGTGGGACTGTGACATTGTGGCGGACAAATTGGACACCTAACTGACACCTTTGATACTTTTTGGGGACTAGTGACGCTAATACAGTGATCAGTGCTAAAAAAAAATATATGCACTGTCACTGTACTAATGACACTGGCAGGGAAGCGGTTAACAGGAGCGATTAAAGGGTTAAATGTGTTCCCCCGGGAGTGCTTGCTGACTGTATGAGGGATGGTTGAACTGTAGGAAGATAGAGATCTGTGTTCCTGCTTAGCAGAAACACAAGATCACTGTCTTCCTTACTAGCAGAACGGCTCTCTACCTTGTTTACATAGGCAGACCATCGTTCTGCCTCTCTCTAAACGACCGTGTGGGTTTCGGGTCCACCGGACCCGCTGATTGGCTCTCGCTGTGATTGGACGGTGCTCCCTCAGTGCGGGCCCTAGAGCCTTCGAAAAAAAATCACGTACAGGTAGGTGATTTTGCGCTTAAGGGCCTCCCTGCCGCAGTGTGTGTACGTGGGGGCGGTCCTTAAGCAGTTAAAGCGGTATTAAACCCAAAAACTAAAATTGTATATATTGCATCTTACCAATCCGTAATGCTCATTCACATGTGCGGATATGCTGCCTCCCGTCTGAAAAGCGGTCCGCGGTGGATTGCTTTTTGGAAGGCATTGAAGAGGCAATTAGTTGCCTCCTTACCCACGCTTTAAAGTGATTGTAAACCTCAGACACATAGGTGTGCACAGACTATTGCATTAGGGTGCACACCCCAAAGCTCAAACACACAGTACCCTGTATGGACACAGTTACCAGTTACCCAATAGTGCAGTTACAGAGGGCTGGATCAAAAGTACAGGGGGTCCCCGGGTTACAAACAAGTTAGGGACTGTAAGTTTGTTCTTAAGTTGAATCTATTTGTAAGTCGGAACAGGTACATTTTATAAGTGTAGCTCCAGCCAAAAAAAATATTTTTAAGCTTTTTGGATAGCATAGGGAAGGTTTATCACCCCTGTAACATTTGTTTTGCTGTCTGTGCCCCTGTTCATAAGATTTCACCTCACTTTCTGTCCCAATGACAATTGCATTTTGAAAATTTTGGGTTGTTGTGGAAACAAGCCTTGGTGATAAAGCATCAGTGGAGTCTCCTTTTTCCCATAATAACTCTTACAGGAGTGAATTTCCCTTCCTAGGGGTTTCATCTCACTTCCTGTTGTCTCCCTCCGTTTGTAAGTAGGAGTCGTTTGTAAGTCGGATGTTTGTAACTAGGGGACCCCCTGTATAAGGATTAACTTAGTAATATATCAAGGTACAAAGAATTGATCCAGTAGTGCCTCCAAGAACTTGCTCGTCGACGCGTTTCACTAGAATACTAGCTTCTTCAGGACAGATACTGGGTAGGTGCTGGTAAACCTGTGACTCAGGGTATGAGGACACCTCACAAAACTAGACAAACATCCAGAAAGACGAAGTTCAAAAAATTTCATATATATCTATGCAGTGACAAGGTACACGTATATCATGTGGTGAAAAGGTGCGTGTTATACGCCAATAAATACAGTAATAATAATAACAATAATAATTATTAAATAATCAATCATTTCAATTGGGCTTTAAACATTTTCAGGCTAGTAATATATATATACCCTGTTTCCCCGAAAATAAGACCTAGCGTGATTGTCAGTGATGGCTGCAATATAAGCCCTACCCTCCAAATAAGCCCTACCCTGTTTCCCCGAAAATAAGCCCTACCCTGTTTCCCCGAAAATAAGCCCTACCCTGAAAATAAGACCTACAAGGACTTTAACTAGGACTTATTTGGGGGGTAGGGCTTATATTGCAGCCAGCACTGACAATCACGCTAGGTCTTATTTTTGGGGAAACAGGGTATATATATATATATATATATATATAAGATCTATTTAAAGTGATATTTCCAGTTTAAGTAAGACCTCCTTCCATGAATACATTATTCTGCGGGTATTCAATTATAAATAGTGGCTTTAGTTTCACGGTTTATAGTGAAGAATGGTAAGAATGGAATGATTTCGGAACCTTTGTTTCTTCTTAAAGAACTCGGCAGATAAGAAGCATGCTGGGTAAATCCTGTGATCTCCGGGATATAATGAGAAGTTATCCCAGGACTGAATCTCCGGCTTGCTGGGTAAATGAAGCCTCCAGGCACGCCGGGATCGTCATCTTCGGAATAAGTGAATCATTCATTCATTAGAAGGAATCGGGGTCAGCTCACATGCACATGGCCTGAACAAACGTTTCTGGTCACAGACAGGAAATCAAGCTTAAAATGTAAGTCCTGCAATCCGGTATCTCACGGAGGTGAACGATGTGACGGCTTATATGTCAGGAGCGGTGATGTCAGAGGTGTAAAAATAGAAGGTTTTTGGAGTTGAATGAATTTAAAGTGTCAGTCCCCAAAAAAACAATTAACATTATTCTGGTGTCTCTTGAGGTCTCTACTGGCAAAATCTCAGCTCACCCCTGCTGTGCCCAATAAAAGGGGCTCCCATAGGCATGAGCAGGGGGTGTGCCCGGTGTGCCTGGGCACACCCTAATCACTACGTGATCGACATTTTGAGAAGGGAATAAGGGACACCTACTAACAAACGTACGTAGGCATAGGACACGCCCCCCTGCCACACCCCCTTAAAGGAGAATTAACAAAAAAAGGTTAATTAAATCCACAAGGGCTTTTTTTTACCACTACTGTTCTTTTATATTGGCTTTTAAAATTTACAAATGCAGCAATTTAGAAATCAGATGAAAGGTTTAGCACCGGGAAGCACTTTTAAAAAGAAAAAAAGTGCATTTTATATACATCTATATAGATCATCCCAAAATGAGGGACAAATGAGGGACAAATGAGGAGGACAGAGGGACATTGCTCCAAATCAGGGACAGTCCCTCGAAATCCGGGACAGTTGGGAGCTATGCGTGCGGTGCAGTTTTCACTTCCTGCCCAGGCTTCCCCCTCGCGTTGCCCCCATCTTGCGCCCGCAGTGCTGCTGGCTAGTAAATATGTCATTTACCGAACCCCTTCCTTTTCTAAGGCTAGGTTTCCACTATTGCGGCTTTGCAATGCGATTTTTGCTGTGATGCGACTGTTGAGAACCAATGCAAGAACAAGTCACACCGAAGTCAGAACAAAGTAGTGCAAAAAACTTTTTTTTGGGGTCACTGCGACTTGAGTCGCACCAATTAGAAGGGGGACCATTGAAATACGTGGATTTTGACTTGCCAAGCGACTTCACACGTATCAAGCCGCACAACAACTCACAGTAGTGGAAACAGAGCCTAAATGAACACAGTGAACACACTCACTTACTGTGTTCATTCATAACTAAAGGATAGTAAACTATGTTTACTATGCTTCAGTTTGTGAATGAACAGGAAGCCGCTCAGCACATCATTCCCATTCTGTTGATCTGCAGTCTTCTCTTCTCTATATTCGTTCAAAGTGCTAAATGTTAAAGCTTGTCTGTTAAAGCTTGTCTGAGAGTTCAGAAAAAAAGGGGGCGGAGAGCTGAAGTTACACTTTGAAGAGCTCAGTGAGGAAAGCTGATTGGAGGGAAGAGACACACTCCGCTTCAGACAGCACACAGGAACAGCGCAGAGGCTGTTAATCACAGGCTCACCTTTTTATCTCTTGGGGAAAACTTGTCAGAAGTGAAGTTACCTGAAGTTACCCTCAGTAAGGAGAGGTCTGAGTGCTGATTGGATGGAAGAGACACCCCCCCCCCCCCCCTTCACACAGCACACAAGAACAGAGCGCAGGCTGTTAATCACAGGTCCCTCCTCTGTCACCTTTTTATCTCCTGGTGTCAGGAAAACTTGTCAGAAGTGATTGGCCTCAGGTGATACACAGAGATGAAATTAATCCTGCCACATAAGTTGTACCTGTTTATTTGCAGTCTTCTCTTTTCTACATCCATTCAAAGTGCTGCATTTTAAAGCTTGTCTAAGAACTCCCTCTCCTCCCCTGTCACCTTTTAATCTCTTGGTGTCAGGAAAACTTGTCAGAAGTGATTCATGTGGACAGCAGAGGATTGAGGCAGCAGACAGAAACAACATTAAGGGATTGATTTTCTAAAGGGAGAAAAGACTGTGCACTCTGGAAGTACAGTTGCCCCAGAGCTTAGTAAATGAGGTAAAGCTTCACTTTGCAAAGAATACCCAATCACATGTAAGGAAATGAAAAAAAAAAAAAACAGTATTTTTGTGCTTGCATATGATTGGATGATGGAAGTCAGCAGAGCTTCTGCTCATTTACGAAGAGGGGTGTGTCCCTTTCCTCAAATCAGCTCTCAGAGCTCTCCTCACTGAGCTCTGCCGTGCATAATTTCAGCTCTCCTCCCCTTTTTTTCTGAACTCTCAGACAAGCTTTATAAATGTATCACTTTGGACAGATGTAGAGAAGAGAAGACTGCAGATAAACAAGTAACACCTTATGTCGGAGGATTTGTTTTATCTCTGTATATCACCTGAGGGCAGTCACTTCACTGGGTATATGGAAGGGTTTACAATCACTTTAACATCCATAACTTGTTATTATTGGTTTAATTCAAACCACAGTTCAAAACGTGGCATGATTTACATAGAGAATAGTATTTGTTGGATATTGGCCTCTACATTCTCTCCGGTGAAAGCTGCACTGCGGCTGACAGCAAAAGCAAAACTTGGTTCTAAGAATTTAGAAAGAGGAATGAAAGCTGATGACCTAATTTAACCACTTCCCGCCCGCCCTATGGCGGATTGACGTCCGGGAAGTGGTTCTGTTATCCTGACTGGGCATCATATGACGTCCAGCAGGATAACATGCAACAGCGCGCCCCCGGGGGCGCGCATCGCGGCGATCGGTGGATCGGTGTGTCAGTCTGACACACCGCTACACCGATCTTGGTAAAGAGCCTCCGGCGGAGGCTCTTTACCACGTGATCAGCCGTGTCCACGCTGTCAATAGGAAGAGCCGTTGATCGGCTCTTCCTCACTCGCGTCTGACAGACGCGAGTAGAGGAGAGCCGATCGGCGGCTCTCCTGGCAGGGGGGGTCTGCGCTGATTGTTTATCAGCGCAGTCCCCCCTCAGATCACCACACTGGACCACCAGGGATCGCCACTAGGACCACCAGGGAAGGGGACAACATGTGGATGGCCAGGTATGTACCCCATGGCCATCCACATGTGCCCAGTGTGCCAAATCTGTGCCAATCAGTGCCCACAAATGGGCACTGATTGGCACCATTATGTTGCAGTGATGCCCAGCAATGCCACCCTTAGGGGCATCACTGCAAACAAGCAGTTTCATCAGTGCCACCCATCAGTGTCCATTCGTGCCACCAGTCAGTGCCCATCCATGCCCATCAGTGCCCATCTATCAGTGCCCATCCGTGCCTATCTGTGCCAACTATCAGTGCCACCCATAAGTAACCATCAATGCCACCTACGAGTGCCCATCAATGCCACCTATGAGTGCTCATCAGTGCCGCCTACAAGTGCCCATCCGTGCCACCTATGAGTGCCCATCAGTGCCACCTATCAGTGCCCATCAGTGCCGCCTATACTTGTTTTTTTCAAAATTTTTGGTCTTTTTTTATTTGTTGCGCAAAAAATAAAAACCGCAGAGGTGATCAAATGCCACCAAAAGAAAGCTCTATTTGTGGGAACAAAATGATCAAAATTTTGTTTGGGTACAGTGTAGCATGACCGCGCAATTGTCATTCAAATTGCGACAGCGCTGAAAGCTGAAAATTGGCCTGGGCGGGAAGGTGTATAAGTGCCCGGTATTGAAGTGGTTAAGGAGCTCAGCATGAAATGTTGCATTTTATTGTTTTATTGCTGCAATAATCTGGTGAGCGCCCATCATGTCCTCCCAGCAGTCGGGGATCTTCTTCCCTCTTATTGTAAAGCTTCCCCTCCCTTTCTGTTTCTTGGGAACTCTACCCCCGCCAAGTGTCCGGAGATATTGATGAAGTATTTTTATGTATGCAATAATAATTGATAGCTTTGATCAGATGACCAATACCGGGACATAATAATGTGTTTTCACTATTGATTATGAGCCACATATTAGTTCTTTGCAAATAATGATATAGGGGTTGATTTACTAAAGACACATAGGGGAGTTATTTACTAAAGCTGGAGAGTGCAGAATCCGGTTCAGTTCCAGGTTTTATTGCCAAAGCTTAAAGTGATTGTGAGGGTTCGTGTTTTTTTTTTTTTTTTTTTAATAACAAACATATCATACTTACCTCCACTGTGCAGCTCATTTTGCACAGAGTGGCCCCGAACCTCGTCTTCTGGGGTCCCCAGTGGCTCTCGCGGCTCCTCCCCACATCAGATAACCCCCTAGGAGAAGCACTCTCAATTGCAGCCACTGTGCCCATCAATTGCAGCCACTGTGCCCATCAGACGCTGCCAGTGTGCCCATCAAATGCTGCCAGTGTGCCCATCAAATGCTGCCAGTGTGCACATCAAACGCTGCCACTGTGCCATCAAATGCTGCCACTGTGCCATCAAATGCTGCCAGTGTGCACATCAAACGCTGCCACTGTGCCATCAAATGCTGCCAGTGTGCCCATCAAACGCTGCCAGTGTGCCATGAAACGCTGCCACTGTTCCATCAAATGCTGCCAGTGTGCCCATCGTATGCTGCCAGTGTGCCCATCATATGCTGCCAGCATGCCCATCAAATGCTGCCAGTGTGCCCATCATATGTTGCCAGTGTGCCCATCAAATGCTGCCACTGTGCCCATCAAACGCTGCCAGTATACCCATCAAATGCTGTCAGTGTGCCCATCAAATGCTGCCACTGTGCCCATCAAACGCTGCCAGTATACCCATCAAACGCTGCCAGTATACTCATCAAATGCTGCCACTGTGCCATCAAATGCTGCCAGTACACCCATCAAATGCTGTCAGTGTGCCCATCAAATGCTGCCAGTGTGCCCTTGAATGCCCCCAGTGTGACCCCCGCCCGCTCGCCGACGAGCGGGGTCCTCCATGCGTCTCCTGCCGTCCTCATCTCCCGTTCTCTCCTTCTGATAGGCGTCCATTAGCGGCGCCTGTCGTTTCGGCCAATCAGGTGACAGGTAATAGACCCGAGCACCTGATTGGCAGAGATGCGGTTTAGTGTTAGGAAAGCGAAGATTCATTCGCTTTTCTAACACAGCTGAGTGACCCGCAAGCGCCCAGCATGGCGCTCACAGGTCACCTTTTTTGACGCCTATTAAAGTCTATGGCTCTAATCAGGTGCTTCAAAAACAACCCCCTCCTCTGTAATTTAGGCGCCTGGTGCCCAAAAAGGGGCCAGGCGCCTGAATGGGGGGGGGGGTGCAACGACGGCCATAGATAGATTCATGCAATGCATGAATCTATCTATTGGTGATAGAGGGGGGGTGGCAGGAGAGAGGGGGCGGCGCCCGTGCGCCCTTAATGCACGGGCTGCCACTGGCCAAAGGGACTGGTGGAGGCTGCAGCGCTGGAGGGAAGGCAGAAGAAATGGACCACCGGAGAGGTGAGGCCTCATTCAAACGGAAACTCTTGTAAATTCCTTTCTCCTGGCAGGAAAAATGCCCCTAAAGCTGCGTTTTTTCAAATGTGTTTAGGAGCGTTTAGACGTGTTCAGGCGCGTCAAGTGTTTTTGTGTTTATTTATTTGGCCAAAATATTAATTTATTCTGGCCGTTGAAATGAATGAACTCTCGAGAGCTGAACGTGCCTAGCGTTTAACCTCTTCCCGACCGCGCTATAGCTGAATGACGGCTACACCACGGGCACACATTTCCAGGAGGGCGTCTATTGATGTCCTCCCAGATCCCTGCCACCCCGCGCCCCCTCGGGGCACGCCCCCCGGAGAGCTCTGTGATTGATGTGTTCTTCAGACACAGACGATCAGAGAACGGGCTAAAGGGCCAATCACAGCTGATCACAGTGTAAGCAGGATTTGCTGGTTATCGGCAGTTCTCTCCTCACGCTGACAGTGCAAGAGAGGAGAGCCGGTAAATGACAATCCACACAGGGGACATCTACACCGATCATCAGGGCACTGATCACCCTGATCATCAGTGCAACCCCATCAGTGCCGCCCTTCAGTTCCCATCAGTAATGCCTGTCAGTGCCCATCAGTGCCTCCTATCAGTGCCTATCAGTGCACCCTATCAGTGCCTATCAGTGCCCATCAGTGCCTCCTATCAGTGCCTATTAGTGCACCCTATCAGTGCCTATCAGTGCACCCTATCAGTGCCTCCTATCAGTGCCTATCAGTGTCCATCAGTGCCACATATCAGTGCCTCCTTATTAGTGCCCATTAGTGCTGCATATCAGTGGCCATCAGTGCGGCATATCAGTGTCTCTTCATTAAGGCCCATTAATGCAGCCTATCAGTGCCCATCAGTGCTGCATCTTTAGCGGGATTTTGACATTGTGACGGACAGATCGGGTACTTTTGACACTTTTTCGGGACCATTGACATTTATACAGCGATCAGTGCTATAAAAATGCACTGATTACTGTGTAAATGTCACTGGCAGGAAAGGGGTTAACACTAGGGGGGGCGATCAAGAGGTTAAGTGTTCCCTGGGAGGTGCTTCTATCTGTGGGGGGGAGGGAACTGACTGGAGGAGGAGACACTAGTCTGGTCACTAGGAACAGCAGATCTCTCTCTCCTCCCCTGACAGAACGGGGATCTGTCTGTTTACATTGACAGATCCCCGTTCTGGCTCTCTTTCCCGCGGCGGACATCGCGGCCGCCGGCCACACGCATCGGGTCCCCCACCCCCCCAGCGTGCAGCGGGTGGGCGCGCCCACTATGGCTCTTAAAGGAGCCGACGTACAGCTTTGGGCGATTCGCGGGAAGGAGCCCACGACGACGGCGGCTGGCCGGTAAGTGGTTAACTAAACAAATTTACGTAAATGACAAATCAAAACGAAAAACAAAACCCCTTTAAATCGATGTGCCCGTGTCTACTGCGCAGGCTCCGCAATTGAAAAAAAAATAAAAAATCAACCTACAGCGGGAATCCTCCTGCGATTAATGTTATGTCGTAGCCCCATTACGGGTCTAAAAAGTGGACTATTCCTTTAAAGCAGATAAAACAGTCGCCATATTTGAATTGTAACGGTGTACAGTATTTAGCACTTTTGCTAAGAGTGCTGCTTTCAATGAGAAACGCCCCCCCCCCCCCCGACACATCGAAAACTTCACAATGGCTCAAAGCTTAATGTATGCCGAGACATGAAAAGAGCGGTGGACATGAAACAGAAAAAGTGGCGAGTTTTCCGTTAATTAGCGCCGCGCAGAGATCCAAGTCTCGGGGACGGTATGTGACATAATAAGACTGGCCTACAGCCAGAACGTGGCAGATCTGTGACATCGCTGACATCTCCAGATGCTGAGATCAGCGCCGAGCATGTGAATAAGTAATTTGGTGTTAATAATTTGATCCCCTGCTAATTTCCATACAGTATGTCACAGTCACCTACTGAAGAGCTTCCCTAGAACAAACGTCTGGTGGAAACTCAGCCTGAAAAGGACGCCAACGCTTCTCTTTTTTTTATATATATATATATATAGAACCTCCATTATTTAGGAAAATGTGTTATCATTATTTTACCCACTTCCGGGCCGCCCACCGTTGTTATACATCGGCTGTTTGAAGAGGATCGTTGTTAAAGCAGCAGCTAGCTACCATAACCCCGGTATCCTCTTCTTTAGCCGGCGGTCCGGTTTAAGATAAAAGTGGTCTCTGTGGCGGATTCGCCGCGAGATCACTTTTATCAGCGGTGGGAGAGGAACCCCCCCTCCCGCCGCACTTCGGTGCCCCCCGCCGCTTTCCGGAGCCATCGGCAGTGGCAGAGGCGATCGGATCGTTCTTGTGGCCTGACATGGAGATGAGTGAGGGGAAGATGCCCCCCACCCGTCTCCATATCATTGCAGGGCGGAAGTGACATCAAAACGTTACTTCCGCCCATAGCTCTTAAAGGGACGTTTTTTTTTCTTCATTTTTTTTTAATGACAACATTTGTTTTTTTTGTTTTTTTTTGTTTGTTTTTTATTGTATTTTAGTGTAAATATGAGATCTGAGGTCTTTTTGACCCCCAGATCTCATATTTAAGAGGTCCTGTAGTGCTTTTTTCTATAACCCTGTTTCCCTGAAAATAAGACCTAGCGTGATTGTCGGTGATGGCTGCAATATAAGCCCTACCCCCCCCAAATAAGCCCTAGTTAAAGTCCTTGTAGGTCTTATTTTCAGGGTAGGGCTTATTTGGGGGGTAGGGCTTATATTGCAGCCATCACTGACAATCGCGCTAGGTCTTATTTTCGGGGAAACAGGGTACAAGGGATGTTTACATTCCTTGTAATAGGAATAAAAGTGACACAATTATTTTTTTTTTTAAAACAGTGTAATAAAAAAAAAAAAAAGGTAAAATAAATAAGAAAAAAAAAAACACATTTTTTTTTAAACGCGCCCCGTCCCGCCGAGCTCGCCTGCAGAAGCGAACGCATACGTGAGCAGCGCCTGCATATGAAAACGGTGTTCAAACCACACATGTGAGGTATCGCCGCGATCGCTAGAGCAAGAGCAATAATTCTAGCCCTAGACCTCCTCTGTAACTCAAAAGACGCAACCTGTAGAATTTTTTAAACGTCGCCTATGGAGAATTTTAAAGGTAAAAGTTTGCCGCCATTCCACGAGCGGGCGCAATTTTGAAGCGTGACATGTTGGGTATCAGTTTACTCGGCGTAACATCATCTTTCATAATATAAAAAAAAATATTGGGCTATCTTTACTGTTCTCTTATTTTTTAATTCAAAAAAAGTGTATTTTTTTCCAAAAAAAGTGTGTTTGTAAGACCGCTGCGCAAATACGGTGTAACAGAAAGTATTGCAACAACTGCCATTTTATTCTCTAGGGTGTTAGAAAAAATATATATATAATGTTTGGGGGTTTTGGGGTTCTAAGTAATTTTCTAGCAAAAAAAAATGTTTTTAAATGGTTTTAAACAACAAATCTCAGAAAGAGGCTCGGTCCTTAAGTGGTTAAAGAGTTTTCCACTTTTGAGAAAAAAACATTCCCCCTCTGGGTGATCTCTGTACATTGCAGGGATTTTAGCAAACTTTGTTGCAGATTCCTGCCATTTGTTATTCTGGAGAAATAACTGTTTGTTTGTGTCCATGTGCTGAGTGAACGTAAATGACTTTATAATTATCAATCAGCTGCTGCACCTGCAGGGCTCTAATGAGGAAAGTGGCAGGGTCTGCATCCCTTTAAACGTGATTAACCCTTTGGGAGTGTCTCACCAAAAATGACACTCATGTTGCAGGGGATGCCTGAAATCTGACTTGTATCTCAGTGTAGACTTCTGGGAAAATCAGTGAGCCAATCGCACAAGCAAGAAATTACATTTCTGGGGTGGGGGGGGGGGGGCACATTCTGTGTACACAACGCCTCCAGGTGGCCATATTGCATTTTACAGAAAATTTTAAAGAAAAGTTGCCACGCCCACCATTTTAGTCTGTAGGGTCTCTGCTAAAAAAAAAAAAACACATCTCCTGTTCTCTTTGTATTGCTTCCTTTATGTGAAATCTCTGGTGTTCCTGCTAGTCTCCTTGCTTTCCTATTAAAAACTGACCACACTAAGCACTAGAGCACATCGTGGTCAGTTCTATAGCTGTCATGGGGAACTCCAATGATCAGACTTGTCCTGACACATCCCCCCTGCACAGCCATTCACTGGGAAGCTCAGTGTACTGTAGTATCACCTCCCCCCAGCTCTTATGCAACTGAGAACAGAGGGAATGTGATCACTTATTTAAAAAAAGGGAAAAAAGGTATTTATAATGGTTTTTTTTTTTTTTTTTTTTTTTTTTATGTATATACACACAACAATGTTTTGCCTTTCATTTCTATTTTAAACTGAATAGAATTTTTTACAAGGTGATCGTTTACAATCACTTTAGTTCCTACGATTGTCAGCTCCATCTAGTGGCCAGATTGCTGTATATATTTCTCATCAAGATACTTCAGACAACTATACTGCTTTTGGCCACTAGATGGTGCTGGCGATCGTAGGAATTTTCCTGGAGTCCTAATAAAGAGAACCTGTCATTTCAAACAATCACAGGCTATGGCATGCTGAGGAGGAAGGGGGGCAACAAATTTCTGTACATGCCGCTGGCAATTTGCCCCAAATAAAAGTCTGCACTTTTCAGAGACATAACGGTTTGTGTTGTATGGTCACTTGAGATGCACAGAGTGCTTACTGCTACTCTTCCAAGCGTATAAGTTCCAAGCTCTTGATGTTTAGTGTCTTTGAAGTGCTGGAAACACAAACACGACTAATATTGGCAGTTTTTCACAATGGAAATGTTGGAAGTGAAATAGGAAATGAAGCTTCTCGTTGTTGCTGTCTTGCGAGCAATTTAGAGGAGACAGCAGGCTATTAATCCTCGAGCTGCAACAGATCGCATTTGTCATGAATTACACACTTGGCATGGTTAGAGCATAAGCAACAAGAAAACTCTCATTAATGTTTTTTGTTAGTCAAAAATAATAGCGTGTGAAAGTCGCCGGGGATTTTAATTCCCGTTCTAGAGACGCTGTACTGTAAGTGAGTTATGTGACCTGCCTGGTGGAGGAATTTGAAATGTTTAGAGAGAGGTTCTGGGTCACTATATGCCCACCGGGGGGGGGCCTGGACAAGGGGTGGGCAAGAGGGATGGTTTCCCTGGGTGCAGTCGTTTACTATAGGGATGGGGGCGCCTTCCTTCTGTTACAAGGCTGACAGGAGTAGTGACAACAGCAGTGATTTTGACAAAAGAGTGACTGCTGGGCGTAGGATCCCCTATGCTTGCACATCTTTAATGGTGGGGGGGCGGTTTGGCATCTTTGCCCTGGGCGCTGGATGACCTTATCCCGGCACCTGATGCCCACATCCTATAGGCCATAAACAAACCATTAATTCTTTGTAGCAGAGGACTTTAAAGGGCATATAGATGTTGGCACCACATAACAACTTCTAAAAGCATAACATTTATTATGCCAATATTAAAAAAACCCATGTAACACCATATCCAATACTTTAGTAAAGAGCTCACATATCATTTCCATGTCCCCCCCCGAAGACGTCTGTTTACACGAAACGCAATCGGGCGGAGCTACCTGTGACGTCATTGTGCAAGCTTGATGTCATGTTTTGAGTTATATGCTTGTGTCATTCCCTTCCTTTTGCGTATCATGTTATAATAAAACATATAAACATGGAGTATTTTTTTTTTTCTTGGACCGTCAACTGGTTGGTAGTCCCCGAGGCGATCTGTTGGAGTGTTGAGAGGAGGGTTGGAGCCATATGGTGTGATTGATTCAGGGCTGCTGGCAGTTGTTTTGTAAAGCATCCATGCTAGACCTCCTATAATCTAGAGGTCTGATCAATCTGGTAAGGAAGGTATATATTGGTGGTGGGACCCTCCACAAGAAAGTTTTTTTTGTTTTTTTTTTTGTTTGAATTTCTCACCATTTCTTGGAAGATTGCATCGTTGGAACTTTTTGCTTACTGAAGCTTTTAATAATTGCACTTTGATGTTTTCCCTTTGCAGTTCACACTTTATTCAATATTTGCATTTTATCTCATTGCACTGAAATCATATGAATTTTTGATGATGAATGATGATGAATGTAATTGTGTTTCATTTATTTATCATAACAAATTCTATATTCGTTTTTTTTTTTCTTTGTATGAATTTCTTGATCGCACTGAGAGGACTAATATTTAAAGTAATAGCGCACTCACAATAGAACTGCACTATATTACCAAAATTATTGGGACAATGGCCTATTTTTATTCTTTTCATTTTCCTGCAATATTTACGTAAATGGAAATTTCCTAACATGTATAATGAATGGCATTTTCAAACGATTTGCCTATCTAACAAACATCACTTGTGTAATATATATGGGATTGTATGATATTTTTTATTTTTATTTATTTATTTATCTTTTATGGTTGAACTAGATAGACTTGTGTCTTTTTTCAACCAGATTAACTATCTAATATTTGTCATTTTCTGTCTGAGCGGGGTTTACTAATCTGGGATAGAACACAGTTTACAATGAAAGACGTGTAACATATTTTAATATATTAAAGAAGCCAGAATAGTGTTCAAATAGTTATTAGAAGATTCTATATTCTAAGCCCCCAGAGCTTGGCTCCATCCACCAGACTATCACTGTCTAAATGAAATCAGTGGCACATATTGTGGGGTTTCCCATTAACCACTTCAGCCCCGGAAGGATTTACCCCCTTCCTGACCAGAGCACTTTTTGCGATTCGGCACTGCGTCGCTTTAACTGACAATTGCGCGGTCGTGCGACGTTGCACCCAAACAAAATTGTGGGGTATTGTGGGGTTGCCCAATAATACACTATATTACCAAAAGTATTGGGACGCCTGCCTTTCCACGCACATAAACTTTAATGGCATCCCAGTCTTAGTCTGTAGGGTTCTATTGAGTTGGCCCACCCTTTGCAGCTATAACAGCTTCAACTCTTCTGGGAAGGCCATCCACAAGGTTTAGGAGTGTGTCTATGGGAATGTTTGATTATTCTTCCAGAAGCGCATTTGTGAAGTCAGGCACTGATGTTGGATGAGAAGGCCTGGCTCGCGGTCTCCACTCTAATTCCTCACAAAGGTGTTCTATCAGATTGAGGTCAGGCCAGTCAAGTTCCTCCACCCCAAACTCGCTCATCCATGTCTTTATGGACCTTGCTTTGTTCACTGGTGCACAGTCATGTTGGAACAGGAAGGGGCCATCCCCAAACTGTTCCCACAAAGTTGGGAGCATGAAATTGTCCAAAATGTCTTGGTATGCTGACGCCCCAAAGCGGAGTTCCACCCAAAAATGGAACTTCCGCTTTAAGTGATGTTTTTTTTTTGGGGGGGGGGATACCCCCCTCTTTTTAGAGGCACCCAGCTCCCACTTCCTCCCGGGGCTCCGCGGCACCGGGAGGAAGATCACCTCTCCCCCCTCCCTCCCTGCAGTCTTCTGGGACACGTCACAGGTCCCAGAAGATTGCCTGGCCATTCACAGTGTACAGAATGGGCAGTGCGTGCCCACAGTAAGAATGCCGGAGCCTCGGAGAGGAGGGGGAGAGGAGCGGGGCTTCGTACGCCCCCATCGCAGGACCGTGGGACAGGTGAGAGTCCGATTATTAAAAGGCAGCAGCTACACTTTGTGTAGTTGTTGACTTTTAATTTTTCTTTTTTTGGCGGAACTCCACTTTAGGAGTTCCCTTCACTGGAACTAAGAGGCCAAGCCCAACCCCTGAAAAGCAACCCCCCACCATAATCCTCCCTCCACCAAATGATTTGGACCAGTGCACAAAGCAAGGTCCACTTCAGTTCGGTCTGAATGTAAATGCGCACAAATTTTTGGTTATTCTAAGATTCGGTTGTATCCAAATCTCTGAATGAAATAGTAACAAATTTAGTTGAAATTTGTTTAATTTTACTTATTTGTTTACTAATGAATTCCAAAGTTTCAGAACAATTCTAATTTGGATTGATCGAAAAATAGTCGACCGTTCTAATTCTGTATGAAGAACAGCTGGCTGTTAAGGAGTGCCGCATTCTTAACAACCGATGACTCATCAGCTGTCAGCTGTTTCCCCACTGACAGATGAATGTAAACAAAAGATTGCCGGCAATAGAACATTTTGAAAAAAACAACAACGTGGGGACCCCCCAACCCATACCAGACCCCCCCAACCCATACCAGACCCCCCAAACCCATACCAGGCCCCCCCCCAACCCATACCAGACCCCCCCAACCCATACCAGACCTTTATCTGAGCATGCAGCCCGGCAGGCCAGGAAAGGAGGGAGGGGACGAGCAAAAGGGGCATGCTGGGCCAATGATGTCACAAGGGGGCAGGGTCACCTGCTGACATCATCTAGCGACTCCACCCTTTACCTATATCTGATATTTCTTTGTGCACTGGTTCAAATCATTTGGTGGAGGGGGGATTATGGTGTGGGTTTATTTTTCAGGGGTTTGGCTTGGCCCCTTAGTTCCAGTGAAGGGAACTCTTAAGGTGTCGGCATACCAAAACATTTTGGACAATTTCATGCTCCCAGCTTTGTGGGAACAGTTTGGCGATGGCCCCTTCCTGTTCCAACATGACTGCACACCAGTGCACAAAGCAAGGTCCATAAAGACATAGATGAGTGAGTTTGGGGTGGAGGAACCTAACTGGTCTGAACAGAGTCCTGACCTCAACCTGATAGAACGTCCAACATCAGTTCCTGACCTCACAAATGCACTTCTGGAAGAATGGTCAAACACCGCCATAGACACACTCCTAAACCTTGTGGACAGCCTTCCCAGAAGAGTTGAAGCTGTTATAGCTGTAAAGGGTGGGCCAACTCAATATTGAACCCTACGGACTAAGACTGGGATGCCATTAAAGTTCACGTGTGTGTAAAGGCAGGTGTCCCAATACTTTTGGTAATATAGTGTATTAACCCCTTCCCGACCGCCGCGCGCTGATATACGTCGGCAGAATGGCACGGGTGGGCAAAAGGGCATACAGGTACGTCCCCTTTAATTTGCAGTATTGTGGACACGTGGGCGTCGCGTGCTCCGTGACTGTGGGTCCCGCAGACTCAATGCCCGCCGGGTGCCCGCAATCGTGTCATGGAGCGGAAGAATGGGGGGGATGTAAACAAGGCATTTCCCTGTTCTGCCTTGTGACATGACAGACATCACCGCTCCCTGTCATCGGGAGCAGTTATCGCGGTCATGTGAGTAGTAGCCCATCCCCCCTACAGTTAGAATCACTCCCTAGGACACACTTAGCCCCTTGATCGCCCCCTTTTTTATTTATACAGTAATCAGTGCATTTTTATAGCACCGATCGCTGTATAAATGACAATGGTCCCAAAATAGTGTCAAAAGTGTCCAATGTGTCCGCCATAATGTCGCAGTCACGATAAAAATCGCAGATTGCCGCCTACTAATAAAAAAAAAATTAATAATAAAAATGACATAAAACTATCCCCTATTTTGAAGACGCTATAACTTTGGCGCAAACCAATCAATATACGCTTATTGCAATTTTTTTTACCAAAAATATGTAGAAGAATACATATCGGCCTAAACTGAGGAAAAACATTTTTTTATATATTTTTGGAGGATATTTATTATAGCAAAAAGTAAAAATTGCTTTTTTTTTTTCAAAATTGTCGCTCTTTTTTTGTTTATAGAGCAAAAAATAAAAACCGCAGAGGTGATCAAATACCACCAAAAGAAAGTTCTATTTGTGTGGAAAAAAGGACGTCAATTTTGTTTGGGTGCAACGTCGCACGACCGCGCAATTGTCAGTTAAAGCGACGCAGTGCCGAATCGCAAAAAAGTGCTCTGGTCAGGAAGGGGGTAAATCTTTCCGGGGCTGAAGTGGTTAATGGGAAACCCCACAATATGTGCCACTGATTTCATTTAGACAGTGATAGTATGGTGGATGGAGCCAAGCTCTGGGTGCTTAGAATACAGAATCTTCTAATAACTATTTGAACACTATTTTGGTTTCTTTAATATATTAAAATATGTGACACGTCCTTCATTGTAAACCATGTTCTATTCCAGATTAGTAAACCCCGCTCAGACAGAAAAGGACAAATAGTACAAAAGAGATGTTTGTTAGATAGGCAAATCGTGTGAAAATGCCATTCATTATACATGTTAGGAAATTTCCATTTACGTATATATTGCGGGAAAAATGAAAAGAATAAAAATAGGCCATTGTCTTCCCACATCAAAGACGGCCAAAATGAATATTTAAACCGTTTTTTTTCTGGGACGCGCTGTCAGATGTGGTATTGTTTGTTTGGTTTTGACTTTCATGAACGTGATCCTTGCGAGAAATCGCGACGCAAAATATAAATTGAAATTAACATCCAGCTAAGAAAGGGAAATAATTAATTAAGCTCCGTCATAGAAAACGGAAGGAAGGTTTCAGCATTAGCTTAAAGGCTTTGATGGTGCCTGAAAGCCATCAGATTACTCCTAGGAAGGAATATACTCTTCAGGAAAACTACACAGCGCTGTTGGGGTTGGCTCGGCGGTTCTTCCCGTCATATGTTATAAAAAAATCTCTTTTATTGATAAATTACTTCAATTGCAAAAGTATATGTACAATATGCTTATTTTCCAATTCCAAATATTGCTTTTTAACCTCTTTGTGCCAACCACATTCCAGCCCTTTAAGAGTTTAAAAACCTGCAAGACGGAGGCAGGCATTCGGGTCACGTGACTGCTGTGATTGGCTTTCACAGCGGTCACATGATCGGAAAGCTCCTGATCAGTGGCGGCTGCTCATAAGGGGCGCAGAGAATCCATGCGCTCGGCCCCTAATCTCAGCAGGACGCCAGACGCATGGATTCCAATGTTTGTTTGTTTTTTCTGAAGCACATGATTAGAGCCTGAGGCTGTAATTGGCTTCAAAAAGGGGTGGGCTCGGGGCGCAGAGCACTGTGCCCCGAGCCCACCCACTTGTGTGACATTAGCGAAATAATATTCGCTAATGTCTTTCTACTTCTCCTCCCGGCCGATCAGGAAACGGGTCCTGAGACCCAATTGGCCCGGGAGTCCTAAGACCCGATTGGTCGGGAGTCCTAAGACCCTATTGGCCAGGGGAGATGCAGGGGGGAAGCCGCCGAAGCCGCGACCTGGATGGGGTAAGTGCGGGGCAGGCGGGCAACGGGCAAGCTAAGCGTCGATCGCTTGTGTGACAGGGGGCGGGTGGGGGGAGTAAGGGGGCCAGGTTTGCCCACCCCCCAAAAAAAATTAAGCATCAGCCGCCACTGCTTCCGATCACAAGTATGCATAGGGAGTCTACAGATTCCCTCTGGCTACCATGCTGGAGATGTGCAGGGAGCGCTCTCTCAGCACGGTAAGTTGTTTTAACAGGGCCGCATATATGCTTTAAGGCCACATATATGAGTACGGCCAGCTAGGGTTGCCACCCGTCCGGCATTCACCTGGACAGTCCGGGTTTTGAATGATGTCCCTGGGTTTCAGACCACTTGAAACCCGGACACAATATTTAGAATGGACTGTGGCTCCCCAAGTAACCAAGTACCACAACCGCCGAGTGCATAGATGTGCACAGGCCCCATCCCCATACACGGACAGGAGAGGAGAGAGGGCTTGATCTCCTCCTTCACCTCCCACCCCCACCCCTCTGTCTGCCTACCCACACTCCAACCCCCGGCGCTCTGTGCCTCAGGAAAGGAATGTGTGGAATGGAAATTTGAAGCTCAGCAACCAGCAGATACAGTACATCGTGGATGAGAGGTGTCGATGCCTGAGCCTCCATCCTCAGGTGAGTGAGCTCACCATCCACTGTCTGTGACTGAAGTCTCCCCCCTCGAGTACACTAAGTTAAGGGGGACTCAAATGTAAGGGGTGCCCTGCGGACTCTGATGTATGGGGGTCTTTGGGTACCCTAATTTAAGGGGACTGCTGGGAACTCTGATGTAAGTGGGAGGTTTAGTGGGCATAAACCCCCTTACTTCAGAATTCACCTTTTAAACCAGAGTGAGTCCACAACGTTCCCTCTTAAAAATACAATTTTGCCATGCGTGGCTAAAGTGTTTTGATTTGGCCTGAAGAAAAATTGGCAACCCTACGGCCAGCATCAAGTGGTTAAGAAAAAGGGCTAATATACCATATCAACGATTACTCAGTTCTCTACAGATACCTTACAGCCAGTCAAATTAAAGATGTTCCGGAACCAGACCCAATCAGCAGGCTTGTCATTTGCAGCCCCACCCACTCTATAAATATTAAAGCTGACATTTAGGTCTCACTCACATCTGAGTGTAGGCAGATGCAGTCTACTTTCTCCACTGCAGGTGGCACTCTCTACAGTTGGAGAGGAAGTCAAGAGGAACACAGATCCTCTATGGTTTCTTGGGTCACTGGGGAAGCATCCAATTGGATGATGCTGCCCCATGTGATTCTGGCAGCCATCTTGAGTCAGGCTTGGCCTATTTAAGGCCCTGGCTCCCAGGTTTGGCATGCGTTTGCGGGTGGGTAGAATAGGGGCAGGTACCCTGCTTAGTAGAGACAGAACTAGTGGCAGGGAAAGGTTTCTGATGAGGAGGGAAAGCGTAGGGCTCGCAACTGCTTTGGACACCTGCCATGTTGGGCGCTAGACGCCCAGGCTGCATTCTTCCACTCGCTACAGACGCTGACAGTTCAGCTTCACAGGTTTGACTAAGGCGGTTTAAGTTTTGCCACGGCCATGGTGTTGGTTAAGTATAATTATGAGGCACTGGAAGCTTGTTGAATGCAGAGAATAACTTTACTTGCATGGAGGAACATGTCTTCACATCTGAACCACTTGCCATTTTTCAGCAGCTTGTATTCAGTTCTCACTGACTTGTCGTATTTTTTCCAGTGCCTGGGCCTATAACCTGCTGGCTGAGTATTGAAGTGATGCGCGGGAAGGTTGTTGAATGCACAGAATACATTTACTTGAATGGAGGATAGCAATAAATGTTGTGACTGTGAAGACATGTATTGCTATCCTCCATGCAAGTAAAGTTATTCTCTGCATTCAACAAGCTTCCAGCGCATCATTTCAATACTCAGCCAGCAGTAGGGATGAGCCGAACACCCCCCGGTTCGGTTCGCACCAGAACCCGCGAACGGACCGCAAGTTCGCACGAACGTTAGAACCCCATTGACGTCTATGGGACTCGAACGTTCGAAATCAAAAGTGCTCATTTTAAAGGCTAATTTGCATGGTATTGTCCTAAAAAGGGTGTGGGGACCCGGGTCCTACCCCAGGGGACATGTATCAATGCAAAAAAAACTTTTAAAAACGGCCGTTTTTTCGGGAGCAGTGATTTTAATGATGCTTAAAGTAAAAAAAAAAAAGTGAAATATTCCTTTAAATATCGTACCTGGGGGGTGTCTATAGTATGCCTGTAAAGTGACGCGTGTTTCCCATGTTTAGAACAGTCCCTGCACCAAATGTCATTTTTAAAGGAAAAAATCTCATTTAAAACTGCTTGCGGGTTTAATGTCATGTCGGGTCCTGCCAATATGGATGAAAATCAGTGAGACAAACGGCATGGGTACCCCCCAGTCCATTACCAGGCCCTTTGGGTCTTGTATGGATATTAAGGGGAACCCCGCACCCAAATTAAAATAAGGAAAGGTCCCTATATACTCTGAACAGCAGTATACAGGCGGTGCAAACAAGACAGGGACTGTAGGTTTGTTGTTAAGTAGAATCTGTTTGTAATTTTGAACATTTTTAACGTGTTTAGCTCCAGCCAAAAAATCTTTTCTAAGCTTTTTGGAAAACATAGGGAAGGGTTATCACCCCTGTGACATTTGTTTTGCGTCTTTCCTCCTCTTCAGAAGATTTCACCTCACTTTTTTGTCCCAATGAAAAATGTTTTTTGAAAATTTGGGTTTTTTTGTGGAACAAGGATTGGAAAGCATCAGTGGAAAGGAGAAATTGTTTTCCCATATTAACTCTTACATGAGAGAATTTCCCTTCCTAGGGGTAGATTTCATCTCACTTCCTGTTGTCTCCTTCCGTTTGCAAGTAGGAGTCGTTTGTAAGTTAGATGTTTGAAAGTAGGGTCCTGCCCTATATACTCAGCAGAAATTTGGGCCTTAGGTGTTGCTGTGGCCAAAACACTGTAAGCCCTCACAGGGCCCTGCTGTGAAATATTAGATCAAGAATTGTAATTACATGCCCCTGTTGAACAGGAGCTGAAAAATTAGGCCTTAGGCACTGGTGCTGGTGCCACAACACTGCAACCCCTCACAGACACTCTAGTTGGAACGCAGGAACGAGCCCTGCTGCAAAGTATTGCATCAAAAATTGTAATTACACGCCCCTGTTAGACAGGGGCAGAAAAATTGGGCCTTAGGCACTGGTGCTGGTGCCACAACACTGCAACCCCTCACAGACACTCTAGTTGGAACGCAGGAACGAGCCCTGCTGCAAAGTATTGCATCAAAAATTGTAATTACACGCCCCTGTTAGACAGGGGCAGAAAAATTGGGCCTTAGGCACTGGTGCTGGTGCCACAACACTGCAACCCCTCACAGACACTCTAGTTGGAACGCAGGAACGAGCCCTGCTGCAAAGTATTGCATCAAAAATTGTAATTACACGCCCCTGTTAGACAGGGGCAGAAAAATTGGGCCTTAGGCACAGGTGCTGGTGCCACAACACTGCAACCCCTCACAGACACTCTAGTTGGAATGCAGGAACGAGCCGTGCTGCAAAGTATTACATCAAAAATTGTAATTACACGCCCCTGTTATACAGGGGCTGAAAAATTGTGCCTTAGGCACTGGTGGTGGCGCCCAGAACCAAAAATGTTCTTACAAGCTATCAGCGTGATGATTGAGGAGGAAGAGGATAATTACTCAGGGATAGTCACTCAGCATCAGCATAGGCAGTCTTTGAAGGGATCTGAAAAAAATTATTCAGTTACATCAGCATCAGGTGCTTGGTAGCTGGTGGTGATCCAAGACTGATTCATTTTTATGAAGGTCAGCCGATCGACCGAGTCAGTGGACAGACGCACCCTGTGATCGTTTACCACGCCTCCAGCAGCACTGAATGTGCGTTCCGAAAGAACGCTGGATGCAGGACAGGCCAGTAGCTCAATTGCATACTGTGCAAGCTCTGGCCAGTGATCCATCCTCAAGACCCAGTAACCCAGAGGATTTTCGGTGGGAAAGGTGTCCAAGTCTGATCTTGCCCCTAGGTATTCCTGCACCATGTAAAACAGACGCTGGCGATGGTTGCTGGAACCGATCATACCTTGGGGCTGCGGACCAAAAAATTGTCTGAACGCATCGGTCAGACGGCCACCTTCTCCACCGCTCCTTCTTTGACTGACCGAAGCCTCAGCAACACGTTGTTCAGAAACAGGAGTTTGTAACCTCCCAGTCTCTGGGAACGCGTTGCACAGACCTTTCTGCAAGGCCTCCCGAAGATGTTTCATCCTCTGCTCCCTCTGCGATGGCAAGATAAGGTCCGCAACCTTACCCTTGTAACGTGGATCAAGGAGGGTTGCCAGCCAGTATTGGTCCTTCTCCTTGATACCACGAATACGAGGATCCTTACGCAGGCTTTGCAGGATCAGGGAGGCCATGCAGCGTAGGTTTGCTGAGGCATTCGGTCCGGAGTCCTCTGGGTCACTAAGGACAACAACGTCCGCAGCCACCTCCTCCCAGCCACGTACAAGTCCATGTGTTCCTTGGGACTGATCCCTTAAAGACTGCTGATGCTGAGTGCCAGGCTCCACCTCCATACTGACACAATCTTCCTCCTCCTCCTCCTCCTCCTCCTCGTCCTCTTCCTGTGTGATCGGCGGGCACGCAGGAACACTGTCTGGATAAAGGGGGCCTTGAGAGCTAAGGAAGTCCTCCTCTTCCTGCCTCTGTTCTGCCTCAAGTGCCCTGTCCATTATTCCACGCAGCGTGTGCTCCAACAGGTGGACAAGGGGGACAGTGTCACTGATGCATGCACTGTCAGTGCTCACCATCCTCGTGGCCTCCTCGAATGGTGACAGGACAGTGCATGCATCCCTGATCATGGCCCACTGGCGTGGGGAAAAAAAACCAAGGTCCCCTGACCCTGTCCTGGTGCCATAGTCGCACAGGTACTCATTTATGGCCCTCTGCTGCGTGTGCAGCCGCTGCAGCATGGCCAATGTCGAGTTCCACCTGGTGGGCATGTCACAGATTAGGCGGTTCTTGGGCAGGTTAAACTCCTTTTGGAGGTCCGTCAGCCGAGCACTGGCATTATATGACCGGCGGAAATGCACACAGACTTTCCTGGCCTGCCTCAGGACATCCTGTAAGCCCGGGTACCTGCCCAAGAACCGCTGCACCACCAAGTTAAGGACGTGAGCCAAACAGGGCACATGGGTCAGTTGTCCCTGTCGGAGGGCAGAGAGGAGGTTGGTGCCATTGTCGCAAACCACCATTCCTGCCTTAAGTTGGCGTGGCATCAACCACCTCTGAACCTGCCCCTGCAGAGCTGACAGAACCTCTGCCCCAGTGTGGCTCCTGTCCCCCAAGCACACCAGCTCAAGCACCGCATGGCATCTTTTGGCCTGCGTACTTGCGTAGCCCCTTGAACGCCTACGGAGCACCGCTGGTTCCGAGGAAGAGGCCATGGAGGAAGAAGAAGAGGAGGGGGTGGAGGAGAGAGGTGTGTCACAATCAGCATTTTGGAGGCGTGGTGGCGGAACAACCTCCAACACTACTGCACCTTGTCCTGCATCCTTCCCAGCTGCCAGCAGAGTCACCCAATGCGCCGTGAAACTTAAGTAACGTCCCTGTCCATGCCTGCTGGACCATGAGTCAGCGGTAATATGCACCTTACCGCTGACCGCCCTGTCCAGTGAGGCATGGACATTGCCTTCCACATGCCGGTAGAGAGCTGGAATCGCCTTCCGTGAGAAAAAGTGGCGTTTGGGTACCTGCCACTGAGGAACCGCACATTCCACAAACTCACGGAAGGGGGCAGAGTCTACCAACTGAAAAGGCAGCAGTTGAAGTGCTAGCAATTTTGCCAAGCTAGCATTCAACCGCTGGGCATGTGGATGGCTGGGAGCAAACTTCTTTCGGCGGTGCAGCAGCTGGGGCAGGGAAATTTGCCTGGTACAATCTGGCGTCGGTGTACCAAAAGCAGATTGCCCACAAGTACTTGGCTGTGACACACCTAATTCTACACCTTCATTCCTCTCACTGCAGGTCTCAGAGAGGACTGAAGGTCTAGTGGGGTTGGAAATCTCAGCTGATGAGGAGCAAGGAGAGATCCTCTTTGTTCTTTGGTGTGGGTCTTTTAGATATGCTTGCCAACGAACTGCATGGCAGGTCAACATATGTCTGGTCAAGCATGTGGTACCCAAGCGGGAGATGTTTTGGCCACGCGAGATACGCTTGAGACATATGTTGCAAATAGCAGCGGTGCGATCTGATGCACTCGTCTCAAAAAAGGCCCACACCAAAGAACTTTTTGAATAACGCGCAGAGACTGCAGCGCCCTGCACATGTGGAGCTTTGGGGTGTGATGCAGTCAATGTGCTGCCCTTAGGCTGGCCCCTGGAGGGCATCCTGCCTCGTTGGTGATGTGCCGCCTCCTCCTCCTCCTCCTCCTCCTCTCTCCTATCAGGCACCCACGTTGAGTCAGTGACCTCATCATCCCCTCCCTCCTCATCACTGGAGCAAACCTGGCAGTATGCTGCAGCAGGGGGAGCATGACTGCCAGATTGCTGTCCTTCTTGGGCACCCCCTCTGTCCGTGCTCATGTTACTGCCTTCATCGAGCTCAGTATCATCATCAGAGCCTTCCAAACGCTGGGCATCCTCCTGGAGCATGTACCCAACACTGTGGTCAAACAGTTCGAGGGAATCCTCATGAGGACATGGTGGAGCTAGGGAAGGAGTCACTGATGACATTGAGCTGAGGGAAGAGGCCGCTGCTTTGCCAGACAAAGCACCCTGGGCATGGGTGAGAGAGGATGAGGAGGATGAGGACGGCTTGGTCATCCACTCGACCAAGTTTTCCGCATGTTGCGGCTCAACACGGCCAGCTGCCGAAAAAAAGGCCAAGCGTGTCCCATGGCCACGTGCTGATGAGGATGCACCGTCTCCACGACCAGCACTAGACACAGAGCCTGCTTGCCCTCTCTTATTGGCTTGTGACTGTCTGCCTCTCCTTCTTGGCCTTCCAGACATACTAATGGCCTGTAGCTGCACTAAGCTGGGATAGAACACCTGTAATTTTCTTCAGGTAGCTTTATATACTGTAACCAGACAAGCCTGCCTGTCAGTAGGAAGATAACAGGAACGGATCTAGCTGAACACTGTGAGCAGGACGCACTGCACTAAATGTAAATAGCAGGAACGGATCTAGCTGAACACTGTGAGCAGGACGCACTGACTGCACTAAATGTAAATAGCAGGAACGGATCTAGCTGAACACTGTGAGCAGGACGCACTGCACTAAATGTAAATAGCAGGAACAGATCTAGCTGAACACTGTGAGCAGGACGCACTGCACTAAATGTAAATAGCAGGAACGGATCTAGCTGAACACTGTGAGCAGGACGCACTGCACTAAATGTAAATAGCAGGAACGGATCTAGCTGAACACTGTGAGCAGGACGCACTGCACTAAATGTAAATAGCAGGAACGGATCTAGCTGAACACTGTGAGCAGGACGCACTGACTGCACTAAATGTAAATAGCAGGAACAGATCTAGCTGAACACTGTGAGCAGGACGCACTGCACTAAATGTAAATAGCAGGAACGGATCTAGCTGAACACTGTGAGCAGGACGCACTGCACTAAATGTAAATAGCAGGAACGGATCTAGCTGAACACTGTGAGCAGGACGCACTGACTGCACTAAATGTAAATAGCAGGAACAGATCTAGCTGAACACTGTGAGCAGGACGCACTGACTGCACTAAATGTAAATAGCAGGAACAGATCTAGCTGAACACTGTGAGCAGGACGCACTGCACTAAATGTAAATAGCAGGAACGGATCTAGCTGAACACTGTGAGCAGGACGCACTGACTGCACTAAATGTAAATAGCAGGAACGGATCTAGCTGAACACTGTGAGCAGGACGCACTGCACTAAATGTAAATAGCAGGAACGGATCTAGCTGAACACTGTGAGCAGGACGCACTGCACTAAATGTAAATAGCAGGAACGGATCTAGCTGAACACTGTGAGCAGGACGCACTGCACTAAATGTAAATAGCAGGAACGGATCTAGCTGAACACTGTGAGCAGGACGCACTGCACTAAATGTAAATAGCAGGAACGGATCTAGCTGAACACTGTGAGCAGGACGCACTGACTGCACTAAATGTAAATAGCAGGAACGGATCTAGCTGAACACTGTGAGCAGGACGCACTGACTGCACTAAATGTAAATAGC
This sequence comes from Lithobates septentrionalis, assembly GCA_037952835.1. Lineage (NCBI taxonomy): Eukaryota > Metazoa > Chordata > Amphibia > Anura > Ranidae > Lithobates > Lithobates septentrionalis. The sequence continues at coordinate 2,870,565 of JBBDGP010000299.1, read as the reverse complement.
AGGAACAGATCTAGCTGAACACTGTGAGCAGGACGCACTGCACTAAATGTAAAGAGCAGGAACGGATCTAGCTGAACACTGTGAGCAGGACGCACTGCACTAAATGTAAAGAGCAGGAACAGATCTAGCTGAACACTGTGAGCAGGACGCACTGCACTAAATGTAAAGAGCAGGAACAGATCTAGCCTAATCTAGCTCTCAAATCAAATGACACTGTCTGTCTCTCTCTCTATCAGCACACCGGAACACACTACACAGGGCCGCCGTGCAGGCGGCCTTATATAGTGTGGGGCGTGTACTAAATCCCCTGAGCCATAATTGGCCAAAGCCACCCTGGCTTTGGCCAATTACAGCTCTCTCTACTGACGGCGCTGTGATTGGCCAAGCATGCGGGTCATAGTGCATGCTTGGCCAATCATCAGCCAGCAATGCACTGCGATGCCGCAGTGAATTATGGGCCGTGACGCGCCACACGAATTTGGCGCGAACGGCCCACAACGTTCGCAATTCGACGGACGGTCGAACAGCCGATGTTCGCGTCGAACATGGGTTCGACTCGAACACGAAGCTCATCCCTAGCCAGCAGGTTATGGGCCCAGGCACTGGAAGGAATACGACAAGTCAAATGGTACTGTATACTGTACCATGCAAAGGTGGATATGTTTTGCGACAGCTGCGGCACCATGCAGTTAAAAACACTGTTGCGCGTCTGCTAAAGGGCAGCGCTTTTCTGTGAGCGTAGGGGAAACACGCAATTTTGCGCACACGTTCCAAGCATGCACGGAGTTTGAAAGTAGGCTTCAGGATCTCTGGTCTGAAAGTCTAAGGACCGCTTCATACCAGAAACCACAAATTTTTGCATGCACCTTGATGAAAGTACGGCAAACATTTTTTTCGCGCATTTGCAGTGCATTTTTTAAACGTTTTTGGGGGCATTTGTGCTTTGAGGTCACTTTCTTTTTCGTTCTTTATTGGGATTTTTAGTGCGCTGCTTTGTGTTTCCACACATTTGTGTTGCAAAAAAAGTTTTTTGCACTGATGTAATCTATGCCCATTGGATAACATGGATTTTGGACTGTCTATGCAGTGGGAATGCGTTCTGATACTTTGCTGCAACGATGCACAGAATTCTGAACATCCAGCAGGTACAAGCACTGCGCTGGTTTTTCTGTGTCACCGTCTTCGTTTTTTTCCGCGTCCCTCTGGGGCTCCGAGCTGAAACTTACTTATTGTTAAACAAGACATGGGTGGCCTGAATCTAAAAAGCAATTCACAATCCCTCCCCCGCCGGGAGCCAGAAAAGACGACCCACATACTCTTTACAATTTAATGTGTAATCTCCCGATGGTGGGGATGGTTTTCCTTTTGTTCAGGTTTCATTTTTGTCTCTTTGTCGCTGGGTAGAAATGTCTTTCCTGCTGCTTCTTGTAATGAGAGTTCACTGAACTATTCCGCAATCTCCTCATTCGCTGTGGCCGCCGTGTCCTGCCTGGAATAACGATCGACCAAGGTTATTATGTGTGCAGCTTTTCCTCCGATTTCTCCTGCTGAAGGCTGTTCTGAATGTATTCCACATATTGCGATTAAAGGATAACTTCGCAGAGCACTGTTTGGCTTTTTACCAGCCAGAAAAAAAATATATAAAATAGAGTGTATCTAAACCCGAAAACAAAAATGTAATATGTTGCAGTTTATAATTTCTTAGATGGTGTTTTTTTTTAAGGATTCTTTTACTTTTTTTTCTTTTACCTGGTAATCCAGCCAGTTACATGCTTTGTTGCCTAGGGTGGCTACGCTCACTTCTCCACTGTATCTGTAGAGGAGCTGCAGCATAGCCACCCTTGGACATCAGCATTTTCTGAAGAGTCCTTAGATGTGGTGGCTGTGATAGGTTGTTTTTTGTTTAGAATCTTTTTCTTTTATTTTCTCCTAGTAATCCAGCCAGTTAAACACTTCTTAAATTGGGGTGGATATGCTTACTTCTCTACTGTATCTATGGAGGGGCAGCCAAAGCCAACCTTGGACAGCAGAATTGTCTGGAGAGTCTTTAAGTGGGGTGGCTCCATTAGTTTTTTGGTTTTTTTTTAGGATTTTTTTTCACCTGGTATCCAGCCAGTTACACTCTTTCTGGTTTAGAGTGGCTACACCAACTTCCCCACTGTATCTATGGAGGAGCAGTATAGCCACCCTTGGACATCAGCATTTTCTAAAGGGTCCTTAGATATGGTGCATTTGTTTTTTGTTTTTCTTTATTTTCTCCTGATAATCCAGCCAGTTACACCCTTCCTGATTTAGGGTGGCTACACTAATTTCCCCTCTCTATGTATGGAGGGGCAGCATAACCACCCTTGGACATTAGCATTGTTTAAAGGGTCCTTAGATATGGTGGCTGGATTCGTTTTTTTTTTTTTTTTTTTAGGATTTTTTACCTTTATTTTCTCCTGATAATCCAGCCAGTTATACCCTTCCTGATTTAGGGTGGCTACACTCACTTCTCCACTGCATCTAAACCCAAAAACAAAAATATAATATATTGCAGTTTAAAGTCCAGTTCTTAGATGGGAGGGCTGCATTATTTTTTTATTTTTTTTTCATGATTTTTTTTCTTTATTTTGTCCTGGTAATCCAGCCAGTTACATGCTTCTTGGCTAATGCTGCGTACACACGATCGGAAATTCGGCCAGCAAAAGACCGATGAGAGCTTTTGGTTGGAAAATGCGACCGTGTGTACGCTCCATCGGATTTTTGCTGGCGGAATTCCTGCCAGCAAAAGATTGAGAGCAGGTTCTCAATTTTTCGGACAAAAAAAGTTCCTATCTAAAAATGCGATCGTCTGCACAAATTCCGAGGCGCAAAATTCCTACGCATGCTCGGAAACAATTCAACGCATTCTCGGAAGCATTGAACTTCATTTTCTGGGGTCGTCGTCGTGTTGTACATCACCGCGTTCTTGACGGTCGAAAGTTCAGAGAACTTTTGTGTGACCGAGTGTATGCAAGGCAAGCTTGAGCGGAATTCCGTCAGAAAAACCATCCAAGTTTTTTCCGACGGAAAATCCGCTCGTGTGTACGGGGCATTAGGGTGGCTACTCTCACATCTCCGCTGTATTTCTGGAGGAGCCGCATAGCCATCCTTAGACATCAACATTGTCTGGAGAGTCCTTAGATGTGGTGGTTGCATTAGCTTTTCTTTAGGATTTTTACTTTCACCTGATAATCCAGCCAGTTACATCTTCTTGGCTTAGGGTGGCTACGTTTGTTTTTGTTTTTTTCCCCTTTATTTTCTCCTGGTAATCCAGTCACTTACACACTTCTTGGCTTAAAGTGGCTACACCAATTTCTCCACTGTATCTATGGAGGAGCAGCATAACCATCCTTGGACATCAGCATTGTCTGGAGAGTCCTTAGATGCGGTGGTTGCGTTAGCTTTTCTTTAGGATTTTTTACTTTCACCTGATAATCCAGCCAGTTACATCTTCTTGGCTTAGGGTGGCTACACTCATTTCTCCACTCTATCTAAACCCCCCCAAAAACATGAAATATTTCGCAGTTTACCAGTCCAGACCTTCAGTGGGGTGGCTGCATTCGCTTTTTTTTTTTTTAGAATTTTTTATCCTATATTTTCTCCTGGTAATTCAGCCAGTTACACGCTCCTTGGCTTAGGGTGGCTACATTTACTTCTCCACTTTATCTGTGGAGGGGCAGCATAGCCACCTTTGGACATCAACATTGTCTTGAGAGTCCTTAGATGTGGTGGCTGCGTTCGTTTTTTTTTCTTTTGTTACCTTTATTTTCTCCTGGTAATCCAGCTGGTTACACACTTCTTGGCTTAGGGTGGCTACTCTCACTTCTCCACTGTATCTATTGAGAAGCAGCATAGCCACCCTTGGACAGCAGCATTGTCTGGAGAGATGGGGTGGTTGCATTAGCTTTTTTTTTTTTTTTTTTTTATTATTAAGATTTGTTTCCTTTATTTTTCCCTGGTAATTCACCCACTTAAACGCTTCTTGGCTTAGGGTGGCTACACTCACTTCTCCACTGTATTTAAACCCAGAAACAAAAATGTAATGTATTGCAGTTTACCAGTCCAGTCCTTAGGTGGGGTGGCTCCATTAAGGCATAACCCTTAACCATTTCTGGACCAGGCCTATTTTTGACACTTGTTGTTTACAAGTTAAAATCATTTTTTTTTCGCTAGAAAATTACTAAGAACCCCCAGACATTTTATATATATATATTTTAGCAAAGGCTCTGGAGAATAAACTGGCGGTCGTTGCAATATTTAATGTCACACGGTATTTGTGCAACGGTCTTTCAAACGCAGTTTTTATGGAAAAAATACACTTCACTGAATTTAAAAAAAAATAAAAGGTTTGCCCAATTTTTGTTAATATTGTGAAAGATGATGTTACGCCAAGTAAATAGATGCCTAACATGTTACGGTTTAAAATTGCACACACTCGCGGAATGGCGACATACTAGGGTACTTTAAAATCTCCATAGGCAATGATTTAAATTTTTTTAAAGGTTACCAGTTTTTTTTTTTTCTGTCTCTCTTATTTATTTTACTTATTTATTTATTGTTTACGTTGTCTCTTTAAAAAAAAAAAAAAAATCTGATCACTTTTATTGCTGTCACAAGTAATGTAAACATCCTTTTTGACAGTAATTATTGGTGACAGGTACTCTTTATGGTACAACCACTTCCTCAAAGCGACGTACAGGTACCTTGTTTTGCGGGAAGTGGTTAATTTACTCTAATCAGCCTTTTTTACCTCCCTATTCTCCTTCTCCATTTAATTATTATTTTCCTGCTGTTTTTTTTTTTTACTACAATTCTATAAACTATTAATAATTAAAACTTTTTTTTTTTTGTTTGCTTTGTTTATTAATATTTTTACGGATTTAACATATATTTACACATTTTACATTAAAAAAAGTTAAAAAAAATTAATTTATTTCATTTGTAAAATAACTTTTCAATGCTTTGTACTATGGCTGACAGCTGAAGTGTAAACACAAATGTTGCGGTAGGTATCGGTAATTGGTATCGGCGAGTACTAAAAAAAAAAAAAAAAAATACCCTAATATAACTTAATGGTATTTTTTTATTTTTATTTCTATACACATTACATTATTTTTCATTACATTTCTTTAAATTTGATTAAAGCAAAGAGAGTTATGTCTTATTTTATTGCCATCAGCGGGTGCCGGCCAATGGATCTCCGCTGGCACCCACTGATCAAGGAGAGAAGGCTGGACAGAGCTCTGCATATGTAAGCAATGCAGAGCTCTGTTCTGGCAATGGGGATGTGATGTATTTTTTTCCCCTGCAAAGTAGGGAATAAAATCAATCACATCCCCTAGTAAAAATACCTCATACAGTACACAAACACTGGCTAGGAACACATTTAACCCTTTGATCGCCCTACATCAGTGATGGTTAAATTTGGCACCAGTGGCGGCCGGTCCAAAAGAGGCACAGCGGTAAAGCCCCCCCCCCCCCCCCCCATCCATGCGCCCGGCCCCTAATCTACATGCGGGGTGCCGGACGCATGGATTCCAATGAGGTTGTTTTTTTTGGTTTTTTTTAGAAGCACATGATTAGACCCTGAGGCCCTGAGCCCGCCCAGTTATGTGACAATAGCCAATTAATTTCCCCTATTGTCTTCCTGATTCTCCTCCCGGCCAATCAGGACGCGGTCCTGAGACCTGATTGGCCTGAGAGGAGGAGCGATCGTAAGGGGGTAAGTGCGGGGTTAGTGGGCTGACGATCAAGCAACGGGGGGGGGGGGGGGTTGGTGTGACCTAAGGACCGGGGGGGGGTGTGGGATGGAGTACCAGCCGCCACTGCTTGGCACCCCAGATGTTTTGGAACTACATTTCCCATGATGCTCAACTACACTGCAGAGTGCTTGAGCATCATGGGAAATGTAGTTCCAAAACATCTGGGGTGCTGAGGTTCACCATCACTGATCTAGATGTTTAATCCCTTCCAAGCCAGTGTCATTAGTACAGTGACAGTGTATATTTTCAGCACTGATCATTGTGTTAGTGTCTCTGGTTCCCACAAAGTGCCAAAAGTGTCAATTAGTGTCAGAATGTCTGCCGCAATATTGCAGTCCCGCTCTAAGTCGCTGATCGCTGCCTTTACTAGTATTAAAAAAATAAATAAATGAATACAAATTCCAGTATATATACCATAGTGTGTAGACACTATAACTTTTACGCATACCAATCAATATATGATTATTGGGAATTTTTTTATTTTTTTTTTACAAAAAAAAAAAAATGTAGCAGAATACATATTGGCCTAATTTTTTTTGAAGAAATTTAATTTTTTACATTCTGTTATTGCATATGTTTTATAGCAGAAAGTAAAAAATATTGTTTTTTTTTTGTATTTCTAAATTGTCAGTGTTTTTTTTTTTTTTTTTTTATAGCACAATAAATAAAAAAAACACACAGAGGTGATCAAATACAACCAAAAGAAATCTCTATTTGTGAGGAAAAAAAAGACATACATTTTATTTGTGTACAGCGTTGCATGACCGATTGTCAGTTAAGTAGCGCAGTGCTGTATTGCAAAAAATGGCCTGGTCATGAAAGGGGGGTAAATCTTCCGGGAGGTCAAGTGCACTACTTAAGTCAGGAGGTGCCAGGCAAGTAGTATTTTCAGGAGGTAGCTACTTATGTCAACCTTTCATAGTCCTCTGGTAACAGAAGAGTTTCTAGGGAAGGATTTGAGGTCCTTATATGTTCCATAAGGTGATGGGGGAGGGAGGGGGAATTGGCGGATACTTTAGCTAAATGCTGAATATTCATGTTTTACTGAAGTGTACTCTTCATTAGAACCCATTACTGATAAAATGAGGATCGTTAATGGTTTTCAGCACTGCGGGTAATTCCAGCCCTGCGGTCTCTGATTTGAAAAATGATATCCCATAAGCCCCTCGGCTATGAAGACAGGATGGCTGCTAATAACACCCCACACTGTCAGATCTTCCATCAAATGTGTGAAGATATATCCAATCTACCACTCAAAGTCAGCGAAAACCAATATACCTTCCTACACTGGGATGCCTTAAAGGCAAAGTTCACCTTTACCAAAAAAAAAACTGCCTGTGCAGGTAAAGAGGTGTCTGTAGTAAAAAACTTGCAGCTTTGACCAAAGTTGAATAATGCCGTGCTATAGGCGGAGGCCAGTGGTCTCCAAAGTGCAACCATTTTCTTGCCTTTATCCAGTCCTTGGGGCACTATTCCTCCCACTGACACCAATGATGGGGCACTATTCCTCCCACTGACACCAATGATGGGGCACTATTCCTCCCACTGACACCAATGATGGGGCACTATTCCTCCCACTGACACCAATGATGGGGCACTATTCCTCCCACTGACACCAATGATGGGGCACTATTCCACCCAATGACACCAATGATGGGGCACTATTCCACCCAATGACACCAATGATGGGGCACTATTCCTCCCAATGACACCAATGATGGGGCACTATTCCTCCCAATGACACCAATGATGGGGCACTATTCCTCCCAATGACACCAATGATGGGGCACTATTCCTCCCACTAACACCAATGATGGGACACTATTCCTCCCGCTGACACCAATGATGGGGCACTATTCCTCCCACTGACACCAGTGATGGGGCACTATTCCTCCCACTGACACCAGTGATGGGGCACTATTCCTCCCACTGACACCAGTGATGGGGCACTATTCCTCCCACTGACACCAATGATGGGGCACTATTCCTCCCACTGACACCAGTGATGGGGCACTATTCCTCCCACTGACACCAATGATGGGGCGCTATTCCTCCCGCTGACACCAATGATGGGGCACTATTCCTCCCACTGACACCAATGATGGGGCACTATTCCTCCCGCTGACACCAATAATGGGGCACTATTCCTCCCGCTGACACCAATGATGGAACACTATTCCTTCCACTGACACCAATGATGGGGCACTATTCCTCCCACTGACACCAATGATGTTGCACTATTACTTCTACTGACACAAATGATGGGGCATTATTCCTTCCACTGACACCAATGATGGGGCACTATTCCTCCCACTGACACCAATGATGGGGCACTATTCCTTCCACTGACACCAATGACAGGACACTATTCCTCACACTGGCACCAATGATGGGGCACTATTCCTCTCACTGGCACCAATTATGGAGCTCTACTCCTCCCACTGGCACCAATGATGGGACACTATTCCTCCCATTGGCACCAATTATGGGGCACTATTACTTTTACTGACACAAATGATGGGGCATTATTCCTTCCACTGACACCAATGACGGGACACTATTCCTCACACTGGCACCAATGATGAGGCACTATTCCTTCCACTGACACCAATTATGGAGCTCTACTCCTCCCACTGGCACCAATGATGGGACACAATTCCTCCAACTGGCACCAACGATGGGCACTATTCCTCCCACTGACACTAATGATGGGGCACTATTCCACCCAATGACACCAATGATGGGGCACTATTCCTCCCAATGACACCAATGATGGGGCACTATTCCTCCCAATGACACCAATGATGGGGCACTATTCCTCCCAATGACACCAATGATGGGGCACTATTCCTCCCACTAACACCAATGATGGGACACTATTCCTCCCGCTGACACCAATGATGGGGCACTATTCCTCCCACTGACACCAGTGATGGGGCACTATTCCTCCCACTGACACCAGTGATGGGGCACTATTCCTCCCACTGACACCAGTGATGGGGCACTATTCCTCCCACTGACACCAATGATGGGGCACTATTCCTCCCACTGACACCAGTGATGGGGCACTATTCCTCCCACTGACACCAATGATGGGGCGCTATTCCTCCCGCTGACACCAATGATGGGGCACTATTCCTCCCACTGACACCAATGATGGGGCACTATTCCTCCCGCTGACACCAATAATGGGGCACTATTCCTCCCGCTGACACCAATGATGGAACACTATTCCTTCCACTGACACCAATGATGGGGCACTATTCCTCCCACTGACACCAATGATGTTGCACTATTACTTCTACTGACACAAATGATGGGGCATTATTCCTTCCACTGACACCAATGATGGGGCACTATTCCTCCCACTGACACCAATGATGGGGCACTATTCCTTCCACTGACACCAATGACAGGACACTATTCCTCACACTGGCACCAATGATGGGGCACTATTCCTCTCACTGGCACCAATTATGGAGCTCTACTCCTCCCACTGGCACCAATGATGGGACACTATTCCTCCCATTGGCACCAATTATGGGGCACTATTACTTTTACTGACACAAATGATGGGGCATTATTCCTTCCACTGACACCAATGACGGGACACTATTCCTCACACTGGCACCAATGATGAGGCACTATTCCTTCCACTGACACCAATTATGGAGCTCTACTCCTCCCACTGGCACCAATGATGGGACACAATTCCTCCAACTGGCACCAACGATGGGCACTATTCCTCCCACTGACACTAATGATGGGGCACTATTCCTTCTACTGACACCAATGCTGGGGCACTAGTCCTCCTCGTACTCACCACCAAGACCAGGACATTTTTTACTCCCACTGACCACAGTCTGGCCCTTTCATAAAATCTGAAGAACAGTAAACTGGCCCTTTGCTTAAAAAGTTTGAGGGTTTAAAACGTGTTTTACTTTCCCCTTAAATCTGTAATATCAGTTTTGGACGGCCTGACCCTTTAATTATTGCCTCCTTCCATATTTTATTATTTTGCTCCACATATGGGGGTTGTCCAGTGTCTGTTTTGGTAGCCCTTTGATTGCTGTCCTCAGACTTAGCCGGTGCAATAAGTTGAACTTTGAAAAGCAACAAAAAAAAGGGTGCGGAGGGAGAGAGAGCACAGCCCGCACCTCCTCTCGGCTCTCTCCTCCTCTCGGCTCCCTCCTCCTCTCCAGAATTGGCTCGCCACTTCCAGCACTCAGCTGACACTTGTAGCTGTTAGCCTGTAGCAGAGGGAACTCACCATATGGTGCCCCCCACACATTAAACCACTGTATCTGGGGCAGCTGCCCCTCTTTCCTCCCTTCCTCCATGTCCTACTATTGCATGAACAAGTAATTGTCAGTCGAACTATCACAACACTGAAATTTGAGAAATGTCCCGGTAATTAATAGAGAAGTGCAGGACTTTAAAAAAAAACCCCACACATTCCCACCTACATGGCTGCAGCATTGATCTAAGCTGCAGCTGTCCCCCACGGGCTCTACACTGAGAACTGAGCAATTAAAGACAACTGATTGTTCAGTTTTGGGGTCCGCTCTGGGCACAGTAGTTGCTGCCAGTCACTGCTCTGTGCTCTGCCCCTCCAGTGCTCACTGGAGCACCAGGCCTTGGAGGGGCGGGAGTGCCCAGGGCAAAGATGCCAAACTGCGCCCCCCCCACCTTCCCCTAGGGTTAGGGCACCCAATAAACCATTGCAGGAAAAATGATCCGCACTCCGGTTGTTGCTCTTTAAAAAATCGTCGTTTTTGTTGACAAGCCACAGTAAACAAACACAGATGAAAACAGTTGACGCGTTTCAGCCTATAAGGCCATAGTCGGTTATGACTAAGGCCTTATAGGCTGAAATGTGTGAACTTATGACTAAAGCCTTATAGGCTGAAACACATCAACTGTTTTTATCTGCGTTTGTTCACTGTGGCTTGTCAATAAAAACAAAGATTTTTTAAAGAGCAACAACTGGAGAGCGGATCATTTTTACTACATTACTTTACAGTAGCACTGACTTTTCTGTTTACACAATAAACCATTGCGCCCAGGGCAGCCTCCCCTCCTCCTGCCCACCCCTTGTCCCGGCCCTGGCCGGGAGTGGCTGGCTCAGGCTTTCAGTGGCATGCCGAGAGGCTGGCCCAGCTGTCGGTCAGGCATCTGGAAGGATCCTGACATTATTGTTGGGATCCCCGCAGAGCCTGGAGTGGCTCTGTGATGTCAGCTGACAGCGGACTTTAGCCCGTTGTCGGCTCAATCTGGGTCCCAGGAGTGCAGACTAGGTGAACTCCTATGACCCACAGAAGAAGTATGGCCAAAAGAACTTTGTCCATACCTCTCCTTTAAGGATATTACAGGTAATTAAACGGGTTTTAGCGTGTTTTACTTTCCCCTTTAAATCTGTAATATCAGTTTTGGACGGCCTGACCCTTTAATTATTGCCTCCTTCCATATTTTATTAATTGGTCCCACATATGGGGGGTGTCCAGTCTCTTTGTTTTTGGAGGCCCTTTGATTGCTGTCCTCATACTTAGTCGGTGCAATCATTTGAACTTTGAAAAGCAACAAATAAAGGGTGCGGAGCGAGTGGCGCGGGGAGAGAGGTTATTATATAAAAGTGGTACAGTATGACGGCAGACGAAGACGAAACGCAGACTTTGATGTTAACTTCAGTGAATGCCGGGCCTTTGATGTCGGCTTCAAACTGTGCCCGTTCCCCCAGTGAGCAATTTGAAAAGTAGGCTCATTGACTTATTGGCAAGTTACGGCAGCTCTTTTCAGACCAATCAGCAGTGACTGTGGATGACAATCATTTCAGAGTTATTTAGACTTTGTTTCAAACAAAACCTAGAAATTGCTTTGACATACTTACAGGTAAATGGGGACAAACCATCAATATGGTAACCGCATGTCTCCTTGTGATGAGCTTTATGGCTGGGTTCACCCGTGCTGCCAACGCGGTTCGCAGCAGGGGGTCTGAATTTCTGCCCGAATTCGCACCTGAATCAGAACTAAAGGCGCACAGTAGACATGTGCATGGCGAAAAAAAATTGTTCAGTTTAGAATCGTTAATCTAGTTATTTACTTTCGTTAACCACTTAAAGTGGTCGTAAACCCACTTTCTGGACTTCTACCTATAGGTAAGCCTAGAATAAGGCTTACCTATAGGTAGTGGAAATATCTCCTAAACGTGCGCCGTTTAGGAGATATTTCACTTGTAGTCCGCCGGAAATTGCAACGGCGCATGTGCGGGGAAGAAACCAAACTAAGTGCCGTTTCTTCCCTAGCCTGTGCCGTTAATTGAGTGACGTCATGCGGCTCCGGCGAATCACAGAGCCGGAGTCCGTGGCCCGGAAGGAAGAGGGGCCAGAAGACGGACGCTGCCTACACAGGGGACATCGCTGGATTCTTTTGCTGGTAAGTGGCACATAATGGGCTAGTATGAGATGCATACTAGCTCATTATGCTTTTCATTTGCAGGCTTTGCGGCGAGAAAAAGAGGAAGTAAAACCCATCAGGGTTTACTTCCTCTTTAAAGGGGTTGCATAGCTTCCAACTGTCCCTGATTTGAAGCAATGTCCCTCTGTCCCTCTTTCCTCCACATCTGTCCCTCATTTTGGTCTGATCTATATAGTTGTATATAAAATGCACTTTTTATCTTTCAAAAAGTGTTTCACAGTGCTAAACCTTGCATCCACAATCTAAATTGCTGCATTTGTAAATTTCAAAAGCCAATATAAAGGAATAGTAGTGGTAAAAAAAAGCCCTTGTGGGTTTAACTAATCTTTTTTTTTAGGTTAATTCTCCTTTAAGGGGGGCGTGGCAGGGGGCGTGTCCTATGCCTACATGTTTTTGCTACTAGGTGTCCCTCATTCCCATCTCAAAAAGTTGGGAGGTATGGGGTTGTAAACCCTCGTTAAAAAAAAATAAAAAAATGTCATACTTACCTCCACTGTGCAGTTTGTTTTGCACAGAGTGGCCCCGATCCTCCTCTTCTGGTGTCCCTCGGTGGCGCTGGTGGCTCCTCCCCGCATCGAGTGTCCACGTTGGAGAAGCGCTCTCTCTTGGTGGACACCCGTGCAGGCGAGCTCCCAAGTCCTGCATCTGTGTCCATTCACACAGAATGCAGTTCTCGGCCCCTTCCCGCCCCCCCCCCCCCCCCCGGCGCCGCGTTATTGGATTTGATTGACAGCAGCAAGAGCCAATGGCTGCGCTGCTATCAATCTATCCAATCAGGACATGAGACACTAGGTAGAGCTGGTGTGCTCGTTCCCAGCCGGAGAAGGATCGGGGTCAGGTAAGTAAAACGGGGGGCTGGGGGGTGGGGGGCTGCAGCACCACAGAAGGTCTTTCACCTTAATGCATAGAATGAGTGTATATTGATTGGTTTGTGCAAAAGTCATAGCATCTGCTAAATAGGGAATACATTTATTGCATTTTTATTATTATTTTATTTTTTTTTACTAGTAATGGCGGCTATCTGCGATTTTTAGCGGAACTGCGACATTGCGGCGGACAGATCGGACACTTTTGACACATTTTTGGGACCACTGACATTTATACAGTGATCAGTGCTATAAAAATGCACTGATTCCTCTATAAATGTCACTGGCAGGGAAGGGGATAACACTAGAGGGGCGATCAAGGGGTTAAATTCCCTGGGAGGTGTTTGTAACTGTGGGGGGAGGGGACTGATTGGAGGAGGAGAGAGATCGCTGTTCCTAATCACTAGGAACAGCTGATCTCTCTCTCCTCCCCTGACAGAACGGGGATCTGTCTGTTTAAATTCACAGGCTGGCGGACATCGTGGCCTTCGGCGCCCCCTAGAGCTCTTAAAGCGGCCGACGTACAATGATGGCGAATCGCCCAGGAGAACCAACCTGTCGCAGTACAACTGCGGCGGCTGGTCCTAAAGTGGTTAAATTTGGTTGATTCGTTCAATTCGTTTTCGTATTTGGAATTCGAGTTATGTCTTTTTGAAATGTTCTTCAAATTTATAGATTTTTTTCAATTCGAAACCTTTGATAAATTTTGAATCGCTTGATTTGAAAACGTTAGTTTTTTTTTTTTCGATTCGAATGTGGCAAAATGAACAAACATAAGAAAAATCTCCATCAAATGATTACGACTCTTTAACCAGTTCAGCCCCAGAAAGGATTTGCCCCCTTCCTGACCAAGCCATTTTTTGCGATACTGCACAGCGTCGCTTTAACTGACAATTGCGCGGTCGTGCGCCGTTGCACCCAAACAAAATTGATGTCCTTTTCTCCCCACAAATAGAGCTTTCTTTTGGTGGTATTTGATCACCTCTGCGGTTTTTATTTTTTGCGCTATAAACAAAATAATAGCGACAATTTAAAAAAATATATATATATTTTACTTTTTGCTATAATAAATATCCAAAAAAAAACCTAAAAAAACAAAACAAATTTCTTCATCAATTTAGGCCAATATGTATTCTTCTGCAAATTTTTGTTACAAAAAAAAATAATCGCAATAAGCGTATATTGATTGGTTTTGGCAAAAGTTATAGTGTCTACAAAATAGGGGATAGATTGATGGCATTTTTATTATTTTTAAAAAAATTTTACTAGTAATGACGGCGATTTTTAGTGGTACTGCGACATTGCAGTGGACAGATTGGACACTTTTGACACATTTTTCGGCATTTATACAGCGATCAGTGCTATAAAAATAGCCACTGATTACTGTGTAAATGTCACTGGCAGGGAAGAGGTTAACACTAGGGGGGCGATTAAGAGGTTAAATGTGTTCCCTGGGAGGTGTTTCTAACTGTGGGGTGAGGGGAGTGACTAGGAACAGCAGATCTCTCTCCTCCCCTGACAGAACGTGGATCTGTCTGTTTACATTGACAGATCCCCGTTCTTTCTCTCTCAGGAGCGATCGCGGGTGGCCGGCAGACATCGCGGTCTTCGGCGCCCCCTAGAGCTCTTAAAGCCCAGGATAGCCAAACTGGTCCTAAAGTGGTTAAATTCGGTTGATTCGTTCGTTTTCGGGATTCATATTCAGAATTCGTATTTGGAATTCGTTTTATGTCTTTTTCTAATTTTCTTCGAATTTGCCGATTTTTCTCAATTCAAAACTTTCGAATTGATACATTTTGAATCGGTTGAATCGAAAACTTTTTTTTTTTTTTTTCGATTCGAATGTAGCAAAGTGAACAAACAAAAGAAAAATCTCCATCAAATGATTACAAGGACTCTTTAAATCACCTTTGGCTTAAAAGACACAGCATTATTTCCAAATGGTACTCTAATTAACACACGCAGTTTTTGATTTCAGAAATATGTTTACAGTTCGAATTCGACTGGAATTCGATGTAAAATTCGATTCGAATTTCAATTTGAATTTCAGAATTTCGGACTAATTTTGTTTCGTTTATTCAAAGCATTCGGTAAACTTTGTTTATACTGGAAATTGGGTATTCGAATAATGAAAAATTTGTCCGAATATTTATTCGGAATGAAACGAACCGCACATGTCTAACGCACAGGACTCTTTCCAGATGTGGACCGTGGCCGCCCTGGAGCTGTATGAGCATGCTCCATTAAGAGCCGGTCACACTCTACTGTCATGCGATATGAATGCGAGGAAACCCACATCCATATCGCATATATGTGAACTCGGCCTAAAGCTGAGAAGTGCAGTGGTTTAGTGGTTAGCATTTCTGCCTTACTACGATGGGGTCCTCGGTTCATAATCCTGATCAGAGCACTATCTGCATGGAGTTTGCATATTCCCCCTGGGCTTGCTTGGGTTTTCTCTCATCCTCCAAAAAGACATGCTAGCAGATTAATTGGCTCCTGCCTAACTTGGCCCTAGTATGTGGGATAGGGGGTTTAGATTGTCAGCTCCTTGAGGGCAGAGACTAAATGTACAGTAAAGCCTGGTACACAAGATTCATTTTTTTTTCCGTTCAAGCCAGCGGGCTGAGCGAAAAAAAAAACTGAAGGGCTCAGACGGAGCTGCTGTACTAACTGTCTAAAGTTAGTACATCGATATCTCACACTGAGCTATTGTGTTCTGACAAGGGGTTGCCCCCCGCCAGAACACACTGGGCAGTGCCCTAAGCCATTGGCCAAGAGCACTGGTCGGATTCCGATCGGCAGACCTTTTTCGGTCATGCTCCTTCAGTCGGCTTCTGTTGAGCTGGCTGCCGGACCGAATGCCGGCCGGTTTCTATTGAACTGGCCGATGCCGCCCGATATTCGACCCGTGTGTACGGCCCTTAACTCTAAGGGCTCATTAACACTTGCTTCAAAAAGTGGGATTTTACATGTTTTTTCAAAGCATGAGAGATGGGGGACCAGAGCAGGAGAAACGAGCAGATGTCACATGTGGTGCCCTGCATGGGAGCAATAAAGCAGGAGGTATGTGGGAACCACAGAGAGAGGAGGATCAGAAGAGCTTGTGGTTACTACTGAGTGGGGGATCAGCAGAGCTAGGGGTTACTACTGAGAGGGGGATCAGCAGAGCTAGGGGTTACTACTTAGTGGGGGATCAGCAGAGCTAGGGGTTACTACTGAGAGGGGGATCAGCAGAGCTAGGGGTTACTACTGAGAGGGGGATCAGCAGAGCTAGGGGTTACTACTGAGTGGGGGATCAGCAGAGCTAGGGGTTACTACTGAGAGGGGGATCAGCAGAGCTAGGGGTTACTACTTAGTGGGGGATCAGCAGAACTAGGGGTTACTACTGAGAGGGTGATCAGCAGAGCTAGGGGTTACTACTGAGAGGGGGATCAGCAGAGCTAGGGGTTACTACTGAGTGGGGGATCAGCAGAGCTAGGGGTTACTACTGAGTGGGGGATCAGCAGAACTAGGGGTTACTACTGAGAGGGTGATCAGCAGAGCTAGGGGTTACTACTGAGAGGGGGATCAGCAGAGCTAGGGGTTACTACTGAGTGGGGGATCAGCAGAGCTAGGGGTTACTACTGAGAGGGGGATCAGCAGAACTAGGGGTTACTACTGAGAGGGTGATCAGCAGAGCTAGGGGTTACTACTGAGTGGGGGATCAGCAGAGCTAGGGGTTACTACTGAGAGGGGCATCAGCAGAACTAGGGGTTACTACTGAGAGGGTGATCAGCAGAGCTAGGGGTTACTACTGAGAGGGGGATCAGCAGAGCTAGGGGTTACTACTGAGTGGGGGATCAGCAGAACTGGGGGTTACTACTGAGAGGGGGATCAGCAGAGCTAGGGGTTACTACTGAGAGGGGGATCAGCAGAGCTAGGGGTTACTACTGAGTGGGGGATCAGCAGAGCTAGGGGTTACTACTGAGAGGGGGATCAGCAGAGCTAGGGGTTACTACTTAGTGGGGGATCAGCAGAGCTAGGGGTTACTACTGAGAGGGGGATCAGCAGAGCTAGGGGTTACTACTGAGAGGGGGATCAGCAGAGCTAGGGGTTACTACTGAGTGGGGGATCAGCAGAGCTAGGGGTTACTACTGAGTGGGGGATCAGCAGAACTAGGGGTTACTACTGAGAGGGTGATCAGCAGAGCTAGGGGTTACTACTGAGAGGGGGATCAGCAGAGCTAGGGGTTACTACTGAGTGGGGGATCAGCAGAGCTAGGGGTTACTACTGAGTGGGGGATCAGCAGAACTAGGGGTTACTACTGAGAGGGTGATCAGCAGAGCTAGGGGTTACTACTGAGAGGGGGATCAGCAGAGCTAGGGGTTACTACTGAGTGGGGGATCAGCAGAGCTAGGGGTTACTACTGAGAGGGGGATCAGCAGAACTAGGGGTTACTACTGAGAGGGTGATAAGCAGAGCTAGGGGTTACTACTGAGAGGGGGATCAGCAGAGCTAGGGGTTACTACTGAGTGGGGGATCAGCAGAGCTAGGGGTTACTACTGAGAGGGGGATCAGCAGAACTAGGGGTTACTACTGAGAGGGTGATCAGCAGAGCTAGGGGTTACTACTGAGAGGGGGATCAGCAGAGCTAGGGGTTACTACTGAGTGGGGGATCAGCAGAACTGGGGGTTACTACTGAGAGGGGGATCAGCAGAGCTAGGGGTTACTACTGAGAGGGGGATCAGCAGAGCTAGGGGTTACTACTGAGTGGGGGATCAGCAGAGCTAGGGGTTACTACTGAGTGGGGGATCAGCAGAGCTAGGGGTTACTACTGAGTGGGGGATCAGCAGAGCTGGGGGTACTACTAAGCAGGAGATCTGTTAAATTAGGGTACTAATAAGCTGGGGATCTGCTAAACAAGGATATTAATAAGCTGGGGATCTGCTGAAGGAGGGTACCATGACTAAGTTCTGGGGGGGGGGGGGGGGCAGAGTGAAATGTGTTGGAGGGCATGGCCTGGTTGGAGTCCAGGCTGAGGTTGCCACTCCATTCAACTCTCTAGGACATCTTAAGCAGGCCATACATGGTTGAATTTCGAACGAATTTTTTTTCAAAAGCAGAAAGTTCGTTTTTTTTGTGATCCGATGGCGCCACCATTGATTTTCGAAATTCAGCTGACCAAGCCCTCAATTGCACCTCCTGTTGCTACAGAAAAGAATTTTCGTGGCTGGGAATCTTCTTTTCTCTCCGTCAATTTTCTTTCCTTATTACGTTTCTCGCACGATTCTCCCATCATTGATTAGAAAATCGATAGCTTTTGTAAAAATTTCCAACATGTCCGATTCCTCAAATTTGATTGCCGCACGAAAATCGGCCATGGCTGCAGCCCACTAATGGTGCGAAATTCGTACGAAAATTCTTTGATACGATTTTCTAAAGAAAATTCTTTCGAAATTTGAACCGTGTATGGCCCGCATTATATGTGCGATTTCCAGGGGCTACCCCTTTTTTTCTTGAGCCTTTGCAGGAGCCAGGACGGGCTCCATCCCCTGTCAGCACTCTAACAGCAGCTGCGGATGCACCACTCACATACCCCTCTCTCTACTGAGCCTGAGCTGCACACATACCCTTTCCAGGTCACAGAGGGTACTAAGAAGCTGGGGATCTGTTGAACGAGGGTACCATGATTAAGTTCTGGGGGGCAGAGTGAAATGTGTTGGAGGGCGTGGCCTGGTTGGAGTCCAGGCTGAGGTTCTCGAGGAGCTTAGGGGGAATTCGGAGGGTGGCAAGGGATAAGAATTGTTCTAGGAGAGGAAATTAGGGGTGTGTGCTAGGAATGGTGATTTGGGGGGGGGGGGAGGCGATTTGTGTTGGAAGGGGGAATTTGGGGGGGGGGATTGTGCTAGAAGAGGTGATATGGTAGAGGGGGGGGAGAATCTGTGCTAGGAAGGGATTTTTTTTTTTGGGGGGGGGGGGTTGAATTTGGGCTAGTAGGGATGATTTGGGATTATTTATGCTAGGAGGGAATATGTGCTAGGAAGGGATTTTTATTTCTATTTTCTTGGGGGGGGGGGGGGGTTGTGCTAGGAGGGGGGATTTGGGGGGTTTGCTAGAAGAGGTGATATAGCAGAGGGGGGAAAGAGTTTGTGCTAGGAGGGGATTTTTATTTGGGGGGGGGGGGGGTTGAATTTGTGCTAGTAGGGATAATTGGGGATTATTTATGCTAGGAGGGGAAATTTGGGGGTATGATTTGTGCTAGGAGGGGGGATTGGGGGGAGAATTTTTTTGGGGGGGGATTTGGAGAGAGAGAGAGAGGGGGGGGATTTGAGCTCGGAGGGGGATGGGGGCAATGATTTGTGCGGGCTGAGGGATTTCAGCAGGGGGGGGCAGATTTTTATTGGGGGGAGGGGAAAGGGGGGATTTGGGGGGTTTGTGCTAGAAGAGGTGATATGGTAGAGGGGGGAGAGAAAGAGAATTTGTACTAGGAAGGGATTTTATTTTATTTATTTTTTGGGGGGGAGGGGTGGTTTGAATTTGAGCTAGTAAGAATAATTAGGGGTTATTTATGCTAGGAGGGGACATTTTGGGGTATGATTTGTGCTAGGAGGGGGGATTGGGGGGAGAATTTGTGTTGGGAGGGAGGATTATTTTTTGGGGGGGGGGGGTATTTGAAGAGAGAGAGGATTTGAGCTCGGAGGGGGATGGGGGGGGGGGCAATGATTTGTGCTGGCTGAGGGATTTCAGCAGGGGGGGGGCAGATTTGTATTGGGAGGAGGTGAAATTTATGCTTAGGGGGTAAGCATGCAGATTAGTGCTCAATTTTTTTTGGAGGGGGGGGGGGGATTTTTGCTGACACATAATGCTCATACTTCTTGGGGAGTGGAGGGGGGGGGGGGCGCGGTTTGGTATGTTTGCCCGGGGCTTTGGGTGACCCTGTCCCAGCACTGGCCATGTGCAAGAATAATTCTAGTAATCTGATCATAAAGCGAACATCTGATTGGATTCCTGGGATAACTTTGTTTCCCTTTGCCCCAGATTTTAGACAATCCTTGTTCTAAGTACATTTTTTTCTTTTTTTTTTCTTCCTCTTTGTATGCTTTTTTACGCTTTCAGATTCTTGTATATTCCCATGTCCCTCCTCCTCTGATTGTCAGGATTGTTTGTGTTCAGATTCATCAATTTAATTTAATTGGCTTCACTCTGCGTTTGAAAATGCAATTAGAGCCGTGGTACCTTTTCTTTCATTATTTCCAGGGACACGCGAGAATTCGCTCTTTCATGCGGTGCACCGCGGCCAGGATCTACTTTTAGCGCAAGAAAATAATGTTAATTAAAGCGCGCACTGTCTTGTCCAAGGTGCTGTCTGACGATAAGCGACGGCTGCAATATGGATTCCGCCGCTTTTGTTTGTGTAATTGTGATTAAATTGTTGGTTATGTCTATTTTTTTGTATTTTTGCTTTTTTTTTATGCATTTAGGGCTCTGTCGGCGTCCTCATACTGAGCTTTTTCTGCAATCCTCTAAAAAAAAAAAAAAAGCGTACAGCCTACTAGCGTGCGTCCTTGCTTGCTTAGAGTGAAGTTAATACAGCTGTGATCTTGTTATTTGCGAAAAGGTCGATGAGAGATAAACCAAGGTGTAATCATGCTGGAATGGAAAGGGAATTGCATTTGTATGTGGCGTATATTTATTTAGTAAGTGTGCTGGAAATCTTTGAAGCTCCGATTTAAATGTAATCAGCGCGGAACACCAAAGGAGTTTTTTTTTTTATGGGCTTAATCTATCTTTCCCAGCTGGCTACGTGGAATATAGAAGCGTAAAACAAAATAACTTTCTAGCGTTGTCCTATAAAATGATATGTTTTTAGACGGCTCTATAATAAAATAATTTATAGGTGGCTTAATAAAATTGTAAGAGACCCCCGTGACATCAAGCTGCGGGAGTACATAAGGGGCCCATGCACACTAAAGCATCCTGTTGCAGTGTAAATGTGCATGCGTTAACCCCTTCCCGGCCATCCTGGTGTCCAGGGACATGCGGTGAGCACGGTTGGCAACCTCCCACGACATTTTTTTACTGACAAAACATGGGAAATTTACTGGCGGAGCACTTTTTTTACTGACAACTTGAGAAATTACAGAATTCTTATGCCCTTTATGACGAAAAAAGTGCGATCGGATTGTGTTGTCGGAAATTCCGAACGTGTGTGGGCTCCATCGGACTTCTTCAGTTGGAATTTCCGACACACAAAGTTTGAGAGTAGGATATAAAATTTTACGACAACAAAATCCGATCGGTTAAATTGTGATCGTGTGTACACAAATCCGACGCACAAAGTGCCACGCATGCTCAGAATAAATGAAGAGACTAAGGCTATTGGCTACTGACCCGTTTATAGTCCCGACGTACGTGTTTTACGTCACCGCCATAGGCGTGCGCACAGGGTGTGCCGGGTGTGCCCAGTGTTATCGCTCTGTGTAGCAGCAGAAACAGGGGAAAGATCTCCCTCTTACCGGCTCTGCCATAAGAGAAGAGTTTATGCTCTTCTCTTTCACTGTGCCGGCAGGGAGATCAATGTGCCGGGGTCATATATATGTAGACACCCGCACAGGCATGTGTGTTTGAGCTTAAGGGTGCACACCCTAATGTAATAGGCTGCGCACGCCTATGGTTACCGCGTTCAGAATGATCGGATTTTCCGACAACTTTGTGTGACCGTGTGTATGCAAGACAAGTTTGAACCAACATCCGTCGGAAAAAATCCTAGGATTTTGTTGTCGGAATGTCCGATCAATGTCCGACCGTGTGTACGGGGCATAAGTGTAAACTAATGCCGCGTACACACGACCGGACTTTCCGGAAGAAATGGTCCGACGGAACGAATCCGTCAGACATTCCGATCGTGTGTGGGCTTCATCGGACCTTCTCTGTCGAAAAATCTGATGGACCTTAGAAATAGAACATGTTTCAAATCTTTCCGACGGACTCGATTCCTATCGAAAAAAGCGTTCGTCTGTATGCTAGTCCGACAGACCGAAAGAGATGCAAGGGCAGCTATTGGCTACTGGCTATTGAACTTCCTTTTCTAGTCCGGTCGTACGTCATCACGTTCAAATCAATCGGACTTTGGTGTGATCGTGTGTAGGCAAGTCAGTTTCGTCGGAACTCCATTGAAAAGTCCTTCAGAGTTCTGTCAGGCGAGAAGTGTGTACGCGGCATAACACAGTGAAGGTTCATATGACGCCCTCGCTTTCACGGCATTCCAGGGGGCGCGCGCGCGCCCGCCATGTCACTGGGCACCCTGTGCCCGTGCCTGGTGGCCTCGGTGTCCACATCCAGATCCACGTCCTGTCAGGTTAGAGGAGACCGATAGTATGTTCCTAGTACAGAGGAACAGGATCGGTCTCCTCCCCTTGTGAGTCCCCTCCCCCTACAGTTAGAAACACGCCCTAGAAACATAATTAACCCCTCGATCACCCCCTAGTGTTAACCCCTTCCCTGCCAGTCACATTTATACAGTAATCAGTGCATTTTTATAGCACGGATCGCTGTATAAATGTGAATGGTCCCAAAAATGTGTCAAAAGTGTCCGATCTGTCCGCAGTCACAATAAAAATTGCAGATCGCAGCCATTACTAGTAAAAAAATTTAAAAAAATAATAAAAATGCTATAAATCTATCCCCTAATTTGTAGACGCTATAACTTTTGTGCAAACCAATCAATATACGCTTATTGCGATTTTTTTTGCCAAAAATATGTATAAGAATACATATCGGCCTAAACTGAAAAAAAAATTTGT
This sequence comes from Lithobates septentrionalis, assembly GCA_037952835.1. Classification (NCBI taxonomy): domain Eukaryota; kingdom Metazoa; phylum Chordata; class Amphibia; order Anura; family Ranidae; genus Lithobates; species Lithobates septentrionalis. Next base: position 2,847,654 of record JBBDGP010000299.1, on the reverse strand, counting down.
TCTTAAGAAAAAAAAATGGATATTTATTATAGCAAAAAGTAAAAAATGTGTTTTTTTTTTAAAACTTGTCACTCTTCTTTTGTTTATAGCGCAAAAAATAAAAACTGCGGTAGCGAGCAATTACCACTAAAAGAAAGCTCTATTTGTGGGGAAAAAATAATAACAATTTCATTTGGGTACAGTGTTGTATGACCGCAAAATTGTCATTCAAAGTGCGACAGCGCTGAAAACTGAAAAATGGCTTGGGCAGAAAGGGGGTGAAAATGCCCAGTATTGAGGTGGTTGAACCGTATAAACATGATATGGAAACACTGACAAAACCTATAACAAAGTAATTTGCTGGATTTACACTTAAAAAGTCAACACAGCATGAAATGATCAGCCCCTGGCAGTTGTAAAAAAATCACAGATTTAGTTTTGCGCCATTCCACAAGTATGCACAATTTTAAAGCGTGACATGTTCGGTATCTATTTACTCGGCGTAACATTTTCTTTCACATTATCCCAAAAAATCGGGCTAACGTTCGTCTTTGTTTTAATTTTATTCACGAAACTGTTTTTTTCCCAAAAAAAAAACGTGTTTACAAAACTTGCTGCACAAATGCTGTGTGACATAAAAGGTTGCAACGACCACCATTTTATTCCCTAGGGCAGTAATGGCGAAACTGGGCACCCCAGATGTCTTTTGAACTACAATTCCCATGATACTCTTGCACTCTGAAGTGTAGTTGAGCATCATGGGAAATATGGAAATATAGTTCCAAAACATCTGGGGTGCCAAGGTTCACCATCACTGCCCTTGGGTGTCTGCTAAATATATATATATATAATGTTTGGGAGTTCTGAGTAAATTTCTAGCAAATAAATAATATACAAAAATGATTATATAATGTTTTTAACCACTTAAGGACCGAGCCTCTTTCTGAGGTTTGTTGGTTAAAAACAGGTTTTTTTTTGCTAGAAAATCACTTAGAACCCCCAAACGTTATACTTTTTTTTTTCTAACACCCTAGAGAATAATACGTTGCAATACTTTCTGTCACACCGTATTTGTGCAGCGCTCAGTAAACAGGACATTCTCTTGTATATAATCTCATGGGAATGGTGAGGCTGCATTCATGTCAATGGTGAGGCTGCATTCATGTCAATAGGGAGGCTGCATTTATGGCAATGGTGAGGCTGCATTTATGGCAATGGTGAGGCTGCATTTATGGCAATGGTGAGGCTGCATTTATGGCAATGGTGAGGCTGCATTCATGGCAATCTTGAGGCTGCATTCATGGCAATGGTGAGGCTGCATTCATGTCAATGGTGAGGCTGCATTCATGGCAATGGTGAGGCTGCATTTATGTCAATGGTGAGGCTGCATTCATGGTAATGGTGAGGCTGCATTCATGGTAATGGTGAGGCTGCATTCATGGTAATGGTGAGGCTGCATTCATGTCAATGGTGAGGCTGCATTCATGGTAATGGTGAGGCTGCATTCATGTCAATGGTGAGGCTGCATTCATGGTAATGGTGAGGCTGCATTCATAGCAATGGTGAGGCTGCATTCACGTCAATGGTGAGGCTGCATTCAGGCAATGGTGAGGCTGCAGATGGGCACTGATTAGGTTTGCTTCACAGTTCCTCATTTAAAATTAAATTTTTTTCCTGAAACTTCCCTCTTAAAGTGAAGGTGCGTGTTATACGGCGATAAATATGGTATTTCCAAATAACACGTTCAAGCTCATCCTTAGTCCTGAGCGGCGCTCTGGGATTCATTGGGGGCCACAAAAGATATATATAGATATATATATATATATATATATATATATATATATATATATATATATATATATATATATATACAGATATCTATATATATATATATATATATATCTATATCTATATATATATATATATATATATATATATCTCCAAATAACACGCCCGAGCTCATCCTTATGCCGCGTACACACGGTCGGACTTTTCGTCTACAAAAGTCCAACGGACGCTGACGGACTAAAGCTGGCTGGTAATCCGATCGTGTGTGGGCTTCTCCGGACTTTCAACTGACTTTTTTAGCCTCAAATCCGACGTACTTTAGATTTGAAACATGCTTCAAATCTTTCCGACGGACTCGAGTCCGGTCGAAAAATCCACTCGTCTGTATGCTAGTCCGACGGACAAAAACCCACGCTAGGGCAGCTATTGGCTACTGGCTATGAACTTCCTTATTTTAGTCCGGTCGTACGTCATCACGTAAGAATTCGACGGACTTTTGTGTGATCGTGTGTAGGCAAGTCCGTTCGTTAGAAAGTCCGCCGCAAGTCCGTCGAAAGTCCGCCAAAAGTCCGTCGAAAGTCTGTCGGACAGGCTGTCGGACTTTTGTAGCTGAAAAGTCCGACCGTGTGTATGCGGCATTAGACTCTTCACCACACACAGCCACAAAGGCAAGAGAATTCTTGTTGGGCAGTGTATTAGTTAATTTGCATTTAATTTTAATGGTTCAAAGAATGTCAGGCAAAATGGCTGACCCTCACGCATGTTCACTTCATCAAATTTGGCCCTCTTTGAAAAAAGACTCGAAATGCAATTGCTTGCACAGGGTGCGCACATGTATGTAAACCACGATTGCACCACACATGTGAATGACGGAGTGAGAGCAGTACTTCTAGGGCCCTCATTTATGGCTTATTCTATGCTGATGCATTTAACGCATTACCCTTTTGATAATTTTGGGTACCCATTTTTCAGGTGTACTCAAATTTGGTATCTATTGAGGCTGGGTTCACACTATTGCGAATTGGATGCCGGTTCCCCTGCGACCGGCTCTCAATGGCACTGCAGAAGAGTCCTGTGCGTCTTCTGGTCCATTTCAGGTCCAAATGCAGCCAAAAAAATCGGACCGAACTCGGAAACCTGAAACGATTAACGGGGACGCACCGGACCCCTGCTGTGAACCGCTCCACACAGCAGCGTGAACCCAGCCTAACTTTACACCACCTCTTCTTTTATTTTGTACAAACATTGAGAATTAAATTGTATTTGTGTGCACTAAAATTAATTTTAGTTTATTTTTTCCTAAAAATAGAGATTTGATAAATAGTTGCACCATTATTGTGTGACATAAAAAAATTGCAACAGCCATCTTTTTATTCTACAGGTTCTCTGATTTCAGAAAATATATATTTTAAGTAATTTTATAGTCAGATTTTTGCATGTGTGCAAAAAATTAAAAAATTGCTGTAGAGAGAAACTGGTTAACAAACAGATACAATGAAACCCTTTGATGTGTAACAGACCAAAAGGGGACAGATAAGAGAAGTTCTTTGTTGGGTTTAAGCCTTAGATTTTGATATTAATGAAAAGGGTTTTTAAAATGTTGTTCAAATCATGAATAAGTTGTGATCTATCGTCTTATCCTCTGCTGTATTTTATGTTTCAGGTTCCTGGGGAAGATGCATGGGAGATGAATGTGGGCCTGGTGGGATTCAGACAAGGGCTGTATGGTGTGCCCATATCGAGGGGTGGACAACCCTCCCCACAAACTGCAAACAGACCGACAGACCTGAAAACCAGCAGAACTGTTTTAGGGTGTGCGACTGGCACAAAGAACTATACGACTGGCAGCTGGGCAGCTGGAACCAGTGCGTGCCGGTCACATCCAGGTTGCCGGAAAAACCTTCAGAGTGCACAAAGGGCGAGGAAGGAATCCAGACTCGGGAAGTCGTCTGTTTACAAAAAGCCACCGGGGCGGAGGCCGATGACAGTATATGCGAATACTTCGAGCCAAAGCCCAGGCTGGAACAAGGGTGCCTTATTCCCTGCCCCCAGGACTGCGTGGTGTCCGAGTTCTCCCCCTGGTCGGAATGTTCCAAGACGTGCGGCAATGGCTTGCAACACCGAACGCGCCATGTGTTGGCCATAGCCCAGTTTGGTGGGTCGGCCTGCCCAAACCTCACCGAGTTCCAAGTTTGCCAGACGTCACCCTGCGATGGGGAGGAGAATATGTACAGCCTCAGCGTGGGGCCTTGGAGCTCCTGCTCAATGCCTCTGTCCAGGCATGTACGGCAAGCTGGCAAGAGAGGGCGCAACAGGGAACGAGCAAAGGAGAGAGAAAAGGCTGTAAAGGACCCAGAGGCCCGGGAGCTGATTAAAAAGAAGAGAAACCGCAATAGGAAAAACCGCCAAGAGAACAGATATTGGGATATACAAATTGGCTATCAAACACGAATCGTCACCTGTATGCACAAGAATGGAAAAACCGCTGCATTGAGGTAATTTATTTATATTAAACAAAACTGTTGTGAACCTCTGAAATGAAAAATGATCAAAGCATATCTTTCTATGTTGTGTAATTGCCTCAATCCAAAGCACCTACTGTGATTTCTGTCTCCTCTCTTCTTCCTCTGCCATCTGCATGAGTCTCTTCTGACAGTATATGCTGACACTAGTCAGTCCCAGGAGATGGCCCCGTCTCTGCTCCAGCCTACAGCAGGTGATTGACAGCCTCAGATGTGTGGAGATGCCATTAACAATTAAGGGCAGTACCCAAGTCATTTTTCAAAATGTTAGATGCAATGTCTACCTCTTTTATTTGGGGGAACAACAGGCGAGAGTTGCAATTCTCTGTTTTACAACGACCCAAGGCCGAGGCTAGAATGGCACTTCCTAACTTGCACTACTATTATGGTGGGACAACTGTGCCACCTAGGTGAATGGCTGGTACCTGTCACTCAAGGGGTGGTGGAATCGCATTTGGCATATGTACTTCAACAATTAAGGGCACTACCACATGTCTGCGTTTCTATGCATGTTGGGAAAGTACAAAATGTTGTCCTCGTTCCCGACCTGGATAGATGTGAACCCAGCCTACAATAAAATTGTAACATATGTGGTGAGCTTAAGGCATAGTACAACTACTGTAAATAAAATAAGTGCAGCGCAAAAGGATAAAGAGTATTAAAAATAATAATAATAAAGTGATGAATAATAAAATAAATAGATGAATAATCAAATAAATAGCAACAGTCCTTAAATATGAAATGGTGAAAATAGCAGGTAGCGGAAGATGGCGAATATCTCTCTTCTGGGGACACTTGGTAACAAACTTAAATCCGTGCGGTAAGTATGTAAAAAAGTTGCGCTTACCAGATCCAGTTGACCCCTTAATTATAGGGGGTCCGAAACAGCATAAGTGGGTCTGTGGCAAACTGCTGGGCTGGCTGAGATCTGTAGAAATCCCCTCTGATCAGGAGTAGAACATCATAATGCCGCTGGATACTTTGTTTCTCAATTAGGCTATATCCCTCAAAGAGGGAGGAGATCCGTGTTGAGATACCAGGTGGAGAGGTGGAAATCCCCAGGAGCAGTAAAAAACATAAAGGAAACTTCTAAGAGCGATCCGTATGAGAATCAAAGTTCAACATTTATTCAATGGTATAAAACAAAAAGACGCTAGCAGAGCGCCAATAGGTACACGTGCTGAGGCAGTGAATAATAATGAGACAGACTGCTCTTGCCAGAACAGCTGTCAGCAGGAGAGTGCTGCGGGTGACGGTGGTCAATCCATACCGCCCTCGTACGCGGCGTTACGTCTGAGAGACTTCGTCAGCAAGGGTGGAGAGCCCCTGTCACCCGCAGATCCTTAAAATACCCGCCTAATTAATGGGAGTGTCAGAAAGCCGTAGAAACGGAAGTCCCCAGAAGGGAGAAAATCCTCTACAGTTTACTGGGGACATCATCCCAATGACATCGAATTTTAAAATAGAAAAAGGAATTAAATTTTTTAAAACATGATGAAAGTAAAAGAAGCTTGGTAAATAACAGCTCCTAAATAGCAGTGGTACCAAAGCTGTGTAGTAAAACAGAAGTTTCAAAATGTTACAAATGTAACTGATAATGTGTAAAGAATTGCTATAAACATTATGGACAATCATATGACTCCTAGTGCACCCGCAACATTCTCCAGCTAATAGTAAAAAGAACAATGTTTTTACACTCATACATCAGTAAAATCCACCTGCCTATAAATACCAGCACAAAATTATAAAAACAATAAATAAAAAATTATACATACATAATGGCAGTATAATATAAATACTGGAAATAGTACAAAAAAGTAAAAAATGGATACATAGTGTCATTTATTAGAAATGAAACAGTTTAAATCAAACTCCACATTTAGTCCTCTCGGGACTGACACCCTGGTTTCATGTATCCAGAAAGATTCTCTCTGGCTGAGATGTCTAATAAAATTACCCCCCCTCCAGTGCCTAGTGACCTTTTCTATCCCCCAGAAAAAAAGTTGTTTAGGGTCCCTATTGTGATGGATTCTGAAATGTTTGGACACCGAATGGGTTTTAAGTCCCCGCTTGATGTTACCAACATGTTCAGAAACCCGGACCCCCAATGATCTAGAAGTCCGTCCGACATATTGAAGACCACAGCTGCACTGAAGCATGTAAACCACGCCCACAGTGTTACATGTGATCAAGTTTTTAATTTGGTAATTGATGCCAGTAGAATGTGCAGTAAAAACTTTCTTTTTCTTGTTGTTAAATTTACATTGCCTGCACGCAGGGCATTTTCCACAGGCAAAGAAACCAGACATGAAGTTAAAGATACGGTTTTCTTTGATGACCGGGGGGTCAACAACACTTGGGGCTAATAGATTACGCAGCGTGGGTGGGCGTCTATAGATGAATCTCGGACGAGATGGAAGTGAGGGTCCTAAGACATTGTCCCTTTTAAGAATGGCCCAGTGTTTCAAAATAATTCTTTCTATTTTTTTATGTTGAATATTATAATCCAGGACTATCCTGTACTGGGAATTGTCCTGGATCATATTTTCTGATCTATTGGAATCAGCTACCAAAGTAGCTCTGTCAAGGGAACCAACCTTAGTTAATTCTTCCATGATCTGATTTTTCATGTAGCCCTTTTGTACAAATTTCTCTGCCATAATCTTAGCTTGTGTGTGGTAATCACTGTCTAAAAAGCAATTCCGACGTAGGCGTATGAACTGTCCTCTGGGGATGTTCATCAACCAGTTATTATGGTGGCAACTATCCAGAGGGATATAGCCGTTTCTGTCGGTAGGTTTGCAGTAATTGCGTGTTCGAAAAGCTCCTTCGTGTTTAAAGATTTCTAAATCAAGAAACGCTATACTCATGGTGTCAGAGTTCCAGGTAAGACGGATGTTTTTGGTGTTGCCGTTGAGTCTGGACATAAAGAGCTGGAGACTGATCAAGTCTCCTTCCCAAATCATGAACAGATCATCAATGTATCTTTGGTAGCAGACCAACTGTGGTGGTCTGCTACCAAAGACCGACATCTCTTCCCAGTGAGCCATGAAGAGGTTAGCAACGCTCGGTGCAAACCGAGCGCCCATGGCAACACCAAGGGTCTGTAAGAAGAATTTGCCCCCGTACCAAAAATAATTTTTGGCTAAGCAAAAATCTAAAGCTTTTAAAATAAATGCACCAAGTGGAGCAGGTAGGTGTGATTTATCAAGCGCCCACTGGACGGAGCAGATGGCATCAGAATGTCCAATGATGGTATAAAGTGAACCAACATCGGCTGTCACCAATATGCTGTTTTCACTACAAGGTAAATTTTCAACAATGTTAATGATGTGTTTAGTGTCTTTCAAGAACGCGGTGGTAGAAGACACCAGAGGTTTCAGGAAAAAATCAATGTATTGGCCCAAGCGAGCAGAGACCGAATCTATCCCATTAACAATCGGTCTACCAGGTGGAGCCTGGAGATCCTTATGAATTTTGGGTAGAAAGTAGATAATGGGTCTTCTGCATGCGCTTGGGTTCAAATACAGTGCCTCCTTCTTATTCAAGACACCGCTGGTTTTACCAAAGGAAACGAGGGTCTCCAATTCCTTTTTATATTGGAGAACTGGATCTTTGCTGAGGACCTGGTATGTATTCCGGTCCGACAGCAAACGATCCATTTCGCCTAGGTAATACAGTTTACTCATAACCACTAACCCTCCCCCCTTATCGGCGGGTCGAATAACCACATTTTTATTTTTTTCCAATAGGCTGATACCTTTTTTAAGAAAAGATGGGTCACCAACCTTTCTCACTTTTAACTCTTCTAGATCACTGGAAACCATATTTTTAAAGACCTCTATATGTCTATGGTCATTTTTTGGGGGATTGAAAACAGATCGATTAGCTAAGTTGGAATGTGGTTCCTCATTGGGTATGGATGGGCCACAAACAGACCTCTCTCCAGGCTTAGAGAGAAAATACCTTTTGATATTCAGGGTTCTCACGAATTTTTGGAGACTGATGTATGTCTTAAATTTACTCATGTTACAGGCTGGAGCAAATTTTAGACCCTTATCAAGCACCCGTAATTCATCATCAGACAAGTCAACCCCGCTGATGTTGAAGATGCCTGTGCCTAATGGGACTTTAATCTTTTTTGTTTTTCGTCCAGCTCTTCTCCCTCTCTTTGTCTTCGTTTCCCGCCCTGTCTGTTTCCGGTCGGAGTGAAATCTCCTCGGTCCGGCCATTGGGATTGGGCCTGTCCTAAAAAATTATTTGGGTAATATGTGTTATCCTGGGATAAGGGAGTGAATCTGTTATGTAGGGGAATAGGGGTCTGTTCGTATTGTTGATCATAATGATCATAATACGAGTTATAATCAGAGTGTGGATGGTATTCTCTGTATGAAGAAGAGCCTGAGCCTCTGCCCCTCGGAGGACGTGCTGGCCTCCAACCATTTTCCCTACGTTCCTGGGAATAGTGGTTGGGTTGCTGCTGGTATTGGGTCCTGTCTCTGCCCCTCCCAGAGGGGTTCCCCTTTCCTCTTGTGTTTCTGTTGGATTTTTTAGGGATGGCTCCCTGTGGGAAAGTAGCCCCACCCTGTGAGGGTGGATACATGGGTCTGGGGGTATTAGGGGGTAGAGGGTCCACTATATGAGAGGAGGAGACTTCAGGAGTCTGGGCAGGGGTCTGTATTTTAGATTGCCATTTAAAGACTTCACCTCTAGAAAAATCCCCTTAATCCCTGATGAACTTAGTACGTTTTTTCTCCTGTGACTCTCTATCCCACTTGAGCATCTTCGCTTTTAATTCTCCTGATAGTCTGGTAAAATCAGGGGAATTTTGAGCTGACTCTAGTCTATTTTTTAACTCAGAGATTTGTTGATTAATAAGTACCATTTTTTTCTTTTTCCTGATTAGAAGGAATTCAATAAGTTCTTGGCTTTTACTCATAAAAAACTGGTGCCAATCAGACAGGGATTCCTCATCGGTGAGGCCATCACTGGGGGGTAAATCCCACCTAAGTCTCCTGGGCACCAGTTTGCTTTTTATATACTGTTCGAATGATACAATATCCCACCATGCTTTGATTTGTTTTTCAAAGAGATAGCCCAATTTTCTAAAATTGGTGGGGAGATCATTCGATGAGTTAGCAGATGGAGTGTTAGAAAAAATCTCATTGAGTTTGACCTCCCTTTGGTCAAGGAATGAGAAAACTTCCATGGTTGCAGCTGATAGATAGGTGTACAATATACAAGTTAAAATGAAAGAGCAATCAGCGCAAACCAAATATAAAAGAACGATATGCAAGCTGAACACTAGGAGGAAAACACCAACCTCAATGATATACAGTAAATAAAATAAGTGCAGCGCAAAAGGATAAAGAGTATTAAAAATAATAATAATAAAGTGATGAATAATAAAATAAATAGATGAATAATCAAATAAATAGCAACAGTCCTTAAATATGAAATGGTGAAAATAGCAGGTAGCGGAAGATGGCGAATATCTCTCTTCTGGGGACACTTGGTAACAAACTTAAATCCGTGCGGTAAGTATGTAAAAAAGTTGCGCTTACCAGATCCAGTTGACCCCTTAATTATAGGGGGTCCGAAACAGCATAAGTGGGTCTGTGGCAAACTGCTGGGCTGGCTGAGATCTGTAGAAATCCCCTCTGATCAGGAGTAGAACATCATAATGCCGCTGGATACTTTGTTTCTCAATTAGGCTATATCCCTCAAAGAGGGAGGAGATCCGTGTTGAGATACCAGGTGGAGAGGTGGAAATCCCCAGGAGCAGTAAAAAACATAAAGGAAACTTCTAAGAGCGATCCGTATGAGAATCAAAGTTCAACATTTATTCAATGGTATAAAACAAAAAGACGCTAGCAGAGCGCCAATAGGTACACGTGCTGAGGCAGTGAATAATAATGAGACAGACTGCTCTTGACAGAACAGCTGTCAGCAGGAGAGTGCTGCGGGTGACGGTGGTCAATCCATACCGCCCTCGTACGCGGCGTTACGTCTGAGAGACTTCGTCAGCAAGGGTGGAGAGCCCCTGTCACCCGCAGATCCTTAAAATACCCGCCTAATTAATGGGAGTGTCAGAAAGCCGTAGAAACGGAAGTCCCCAGAAGGGAGAAAATCCTCTACAGTTTACTGGGGACATCATCCCAATGACATCGAATTTTAAAATAGAAAAAGGAATTAAATTTTTTAAAACATGATGAAAGTAAAAGAAGCTTGGTAAATAACAGCTACTAAATAGCAGTGGTACCAAAGCTGTGTAGTAAAACAGAAGTTTCAAAATGTTACAAATGTAACTGATAATGTGTAAAGAATTGCTATAAACATTATGGACAATCATATGACTCCTAGTGCACCCGCAACATTCTCCAGCTAATAGTAAAAAGAACAATGTTTTTACACTCATACATCAGTAAAATCCACCTGCCTATAAATACCAGCACAAAATTATAAAAACAATAAATAAAAAATTATACATACATAATGGCAGTATAATATAAATACTGGAAATAGTACAAAAAAGTAAAAAATGGATACATAGTGTCATTTATTAGAAATGAAACAGTTTAAATCAAACTCCACATTTAGTCCTCTCGGGACTGACACCCTGGTTTCATGTATCCAGAAAGATTCTCTCTGGCTGAGATGTCTAATAAAATTACCCCCCCTCCAGTGCCTAGTGACCTTTTCTATCCCCCAGAAAAAAAGTTGTTTAGGGTCCCTATTGTGATGGATTCTGAAATGTTTGGACACCGAATGGGTTTTAAGTCCCCGCTTGATGTTACCAACATGTTCAGAAACCCGGACCCCCAATGATCTAGAAGTCCGTCCGACATATTGAAGACCACAGCTGCACTGAAGCATGTAAACCACGCCCACAGTGTTACATGTGATCAAGTTTTTAATTTGGTAATTGATGCCAGTAGAATGTGCAGTAAAAACTTTCTTTTTCTTGTTGTTAAATTTACATTGCCTGCACGCAGGGCATTTTCCACAGGCAAAGAAACCAGACATGAAGTTAAAGATACGGTTTTCTTTGATGACCGGTTTTCTTTGCTCCGTCCAGTGGGCGCTTGATAAATCACACCTACCTGCTCCACTTGGTGCATTTATTTTAAAAGCTTTAGATTTTTGCTTAGCCAAAAATTATTTTTGGTACGGGGGCAAATTCTTCTTACAGACCCTTGGTGTTGCCATGGGCGCTCGGTTTGCACCGAGCGTTGCTAACCTCTTCATGGCTCACTGGGAAGAGATGTCGGTCTTTGGTAGCAGACCACCACAGTTGGTCTGCTACCAAAGATACATTGATGATCTGTTCATGATTTGGGAAGGAGACTTGATCAGTCTCCAGCTCTTTATGTCCAGACTCAACGGCAACACCAAAAACATCCGTCTTACCTGGAACTCTGACACCATGAGTATAGCGTTTCTTGATTTAGAAATCTTTAAACACGAAGGAGCTTTTCGAACACGCAATTACTGCAAACCTACCGACAGAAACGGCTATATCCCTCTGGATAGTTGCCACCATAATAACTGGTTGATGAACATCCCCAGAGGACAGTTCATACGCCTACGTCGGAATTGCTTTTTAGACAGTGATTACCACACACAAGCTAAGATTATGGCAGAGAAATTTGTACAAAAGGGCTACATGAAAAATCAGACCATGGAAGAATTAACTAAGGTTGGTTCCCTTGACAGAGCTACTTTGGTAGCTGATTCCAATAGATCAGAAAATATGATCCAGGACAATTCCCAGTACAGGATAGTCCTGGATTATAATATTCAACATAAAAAAATAGAAAGAATTATTTTGAAACACTGGGCCATTCTTAAAAGGGACAATGTCTTAGGACCCTCACTTCCATCTCGTCCGAGATTCATCTATAGACGCCCACCCACGCTGCGTAATCTATTAGCCCCAAGTGTTGTTGACCCCCCGGTCATCAAAGAAAACCGTATCTTTAACTTCATGTCTGGTTTCTTTGCCTGTGGAAAATGCCCTGCGTGCAGGCAATGTAAATTTAACAACAAGAAAAAGAAAGTTTTTACTGCACATTCTACTGGCATCAATTACCAAATTAAAAACTTGATCACATGTAACACTGTGGGCGTGGTTTACATGCTTCAGTGCAGCTGTGGTCTTCAATATGTCGGACGGACTTCTAGATCATTGGGGGTCCGGGTTTCTGAACATGTTGGTAACATCAAGCGGGGACTTAAAACCCATTCGGTGTCCAAACATTTCAGAATCCATCACAATAGGGACCCTAAACAACTTTTTTTCTGGGGGATAGAAAAGGTCACTAGGCACTGGAGGGGGGGTAATTTTATTAGACATCTCAGCCAGAGAGAATCTTTCTGGATACATGAAACCAGGGTGTCAGTCCCGAGAGGACTAAATGTGGAGTTTGATTTAAACTGTTTCATTTCTAATAAATGACACTATGTATCCATTTTTTACTTTTTTGTACTATTTCCAGTATTTATATTATACTGCCATTATGTATGTATAATTTTTTATTTATTGTTTTTATAATTTTGTGCTGGTATTTATAGGCAGGTGGATTTTACTGATGTATGAGTGTAAAAACATTGTTCTTTTTACTATTAGCTGGAGAATGTTGCGGGTGCACTAGGAGTCATATGATTGTCCATAATGTTTATAGCAATTCTTTACACATTATCAGTTACATTTGTAACATTTTGAAACTTCTGTTTTACTACACAGCTTTGGTACCACTGCTATTTAGTAGCTGTTATTTACCAAGCTTCTTTTACTTTCATCATGTTTTAAAAAATTTAATTCCTTTTTCTATTTTAAAATTCGATGTCATTGGGATGATGTCCCCAGTAAACTGTAGAGGATTTTCTCCCTTCTGGGGACTTCCGTTTCTACGGCTTTCTGACACTCCCATTAATTAGGCGGGTATTTTAAGGATCTGCGGGTGACAGGGGCTCTCCACCCTTGCTGACGAAGTCTCTCAGACGTAACGCCGCGTACGAGGGCGGTATGGATTGACCACCGTCACCCGCAGCACTCTCCTGCTGACAGCTGTTCTGTCAAGAGCAGTCTGTCTCATTATTATTCACTGCCTCAGCACGTGTACCTATTGGCGCTCTGCTAGCGTCTTTTTGTTTTATACCATTGAATAAATGTTGAACTTTGATTCTCATACGGATCGCTCTTAGAAGTTTCCTTTATGTTTTTTACTGCTCCTGGGGATTTCCACCTCTCCACCTGGTATCTCAACACGGATCTCCTCCCTCTTTGAGGGATATAGCCTAATTGAGAAACAAAGTATCCAGCGGCATTATGATGTTCTACTCCTGATCAGAGGGGATTTCTACAGATCTCAGCCAGCCCAGCAGTTTGCCACAGACCCACTTATGCTGTTTCGGACCCCCTATAATTAAGGGGTCAACTGGATCTGGTAAGCGCAACTTTTTTACATACTTACCGCACGGATTTAAGTTTGTTACCAAGTGTCCCCAGAAGAGAGATATTCGCCATCTTCCGCTACCTGCTATTTTCACCATTTCATATTTAAGGACTGTTGCTATTTATTTGATTATTCATCTATTTATTTTATTATTCATCACTTTATTATTATTATTTTTAATACTCTTTATCCTTTTGCGCTGCACTTATTTTATTTACTGTATATCATTGAGGTTGGTGTTTTCCTCCTAGTGTTCAGCTTGCATATCGTTCTTTTATATTTGGTTTGCGCTGATTGCTCTTTCATTTTAAATAGTACAACTACTGTATAGTCCAGGCTCGGAGTTATCTTGGAGAGAGGCAGTGATGCCGGAGAAGGTGCCTAGGTAAGAAAACACCAACAACCAATACACTAATGCCATTGACCACCAATGCAGGGGGACTACATTTCACTGCCACTGACCACCAATAGAGGGGGTTACATTTTACTGTCACTTACACTAAATGGAGGGGGGGGGGGGTACATTTCATAGCCACCACCAATGGAAGGCATAAAGTATGACTGCCACTGATTACTGATGGCAGCATGACTGAAATAGTAATGCCACCTGAAACAATGTTGGGATTTTTTTGTAGCTACTGACATTAATGTTGAAAGTCATTATTACCCCCACTGAGGGGTCATTTTTGCCCTCCCCTCCCGACACCAACAATGGGACTTATTTAACTCCCACTTTCCGGTCAGTGTAACCCCAAGCTCTGTTTAATCTAAAATATAGCAAAGCCAAGGGGGAAGGTGCAACACATACTAGCCATACACCACTTGATTGACCACCCCCACTTTTGGCCATGCCAACAAGTGTTCAGGGATTGGGATATAGCCTTAATATAATGAGTATATTACATTTACCTATTTAAATGTGTTACACTCTTGTGAGCTGCTTTGTGCGACTCTAATTAAATACAAAAGCTGCCAGCACCCAACACACTCCATTTAAAATGTGCAAGTTATCACTTAGACATTTAGTGCAGCGCTTATTCAAACTAAAACAATTCTCCTATTTAGTGATCTTTACATCACACTCCAAAAAATTAATACAATACATATATTCACCAAATATATATGTTATAAATTGTGCAAAAAAAATCTGTATATAGGCTTCAGCAGTTCAAATGCTGTCTCTTTAAGACCACATATACATCTCACACTGTGACTCCACACAGCAAACTAAATGATCCTTATCACTGCATTGTGTTAATACTTTTGATCGTAGCAATGTCCTTTTAAATATCCAGTCTATCCACTGTGCTTTCCTTTCCTAAACGTTCGTGCCACCTTCACCAGATGTGCCCTCACCTTAATAAAGTGTATGTTAAGCCTTGATATTCCTTTATTTCCATTAAGTTATCTCCACTCCATGCTTTACATGTGTGTCACTCTTCCATCTAATTAGCAGCCTCCAGTCTCCAGCTATTTATCGCTCATTCTAATGCAAGAGATATAAATGTGCAATAGTGCTTTAACCTTTAAAAACACTCTTTATTTCAATCATACATTGGTATAAAACTCACATTTTAACAATCAGATTATCGCCTTTGAATGTTTGTCATATATACCGTTTGTACATGTTTCGTCACACCTTGTGACTTCCTCAGGGGGACTTTATTCAAATCCCCCTGAGGAAGTCACGAGGTGTGACAAAACATGTACTGTAGGGACGGGACCTGAAGGGCTGACGCTGTGAAATTACTAAAGAGTGTTGTAAGCTGACGGAACTGCAGAACCAACGGCAAATTTACCTGTGGTACAAATGGTATATATGCAATTCAAAGCCAATATTCGGATTGTTGTTAAAACTTAAAATGTAATTTTTTTACCAATGAATGACTGAAATAAAGAGTGTTTTTATAGGATAAAGCACTATTGCACCCTAATATCTCTTGCATGAGACTAAGTGATAAATAGCTGGAGACTGGAGGCTGCTAATCGGAGGGAGGAGTGACACACATGTGAAGCACGGAGCGGAGATAAAAACTTTATGGAAATTAAGGAATATCAAGGCTTAACATACACTTTATTAAGGTGAGGGCACATCTGGTGAAGGTGGCACAAACGTTTAGGAAAGGAAAGCAAGTGGATAGATTGGATATTTAAAATTACAATTCTACAAAAAAAGTAATAACACAATTCAGTGATAAGGATCATTTATTTTGCTGTGTGGAGTCACAGTGTGAGATGTGATGTGTATGGGGTCTCGCATTTGGACTGTTGAACTTTATTTACAGATTTTTTGCATGCTTTATAACATATATAATTAGTGCATTTGTGTATTTAATTATTTTTTGGAATGTGATGTAAAGATCACTAAATAGGAGAATTGTTCAAGTTTGAATAGGTGCTGCACTATAAGTGATATTACATTTACCTGCTGCAGTCTTTTTCTGACGATACTTTTTTTTTAAATTAATGTTTGATAATGCAAAAACTAAACCAAACACAAACCTTGACCATGTCTGCATGCTTTACATATCAATTTGCAGGCACATGAGTTGCAGTCTGGCTCTTTGAGTTATGTTTTGCTTTCCCTGAGCAGTTTATGCAGCATTTTTCTTAGCCCAAGCAGCAGAAAACACCACAGAAAACACGTCTGTTTCAATCGAATTTTAGCACAAATACCAGACAAGCCCCCAATTGTTTTGCATTTTAACTTTTTGGGTACTTCGGATTAAAGCAAGGAATCAGAAAACCCTGTAGTATATTAATGTGCTTTTTCGAAACAAGAATACGTCACATACAATCTACTGTACTCACAATTGTAGGAAAACGATACAAGACATACATTAGGATTACAAATATGCATACAACACACATGCACATTCTATCTAACCTTTCTGGCAAATGAGCATTGACAATGTACATTATGCTATAGGGATATACTAAAAAGTCACTTAGCTTGGGTTATAGCTGCTTTATGGTCTCTGTAGGCAACCAGGACTCCGGGCTACCCAGAGCGATTGCAGAAAGCATTATTTCTTAAAGTGTACATTTACTGTCATCCCCTGCTGAATTTTTTTTCTGCCATTCTTAATTTAGTTCCCTTAAATCCACTATCATTGATAGATCTCTAATTCCAAACTGATTTCAAGTCCAAACTGCACAAAGTTAACAAGCAGGTCTTCCTCATAAAGTAGCCATGGAGTGTATGTAAAACCATAGTAAAAATAAACATAAATAAAGCAGTGTAAGAAAACTTACATGGAATGTAAAGTAACCAGGCACAATGCAGAACACTGGAAGTTGAAAAGTCACGTACAGTATTGCCATAGGTCTAAAATAGAACTCATTTGATGTCTACTTGAGCGAGAAAATCTTCATTCCCAGTTAATATCTATTTGGGGAATTATCCTTTCTACTATTCTCTACATGGAAAATTGATAATGACTCAGCTAATGTGGCCGAACGATAAAATTAAAAAAGAAACAAATTAGTCTAATTGATCCCGCTTCTCTTTTAATTAACCAGCAACTGATAATTGGTAAGGCAAAATCATGGTAGATGAGCATTACTCAGGGAACAGTAATGTAAATATATATAGAATTGTCATCATTAATCAGACGTGGAACAAGCTGATGGAATAGATTTTGGAACAATGTGGCTTATGGGTTATCTGACAAGGCGGTAGTGTAGTAATCGGATCTCAGGTTTTATTAGTCAACAACAGTTTGAAAATTAAAAGCTGGTTTCCAGCTACTTGACAAAAATTACTACACACCTCGGTTCTTCATGTCTACAGCAAACTGAGCATCAGATATACTTTTTCATGTTAGAGACATGCCTGGGAAACCTTGACATTTTTGTAAATTGGAATTCCTGGGATTGGAGGTGGAGGTAAATTTTGGGTGTAGTCAAAAAAAGAGTATAAGGGTAAGAGGGGCTTAAAGGATAGGTCTACAGACCATTCCAGTAACAATGTCAGTGCACTTTGTCTCTCAACTATCAGCCATTCTTTTGATGTGACTCTTCATTGATGGTACACCATTCTATTCTATTCCATATGACACCATTCCATGTGACAAGCATACCCGGGGACTTTTGGAAATCGGGATTCCTGGAATTGGAGGTGGAGTTGATTTTTGGGGGTAGTTAAAAAAGTGACAAAGACAGCTCCCATCTATCCACTATTCCATTGATGCGACACTAATGGACTTTGGACTTTCCGGCGGACTAGGTCCGACAGTCTTTCCGACGGACTTTCTGACTAGGTCCGACGGTCTTTCCAAACCAACGGACTTGGCCACACACGATAGGACTAAGTCCGTTCTTAAGTCCGTTCGGTTTGAACGTGATGACGTAAATGGGACTAAAAAAGGAAGTTCAATAGCCAGTAGCCAATAGCTTCCCTTGCGTCGTATTTGGTCCGTCGGACTAGCACACAGACGAACAGTTTTCCCAATTTTAGTCCGTCAGACTTTGATTCCGTCGAACAGATTTGAAACATGTTCTATTTCTAGGTCCGTGGGATTTTTACTCCCGAAAAGCTATCGGACTAGCCCACACACTATTGGATTGTCCGCCGGACTAATCCCGTCGGACCTAGTCCGTCAGAAAGTCCGCTCATGTGTACACGGCATTAGGCTAAGTTTATGTTGCAGCAGACACTGAAAAGTGATCCATGGTGGATATATTTTTACAGGGTGGCTAAACAACAGCTTGCAGGTGTTCAGGAGGCAATTCTGCTGCGGCTTCCAGAAGGTTTATTTTTTTTCTTTGCCAAATGCCGATTTTAAATAGAACTGATGCAATTGCAAGCCAAGTGGTGTGGCCCTATTGACTTGACATTCATAGCTGACATGAATAAGTGCTAAATAAACATGAAACACGTTAGATATTGCCTGCTGTTTCCCTACCTTTTATCTCTGGTATGTGATTTTTTTGAAGACTACAATAAAGGTGATTTTTAGATGGGGGGCCGACCAGTTTCCTCCTTTTTCCTTATGAAGACAGCGACGAGCTGGGCCGGCACCTATCAGTGTAATTGCAGCAGTGGATTAGTGGACCACCATGGAGCGGTGCTTGCGTCTTTAGGTTGAATACTGTAGCTGCCGACTTTTAGAAATCAGGTACTTATCAGTCCATGGATCCTGGCTCTGTCATCCCAAAGTGGATTCTTCTCACAGCTGCGGGACCCTGGCACCGCTATCTTGGATTTGGGAGTTGGCTTCCTCATAAATCAGCTTCACAAGATCACAAACTGCAGCAAGACTGGTCTTGCAGTCTTCTGGGCAGGGGCAGGACAAGGGGTGGGTGGGAGGGGTGGCTGCCCTAGGCGCCCCTCCCCTGGGGCCCCTTCCTTCTGTTACAAGGCTGACAGGAGTAGTGATAGCAGCAGTAATTTTGACAAGTGAGTGACAAGTGTAGGATCCCCTAAGCTTGCCTATCATAAATGGGGGCGCAGTTTGGAATTTTTTCTCTGGGCACTGAATGACCCTGTCCCAGCACTGCTCCTGGGACATTTCCCAGGAGGCTGCCATCTGGGAGGCGGATAGGATGAGCATAGGAGAGGATTGAGGAAGTGGGGGTGGGTACTGACAAAAAAAGGTACCGGCTCCCCACCAGACAACCTGCAACCTAGTTAAAAGCTGGGGGAGGGAGAGAATTAACAGTACTTTGCTTTTGAAGTTAAGTTCTATTTTTAAGCCAAGATTTTAGCTTTCCTTTCCAGTGAAAAGATTTGACTGCATTTTGCAAAGGAAAGTTTTCAACAGAGTTAAGCTTTGTGTAGTAAAAGCGTGTACTACTAAGTGAATGAAAGTGATCTGACCTCTTAATGCGCTGTTCGCAAGTTAAATAATGCATGAAGAGAGCATTAAAAAGCCGTTAGGTATGAGTGAGCATTAAAACAGCCAGCAGTAACATCCACAAGTACAGAGTCAAAGGGTCTGATTTACTAAAGTCAAGATCACGCTGACAAACTACTCATGCCGGCTCTCAAATAAAATTAATTCTCTCAACTCATTCATCTCTTGACCCGAGCCAAGATTGGTTATTAGTCTCTTGCATGGAGTTTACTATAAAGCCACACAAGCTTTGGTTTTCATAGGAGCACAGAGTATGTCAAATATTGCAAGGAGGCCTGCGATTAGAAGAGGTGGGGGATGAGTGTCACAATCTCTTTGGACTGCCAAAGGTGAACCACTCAACATCTCCTGGAGAACACAGACAATAACTGTGTACCCCAAGAGGAAACAAAACTTTTCCTCTGTATCTTTGTGGTTCTTGTCACGTACCTGATGGCGAGCCTGACGTGTAGAGGAAGGCCTCCCGTACAACTCCGGCTCAAGGGCCGCTGATAGTGGAACAGCTGGCGCTGGAGCACGGTGGAGTAAGAGTGCCTATGGAAGTCCCGAAGTCTGAGCAGGAAGTTGCCGGAACACACAGGTGGACGGCTGGACTTGACTGGAAGCAGACAGGAGAGTGGCTGGATCACTGGCAGGTCTCGGCAGCAGAGAGACAGATCAGATGACTCGGCTGGCAGGAACGTGGTCAGGTCACAGGCAGATTCGGCAACAGGTAGGCAGATCAGGTACAAACAGCAGGCAGGAGAGAAGTTAGGTCACAGGCAGGTTCGGCAGCAGGTAGGCAGATCAGGTACAAACAGCAGGCAGGAGAGAGGTCAGGTCACAGGCAGGTTCGGCAGCAGGTAGGCAGATCAGGTACAAACAGCAGGCAGGAGAGAGGTCAGGTCACAGGCCGGAACGATAATCGGAAGTCAACACAGGTAGCAAGAATTCAGGTACACGCTGTAGACCAAGCAGCAACCAGCCAGTACTAAGTCCGTGTTTAAATAGGCCGTCTGGCGCCAGTTCTGATGACAGGCGTGCGCGGACGCGCGCGCACGCGGACGCGAGGACGCGCGATCGCGAACGCGCGCACTCGCGAACGCGCGATCGCGCATGCGCGAACGCGTATTCGCCGATGCGCCCGTAGTTGTTCTGAGAATCCCTTGCTGGCGCCTGCGCACAGGCGTATGCTTGCAAGCATTAGCTGTATTCTGCGGATGACTTCTCTGACATTGCCCCCCCCTTATGGGCAGCCTCCGGATGCCCAGTTGGTTCCTCTTCAGGGGATGACTGCGGAAGAAGGCACGTATTAAGTCCATAGCATGTACATTCCGCTCTGGTTCCCAGGAGTTCTCCTCCGGTCCATAACCTCTCCACTTGATCAGATATTGTAATTGACCCCTTCTCCTTCTACAGTCCATAATCGCTTCCACCTCGAACTCCTCATCTCCACTGACCATCACCGGTTCGGGTGGTCTAGACTCTCGATTAGGAAAGGGGTCAGGCAATGCGGGTTTTAACAAAGATACATGAAATACCGGATGTATGCTGAAGGATTCTGGTAGGGATAGCTCGTAAGAAACATCATTAATCCTTCTCCTCACAGGAAATGGCCCAAGGAATTTAGGGGCCAACTTCTTTGACGGGCAGGCCAGTCTCAGATTTGTTGTTGCCAACCAAACCCGGTCCCCTGGTTGCAGAATGAGTTCCCCTCTCCTCTTCCTATCGAAAGCTCTTTTATTATCCTGTTGAGCCTTGGTTACGGTTTCCTTCAACAGCTTGTTATTGCGATTGAAGAAGTCTACATTGCTTTGGACAGCCGGTACTGAAGATTCAGGGACAAGGTCAGGCAAAAAGGTGGGATAGAAGCCATAATTAGAGAAGAATGGGGATTGCTTGGTGGCTGCATGACAGGAGTTGTTATATGCAAACTCGGCCAAGGGTAAGAGAGACACCCAATCATCCTGCACAAACGAAGTGAAACAACGGATGTACTGTTCCAGCGTCTGATTGGTCCGTTCAGTCTGACCGTTAGACTGCGGATGATATGCGGATGACATGGAAAGTTTAATTCTTAAAGCTTCACACAGTGCCCTCCAAAACCTTGAAGTAAATTGGGCTCCGCGGTCAGAGACAATGTCGATGGGTACCCCATGGAGTCTAACGATTTCCTTAATAAATACTCGAGCAGTCTCAGCAGCAGAGGGTGTACCCTTCAAGGGTAGGAAATGAGCCATCTTAGTTAGCCGGTCTACTATGACGAAGATGGCTGTACAGTCTTCAGAGGGAGGTAGCTCAACTATAAAATCCATGGAGATCATGGTCCACGGCCTGTCAGGTACGGGTAAAGGTCTGAGCAAACCCCACGCCTTGTTTCGGATGTTCTTACTCCGGATGCAAGTAATGCAGGTGTCTATATATTCTTTGCAGTCCTTCTCCAAATTAGGCCACCAAAATGTGCGTTGCATTAAGTTTATTGTTTTGCGAATGCCAAAGTGACCTGCTAGAGGGTGATCATGGCAGAGTCCTAGAACTGATAAACGGACTGCTTCTGGGACGAAGACCTTGTTCCCTTTCCAAAGAAGTCCATCTCTTGCCTGTAACGTCTCCCCGACAGGATCAGGGGAGACTGCGGACGCCTGCTTCAACTGGGACATGAGATCGGACTGTAGTAACAGAAAATTTCCTGCTGGTAGGATGGCGTCAGGTACTGGTAAGACCTTTGGATCCTCGAACATACGTGATAGCGCATCAGGCTTGACGTTCTTTGATCCGGGTCTATAGGTGATGTGGAACAAGAACCTTGAAAAAAAAAGTGCCCATCGGGCCTGTCGAGGTCTTAGTCTTTTGGCAGTCCTTAAATATTCAAGGTTCTTGTGGTCTGTATAAATCAAAATTGGATGAGCGGCTCCTTCTAACAAATACCTCCACTCTTCCAAGGCGGCCTTTATGGCAAGAAGCTCCCGGTCTCCCACGTCGTAGTTTCTTTCCGCTGGGGCAAGTTTTCTGGAAAAGAAAGCTACAGGGTGGACTAGATCCTTGGGGCCTTGGCGCTGAGACAGAACTCCCCCGACTGCATTTTCGGAAGCATCTACCTCCAGAATGTAAGGTAGTGCCGGATCTGGGTGGCTTAGTACAGGGGCAGTTGTAAACAGTCCTTTAAGAGTTTCAAAGGCAGCCTGGGCCTCGGGAGACCAGCGGAAACGAGCACCCTGTTTGGTAAGTTGGGTAATTGGTGAGATGATAGCTGAAAAGTTCTTGATAAATCTGCGGTAAAAGTTAGCAAACCCAATGAACCACTGGATCCCCTTCTTATCAGTGGGCGCAGGCCAGGTCAGGATTGCAGACACTTTTTGAGGGTCCATTTCAATTCCTCCGGTAGAAATGATCAAGCCCAAGAACTGGATACTCTGCCGCTCGAACTCACATTTCTCGGGTTTGGCATAGAGTCCATGTAAGCGGAGACGGCAGAGAACATTCTGGACATGCTCCCGATGGTCAGCAAGGGAGGTAGAGAACACCAGGATATCATCTAAATAAACAATAACGAAAATGTCCAAGTAGTCTTTGAAGACGTCATTGATGAAGTGTTGGAAGGTGGCCGGGGCGTTACACAAGCCGAAGGGCATGACGAGATACTCGTAGTGGCCAAAACGAGTACGGAAGGCGGTTTTCCACTCATCCCCCTGGCGTATGCGGATGAGGTTGTAGGCTCCCCTCAGATCAAGTTTAGTAAAAATAGTAGCAGAACGAAGTCTTTGGAAAAGCTCAGGAACCAAGGGAAGAGGATAACGGTTTTTCACCGTAATCTTGTTCAGGTCCCGGTAATCTACACATGGCCGTAGTGAATGGTCCTTCTTCTCCACGAAGAATATTCCCGCCCCGGCAGGTGAGGTAGAAGGGCGAATGAAGCCTTTCTGGAGGCTCTCATCAATATATTCCTTTAGAGCTGCTAATTCTTTCTCAGACAGTGGGAAAATCCGACCAAATGGAATAGCAGCCCCAGAAAGGAGCTCAATGGGGCAGTCGTAAGCCCTGTGTGGAGGTAATGTGTCTGCTCCCCGCTTGCTGAAGACATCAAGGAACTCGTGATAGGCCTCAGGCACCTTTTGGCAGAGCTCAGCATCAACGTCCATACACAACAGGGTGGTGGGTGCAGCAGTGGGATTAGACAGGCAGTGCTTCTGGCAGTAAGATGATTGATACTTGATACTGCCTGATTTCCAGTCCACCGCCGGATTATGGGCCTGTAGCCATGGTAGACCAAGAATGACGGGGTACAGAGGTGAAGAAATGGCATCTAGCCGCAAAAGTTCCTTATGACCAGTAGAGGTCGTAGTTAACAGTGGGGGGGTCTCCTGGGTCACCAATCCGGACTTTATACGGGAGCCGTCAGCCAGAAATACGGTAAGTCCCTGCTCTTTGGATTGAAGAGGGATACCTTGTTGGACAGCAAATGCCAGATCAATAAAGCAACTGCACGCCCCCGAGTCCACAATTGCAGTAGCTGACACACTTCTCCCTGGGAGCTGAAAGGTAACAGGAAGTGCCAATTGAGCAGAAGTTGCTGGAGGAACCGCCTGACTTGCTGGAGAAGCCGGGAAGGATCCGCGTCCCTTAGCAGGACAAGTCCGTACATAGTGACCCGCTCTGCCGCAGTAGAGGCAAAAGTTGCCTTGAAGACGTCGTGTCCGTTCCTCAGGGGACAGCGACGGGCAAATCAAGCCTAGCCGTGTGGGTGTTACGGTTTCTAATGTGGGAGAGGCCGGCCTGACAGATGTTGGCCGAACAGGAACTGCTGACTTCTCCCACCTGCGCTCTCGCAGACGACGGTCGATCTGGATAGATAATGTGATTAAGTCCTCCAGGGTACTTGGAGCACCCACACGAGCTAACTCGTCTTTTAAGTCCTCCGATAACCCCAGGCGAAACTGATGTCGCAGAGCAGCGTTATTCCAGTGGGTATCTGCACTCCAGCACCTGAAGTCTCTTATATAGTCCTCGACCGCTCTGCGGCCTTGTCGGAGTGCATGGAGAGAGGACTCGGCAGTAGTGGTTAGTAGAGGGTCCTCGTATATCTTGGACATTGCTTGGAAGAAAGAGGGCATAGTATTTAGTTGGGAGTCCTTCTTTTCCAACAGACGATGAGCCCAGGCTTGGGGTTCACCTTGAAGTAGGGATATGATGAACCCCACCTTTGTAGTCTCTGCAGAAAAAGTCCGTGGCTGAAGTGAAAAGTAAAGCTGACAGGCATTGCGGAATGCTCTGAACTGGGTCCGATCTCCAGAAAATCTGTCAGGATTAGGTACTCGTGGTTCTGGGGATGTCATCATTGCAGCGGGAATGGCCGAAGAGAGCTGGACTTGCACGTGCTCCACCAGACGCACATATTTCTCCTGCAGGGACTTGACCGCTTGAGTAAGGCCTGTGAGGCATTGGCAGACTTCATGTAGGGCAGAGGTTCCTCCTGCAGGCTCAGTCATGGCTGCTTGGTACTGTCACGTACCTGATGGCGAGCCTGACGTGTAGAGGAAGGCCTCCCGTACAACTCCGGCTCAAGGGCCGCTGATAGTGGAACAGCTGGCGCTGGAGCACGGTGGAGTAAGAGTGCCTATGGAAGTCCCGAAGTCTGAGCAGGAAGTTGCCGGAACACACAGGTGGACGGCTGGACTTGACTGGAAGCAGACAGGAGAGTGGCTGGATCACTGGCAGGTCTCGGCAGCAGAGAGACAGATCAGATGACTCGGCTGGCAGGAACGTGGTCAGGTCACAGGCAGATTCGGCAACAGGTAGGCAGATCAGGTACAAACAGCAGGCAGGAGAGAAGTTAGGTCACAGGCAGGTTCGGCAGCAGGTAGGCAGATCAGGTACAAACAGCAGGCAGGAGAGAGGTCAGGTCACAGGCAGGTTCGGCAGCAGGTAGGCAGATCAGGTACAAACAGCAGGCAGGAGAGAGGTCAGGTCACAGGCAGGTTCGGCAGCAGGTAGGCAGATCAGGTACAAACAGCAGGCAGGAGAGAGGTCAGGTCACAGGCCGGAACGATAATCGGAAGTCAACACAGGTAGCAAGAATTCAGGTACACGCTGTAGACCAAGCAGCAACCAGCCAGTACTAAGTCCGTGTTTAAATAGGCCGTCTGGCGCCAGTTCTGATGACAGGCGTGCGCGGACGCGCGCGCACGCGGACGCGCGCACGCGAGGACGCGCGATCGCGAACGCGCGCACTCGCGAACGCGCGATCGCGCATGCGCGAACGCGTATTCGCCGATGCGCCCGTAGTTGTTCTGAGAATCCCTTGCTGGCGCCTGCGCACAGGCGTATGCTTGCAAGCATTAGCTGTATTCTGCGGATGACTTCCCTGACAGTTCTTCCCGATTCCAGACAGCAAAAAGTCAGGACTACTCTGACTCTCGTTTGCCAGCCACCCCACATGACCTAACCTGCCTTCAAATACTCTCCTGACAGGTCCTGGCCCCCACTGTCAATTAACAAGAAACTGTCCAACCAGGAAAAGGGGCTACAGTAGTAAAATTTTTTCTTCCACCCACCATCACCACCCAGAATCCAACCACCACCAACCCATTCGACCACCACCGCAGCCCAAAATCCCACCACCACTACCCCACCCCACTCCACCACCCAAAATCCCACCATCCACCTTCCCACACCACCACCCAAAATCCCACCATCACCAACCCACTCCACCACCAACACCCAAAATCCCACCACCACTACCCCACCCCACTCCACCACCCAAAATCCCACCATCCACCTTCCCACTCCACCACCAACACCACCACCACCCAAAATCCCACCATCACCAACCCACTCCACCACCAACACCCAAAATCCCACCACCACTACCCCACCCCACTCCACCACCCAAAATCCCACCATCCACCTTCCCACTCCACCACCAACACCACCACCACCCAAAATCCCACCATCACCAACCCACTCCACCACCAACACCCAAAATCCCACCACCAGCACCCCATTCTATCACCAACACCACCACCACCCAAAATCCCATCACCAACACCACCACCACCCAAAATCCCACCATCACCACCACCTAAAATCCCACCACCACCCATTCTGAGAAAAAGAAAAAACAAAAACAAAAAAATTAATAAAAAGGGCCCCACAAGCTTGTGGGAGTGTGCATAGTGGGCCATCAACACCAGGGCTTTTTTTCAGCAGGAACGAGGGGGAACTCAGTTCTGCCACCTTTGGCTCAGGTCGTCTGCTCACTGCTTATCACTATTACTTGGTAACACTGAAGTCCAGCTTCTACCTTTACAAGTGATAGCTTATCTCCCAGTAGTTCCCACAGGTCACATCTCCTGCGCAGATCCCACTGAGTGCTGGACAGGGACAAGGGAGATACAGAACAGGTACCCAGGGTTCAGTGCAGTCATGGACAGGAGAGGGTGTGTGGTAGGCTGCACCCTCTGTGGTCTCCATTTTTCCCCGATGACCAGTTGTTGATGCTCCTACTGCATGATCTCCCTTGCAAGTGACTGTAGTATAGTATAGTATGCTGGGAGGTACTACAGCCAGATAGGTGTTTCAACTTAATATTGCAACAAAGGTAAGACATATGACAGATAGTGGAGCTTTTTAAGGAGGGGGAAAAGAAGAGGGCAATGGAGGGAAGGGGTTGTATGCATAGGGAAGAGCTACTATTTGATGCCATTTGACAGGTATGTGTGTGTGGCGGGCATGGTTGAGTTCCTGCACCTATTCTCTGAGAAAAAAAGCCCTGATCAACACTGCCACAGGAATCAGACCCCGTGGCTAGCATTGTCACACAAAGGAAGTAAAGGATGGTGGCAGGATCAACCGTTATTCCGGCACATTTATCCTAACAATGTAAAGCAGGGGTCCCCAAACAATGGCCAGTGGGCCAAATCCGGCCCACTACAGGATTTTATCAGGCCCACAGATAGGGTCAGTAGTGTATCCTCAGTGTATACAGATTGAGAATTAAGATCAGCAGAGGATATCTATGTTCTCTGCTTCTGTTCTAAGAGGGGACTCTGATGGGGACCCTGATTTTAAGGGGAACTCTGATGTAAGGGGGAACTCTGATGGGAACACTGATGTAATGGGTAACTTTGATGTAAAGGGGCTCCAATGGAGACTCTGATGTAAGGGGACCTTGATGTAAGTAAGGGCACTGATGGGGATGTTTTGTAAAATACATGATGTGGCCCTAATACCAAAACGTTTTGAGACCCCTGATATAAAGAACGCCACAACAAAATCTATACGGTTAGAAGAAGCAGATAAAATTACATTAAATAATATCCTTATTCTCCAAAAATAATCCATACACATCCTCTACCTAATCACCCAACAATTTATCATTCATGAAATCGTTTCTTACTGCCTCTTGTAATGTCCCCTGTACGCCCCTGGACCTCTTTTTTTCCCCATCACTACTGTTTTCTTTGGAACAAGCAGTGCACGTTGGTTGCGGTCATGTATACTACTCAATGCACACTACAAATCCCAAAGTCCGTAGTTCATAGACCTTCTCAGGAGCAATCAAGAGAGCGTGGCTACATACCTACATACAGATGGACCATGGAGGATGCACATAGCCACCCTCCAACAGGAAGCAAAATCACAGCAGCCAAAAAAAAAAGGGATTTGGAGAGCAATAGAAGGGACTTTTTTGAGTTGAAGCAGAACTAAACTGTATCTGAGGACCACAAACTGAAAACTCTATTTAATATTCAAAGCAACCCCCCCCCCCCCTCCAATCCATCCATGTCTCCATGCTTCATTTTGGTCAGAAATCACTTTGAAAAACATCCCAGTAGCATTTCTAGCCACGCTTGTCTTCAGTAAGGGCAGATTATTCATGTAGCATTTACTTCCTTGAATCCGTCTGCTCTTAGCTCAGGCATGCAGGCAGGAGGGTGTGCTTAGCTGAGAAAGCCCCTCCTCCCGATGAAAGACTCCTGGGATGTATGACATTATTATGGCCTTGGACCTGAAACCATAAAGCAACTGAGGAAAATTTGCAATAAGAATATATACTGGAATGGAATTTGCTTGTTTTAAACCAGAGTTTAGTGTTTTTTTTTATTAAAGCTACTTGCTGACCGCAATGCGTATATGTACATTTGCAAGTGGTTTACTGGAGTTATGGCTGAAGTTATCAGCCATAACCCCTGTATTTTTTTATTTTTTTTTTTTAGCCAGCGCTCCGAACGGCTCATGAGCTGCTGGATCGCTTTCAAAAGGGGCGCCCCCCCCCCCTTCGTTTGTCAGTGTTTCTTGGGCTTACCGTCTTTACCGACGCGCCCATGAAATGTTCCAACGGTGCGGCCAGCTGGTCACAGAGCCAAACCAAAGAGAGACGAGATGATCTCTGATTGCCTCTATGGCCTTGGAGGACTGGGGTAACATCATGACATCACTTCCGGTCTAGAGCGGAAGTGATCATTTTTTATTTTTTTTTTAAAGTAAAAGATCAAAAATTATCTTTTGCTTTTAAGGGTAAAGGAGAGATTTGAGGTCTTTTGGACCCCAGATCTCTCCATAAAGAGGACTTGTCATTCTTATTTCTATTCCAAGGGATGTTTACATTTCTTGTAATAGAAATAAAAATTATAAAAAAATAAATAAATAAACAAAAGGGACAGTGTAAAAATAAAATATATTAAGAAAGAATTTAAGTGTCCCGCAGTCGCGGGAGTGTACGCAGTCACGAACGTATATGTTAACGGTGTTCGCACCACACATGTGAGGTATCACCGCGAACGTTAGAGTGAGAACAATAATTCTAGTGCTAGACCTTCTCTGTAGCTCTAAATCGGTAACCTGTAAATAATTTTAAAGCGTCGCCTATGCAGATTTTTAAGTACCATCGTTTGTCGCCATTCCATGAGCGTGCGCAATTTTAAAGCATGACATGTTAGGTATCAATTTACTTGGCGTAACATCATCTTTTATATTATACAAAAAAACTGTGGCATATATTGTGCTTTGTTTTGTTTTTTTGTTTTTATTATTAATTAAAGTGTATTTTTTCCAAAAAAAAATGCATTTAAAAAAACGCTGTGCAAATACCGTGTGACATAAAAAATTGCAACAAATATTTTATTTCCTAGGGTCTTTGCTAATATATATATATATATATATATATATATATATATATATATATATATATATATATATATATATATATATATATATATATATATATATATATATATATATATATATATATATATATATATATATAAAATATATATATATATATATATATATATATATATATATATATATATATATATATATATATATATATATATATATATATATATATATATATATATATATATATATATATATATATATATATATATATATATATATATATATATATATATATATAAATAAATATATATATATATAAATATATATATATATATATAATGTTTGGGGGTTATAAGTAATTTTCTAGCAGCAAATACTGATTTAAACTTGTAAACAAAAAGTGGCAGAAAAAAGCCTGGTCTTCAAGTGTTTAATGGGTCAATTTTAGGGTTTATAAATACTTAAATGGCTAAAGTGCGTTCTAAAAAATTCACAGAACGGCTATGTGTATGCAGCAGTGGATGCAAAAGACCAGAGGAGAGGGGAGAGCCTGCTGGGAAAAGCAATTGAAGTCAATGAGATAATGCTGCATTCAGCGGTTGGGTTAGTGCCGTATAAAGCAATGCCTAGCAAATGTAGTATGCACTAAATTCACTAGTAGACAGAAACTCAAGAAGGACTAAAAAGTACAAAACGTATCCCCCATTTCTAAACCCTTTTGAATGTAGAGTGTTGGAAGGTGAAACTCAATATATATAAAGCCCTGGGACAATTATTTTATAAGTGCCAATAACTAGGATTTGGACTGCACAGCAGTGTTCGAAAACATGGATTACCATTATTCTTTTCTGGGATTTTATTTTCATGAATTTTGCTCTTGTTCTAATCACGCCTGGCAAAGTAAAGTGGCACACGTCTCTGAGGCTTTCTGGCAGAACTATAGTACAATGCTGGCAGCTAATGCATTCTGTTTGTCTGTTTTGTAATGGGAAGTACAGAGTTGCTGTCATTTAACAGAATGTATTTACATGTCATCATTTCCATCAGGAGACCAAAAACAAAAGATGTATTCCCTTTATAAAGGTAGTGGTAGAGCCATATATTAACCCTTTATACTGCCAGGTCAGCCATGCCCCCAAAACGGCTGGTTTATAGCACAAGTACAGCCTAGAACAGCCTTTCTCAACCAGGGTTCTGTGGGACCTCGGAGTTCCTCCAGGAGGTTATTAGGAGCTGCTTGAGCACTGAGCAATTTTTGCCTCTCAGGTAAGTTACAACTGACACCAATGATTTTTGTTTGGAAGTGGAACATTTTTCCCACTATCAACCAATTAAAGCAGAACTTCACCCAAATAGGAAATTTCCGCTCTTCCTCCTCTTCCCCTCCTCTTTAAAATTATAATTTTTTTGGTGGGGAGCAAGTACCTGATTTGGACAGGTAACCGCTCCCCTACTTCTGGTCAGATCACTATGGCGATCTGAATGGAAGTTCAGCCCCCCCCCCCCTCTTTCCCCCGCAACCTTCTGCGACACATCAGAGGTCCCAGAAGACTGATTCTTCCGCCTGCACCCAATTTTTTTTTTGGAAGGGGAACACTTTTCCCACTATCCACCAGTTAAAGCAGAACTTTACCCAAAAGCGGAAGTTCCGCTCTTCCTCCTCCTCCCCCTTTTTTTGGTGGGGAGTGGGTACCTGATTTTGACAGATACCCACTCCTCCACTGTTCAGCCCCCCCCTCCTTCCCCCGCAGCCTTCTGCGACACATCACTGGTCCCAGAAGAATGTGGAAGCAATCACAAAGTGCAGCGCCGCAAGGCTTCACGACTGGTTTCCCTTAGTGAAGATGCCGCCACCTGCACACAATTTTTTTTGGAAGGGGAACACTTTTCCCACTCTCCACCAGTTAAAGTGGAACTTCCTCCAAAGGGGGAAGTCACAATCTTCCTCCCCCCCCCCTTCTCTTTTAAATCTGGCACATTATTTTTTTTGGGGGGGGGGGGGCAGGTACCTGATTTTGACAGGTACCCGCTCCCCACTTCCGGTCAGTTCCCCCCGAAGGGCCTGGTATGGAAAGGGGGGGGACCCCACGCTGTTTTTTTCTTTATTTTTCATTGCCGGCATTTTTTTTTACATTCAGCTGTCATTGGGGAAACCTGCTGACAGCTGATGACTCATCGTTTGTTAAGGACGCGGCGGCTTATTAACCAGCTATTCTTTAGACAGAATTTGGATCGGTCGGTACATTTTTGACCGATTCAAATTTGAATTGTTCCGAAAATTTGGAAATAAAATCAAACAAAACAAAACCAATTTTAAAGAAATGTGTTACTATTGTTATTTGGAAATTTAGATACATCCGAATCGCTGAATAACCAAAAATTTGTCTGAATTTAGATTCAGACCGAAACAAATTGCACATATGTATTGCAGACATGCAGCAAGAAATGGTCAAAGACTACGGGCATGAAACAGGAGATGGCCAGAGACTGCAGACATTGAACAAGAGGTGGTTGAAGACAATGGACATGCTATAAGATATGGTCAGAGACTGCAGACCAGATACAAGAGATGGTCAAAGACTGCAGACATTCTACAGGAGATGGTCAGAGACTGCAGACATTCTACAGGAGATGGTCAGAGACTGCAGACATGATACAGGAGATGGTCAGAGACTGCAGACATTCTACCGGAGATGGTCAAAGACTGCAGACATTCTACAGGAGATGGTCAGAGACTGCAGACATTCTACAGGAGATGGTCAGAGAATGCAGACATTCTACAGAAGATGGTCAAGTACTGCAGACATGCTACAGGAGATGGTCAGAGACTGCAGACATTCTACAGGAGAAGGTCAAGTACTGCAGATATGCTACAGGAGATGGTCAGAGACTGCAAATGAAAAAAACAAAAAAACATTAAAAAAAAGAAGGGTGAACTACACAGTCCAAAATCAATCAGTGCAAAATAAATGAACCAAACCATGTCTAGCACCCTCTAGTAGTGTGCTAGAGAGAGAAGGTCAATTTAGGCAGGTCTGGCTGGTTGCTAGGCCTGTTTGTTTTCATTCTGGGCTGGGAGTGGCTCAGTGTAGCAGCTCGTGACTCACAGGCAGCATCACTAAGACCTCCCTCTTCTTTCGAGAGCTTTCTAGAAGGTTCTGGAAATAGAGGAGGGATGGGGGGGGGGTGGAGCTGCCTGGGATATTCTGAGGAGCCCTGACCAATCCCCAACTTGGATTGGCAGGGGGCAGGCCTCCTTAAATACCCAGGGTCATCCCAGCTGTGGAGGAGTTGTCGGGTGGAAGAGCTGGAGTGAGAGAGTGTGGAGGATGTCAGGCCTTTGAGGGAGCTCCCCAGTCTGCGGGGGGGGGGGGGGGTGACCATGGGCCTGGGCTCGGGTGCAGCCTTGACCAACTTTAAGAACATGTGAAGAGGTCCTGAACTGGAGGCACATAAGAGAGCAAGGAGAGGACAGCGGGAGAGAGAGCACTACTAAGAGACTCTAGGGAGGACAACTGGTTGCAGCCAAGAGGGCTGGTGAGTGAGGCACAGTCGGGAGGACTGGGGAGGCATGCCTGAGAGGACTGGGAACTTGTAGTCTGAGATGGGTGAAGAACCAAAAGAGTGGACTGTGGTGAATGGGGCAGTGGAAAGAGGCAGCTGCAGCCAGCAGGGCTGGCATGGCCTGAAGATTGGTTACTGGGCTCAGTAGGACAGCTAGCACCAGACACTTTCTACTTTGCTACACTATAGGGGCCACGGTCCCTGCCTGCATTTGCCTGGGCCAGTGTCAGGCCTAACCGCTTTGTGCTAGCTGTGCCTGGAGATTAGAGAAGAAGCGATGTGCTGGAGGAGGAAGACCCAAAGATTAGAGTGGACGCGATGTGCTGGAGGAGAAAGACCTGAAGATTAGAGAGGAAGTGATCTGCAGGAGGAGAAATGGAGAGTATATACTGGACTGTATATAGCTGTCCCAAGCAAGTTCTGTCAATTCTACTGGGCATACCATATTTCCCTTACCCCATTCAAGTTCAATCCCCTCAATAAAACAAAAAAACAAAGTATATGGACTGTTCTATATCTCTGAGTGTTTGAGAAGTGAATGCCAGGCTGGGGCAGGGTGACAGACAATCCAACATTTCAGCAGCTCCTACGGGAGTACCGCTTCACATGTAACTACTAGAAGTTAGTCTAGACTTTTAGTGGCTTGAATAAGCACCAAAACACAGGATAGTGTCTGCAGGAGCCCTGGGGGCTGCATAGTAAGTTCCAAAGGGCCACAGCTTGAGCACCAGGGTTCAAGGCTGACAATGTTCACCCACAAAACTGTATCTATGAAGGACCAGCATTGTCATCCCAGGACCCCATAGAAAGTCCACAGAGAGGACCAGTCTTTCTAGTGGAGATGTGTTCCTTACATATCGACTTTTGTTGCAAATCCCCTTTTAGGCTATTTCTATGGTCTGACTCTTCACACAGCTTTCTAGGATATTTGGGTAGAATGTTGGGATTTTCTGGTATATACAGTAAATTAACTCCTCAATGTAATAAGTGTCATCTCTCAAATGGTGTCTGCCTCTCCTGAAACATGCTCCACCTGGAGAACCACACCATATAACCTTGGATTCTGATGTAAGCAGTCTGTTGGCTGCCATCCATTTTTTTATTTCCCATTGACCATTGAGTTACAATTTTCAACTATATAAAAATAACAAAAGTGGAAAGCTCAAAGGAGCAGTGTTTGCCATGCATTGACGAACAACCAATCAGATTTTTTCTTTTAATATGACTTCAAGAATCTAAAACCTGATTGGCTGCTACATTATACTCTCTGTCTTCTCCCTCTTTTCCCTTGAAACAAAAAATTTAAGACTGGGAAATTTGGTGACCTTGTAGAAATACATACAGTATATGGTCCACATAGTGAGCTTTGAGAAAAAGTCATTGCAAATAGCAAGGGTGCACTCTTTGCATCTGGAAGAAAGGAGGTTTAGCTGAAAGGCTTCTTCACAGTAAGAGCTATGAAAATGTAGAATAGACTTCCTCAGGAGCGAAGTATAGCCAGCTTACTTAGATGTGTATCTAAATGTAAAGAATATAACTTGTTGTCAATATTTATAGATATTACCACTGTAGATTGTTGCTCTAGGAAATATTAGATTGCCTTAGAGCAGTGGCCTCCAAACTGTGGTCCGGGAGCCAGATGTGGCTCTTTGCTTGCTTTTATCCTATTCCCCCCACTGATATGAGACACTATTGATCTTTTATTAAAAGAATCAAGCAACCAATTTTATACAAAAGTAAAAAACAAAACCATAGTACAAAACTTCAACAGAAATCCAAGGAATACACATCCATGTTCAGAATATATACAATATATACATAATCCACTACCAAAACTATTTACATAAAGCAGCAGAGAGGGCCTAAGAGGCACAACCCATCACCTATGTACGCAGCCATTTATCAAAAATTAATCCAAAAAATAATAATCTAGGGTGATAAGAGACAGACAGCCACACCCGGGAAAGAGACTCCTGGCAGTCAGGGAGGCTTGAAACCCCTCCACGCCTTCAACCAAGCCCCCTGACTCCGCTTGTCTCTCTCAAGTACCCGAATCTTCTCCACCTCATGCAGAATGTCATACACCACCACCTGAACAGGAAGGATTTTACGCCGAATGCTGACCTGACACCGTGCGTTCCAAGTGAAATAACGGACTACTAGGCTAACTAGAAAAAGTGTATCTAAACAAAAAAACCCCACCAGTATTGAATGCTCCATACACCCACTCAGCATAACCCAGCCTGGAGAGGAAAGGAACACCGAGGGCCCGCCCCACCTGTTTGTACACCTCTATGTTAAAAGGGCAATGAAGCAGAAAATGGTCCATAGTCTCCTCCTCACCTGCACACTCCTCCCGAGGACAGCTACGATCCACCCCACTGCGGAATTTCAAATTGCCCCTAACATAGAGCCTCCCATGGAAGCACATCCAGGCCAGATCCCTGAATTTAGGAGGTACTCTGTCCAAATTAATAAGTCTTAACCCTGCCCTCAAAACTGGGCCTGGGCAATCCCTTAAGGCCAGTGGGTCATGAAAGACTTCGCTGAAGACTCGACTCATAAGGACTTTCCTCGGAACCGATCTGAGATCTTCAGCCGACAATCGCCACTGCCGTAATAACTTCAGGCACGGAGCGACATAGGCTGGTAGCTGACCACGATGACCCCTGAGATTCTTCACTTGGCCACCTTCTTCCCAAAGTCGCAGAAAAGGCCTAAACCAAGATCTAAAAATGCCTGCCCATCCAGGAGGTTCCACTGCAAGCATATTACCAATATTAAACTTGAGAAAAAGCAGTGAAAAGAAAAGAACTGGGTTGACCATACCTAAGCCACCCTCCCTCCTGGATAGATAGGTGACATTCCTCTTGATGGGGTTCAGTCTGTTCCCCCAAAACATCTGGAAGAACACACTACTGACCCTAGCATAGAGAGACACTGGCAAGATGCAGACAAAGCTGACATACAAAAAGATCGGAATCAGGTAAGTCTTAATCAGATCAACCCTTTCCCTCATAGATAACTTCCATTTCTTCCAGCTGACCACCTTAGTATTGGCAATTTCCAGTCTGCCTTCCCAGTTTTTGAGGCCATAATCGCCGGGTCCAAATTCAATGCCTAGAATCTTAATTCTTTCCTGGGGCACTGGAAAGGTGTCCGGGAGATCAAAACCCTCACCTTCCTTTCCCATCCAGAAGACTTCACTCTTTTCCTGATTGATCTTGGAGCCTGATGCTTCAGAATACCGTGATGTCAGAGAGACCACCTCCTCTGCTTCATCCGCCCTGGTGACAATCACTGACACATCGTCCGCATAGGCAACAACCCTCAAAGGCGGCTCACCCAGAAGCCCCACTGGCACCCCACACAACATGCTGCTCTCTAGCCTCCTGATGAAGGGGTCGATTGCAAACACATAGAGCAGGGGACTCAGGGGACAACCCTGGCGCACCCCGGAGCCAACCTCAAAGGACTGCCCAACCCAACCATTAACAAGAGGAAAGCTCTCTGCCCCCTCATACAAGACTTTTAACCAATCGACAAAACCACCCGGCAGACCGTACTTACTAAGGAGCAACCACAGGTACTCATGGTTAACACGATCAAAAGCCTTTGCCTGATCCAATGTCAGCAAATACTTTCCCCAGCCTGCAGCCCTGCACCGCTCCAAGGCCTCCCGGACAGCTAAAACCGCTGTGAAGGTGCACCTACCCTGGACCGAACAGTGCTGATGGCGAGAAAGCAAAGACTCTGCCACTGACGATAGGCGCCAGAAAATGATCTTTGCCAGTATCTTTCTATCGACATTAAGAAGGCTGATGGGGCGCCAATTCTCAACCATCGAAGGATCTTTACCCTTTGAAAGAAGAATCACAGCTGAGTGCCTCATGGAAGAGGGAAGTACCCCCTCAGCAAGGCAACTGTTAAAAACCTCTACCAAATGTGGGGCCAGAATAGACTTAAAAGCTTTGTAAAACTCAGCCGTCAAGCCATACGGTCCAGGTGACTTTTTGATGGCAAGCTGTTCAATTGCCCTTATCACCTCTTCAACTGTGATCTCCTCTGTCAAATTCATCAATGGGACATCTTCATCATTTAGACCTGGAGTAGAGTCCAAAAAGCTTTCCATCTTGTCATGGTCAAGCTCTTTCCTCCCAAGAAGGTCAGCATAAAAGGACCTCACGACCTCCAGAACCCCTGACCTGGACTTTGTCAAGGAACCTGTACTGTCCTTAAGGCCAACGACCGTTTTAACAGCTACACCTTGTTTGCAGTTCTGGTAAGGGTCAGGCGAGTGGTACTTCCCATAGTCCCTCTCCAGAACCAAAGAGGCATGCCGGTCATATTGACACTTCCTGAGAAGGAGTTTCACTTCGGAGATTGCCCCAGGATCTCCTCCTCTCGAGACAAGAATATCCAGCTTCCTCCGTAAACGTTGGTAGGTCATGTATTTATTAAACTGCTTTCTATTGGCTAGGCCCCTGAAGAATCCAGCAATCCTCTTTTTGGTCAGCTCCCACCACTCAGCCTTGCTGCTACAAAAGTCCAGGATGGTCACCTGTGCCTGAAAGAATTCCTCAAAGGATTGTCTAACATGTTCTTCCTTGAGTAGAGTCGAATTCAATCTCCAGATGCCCTTGCCCCTCTGAGGGGCGTCTGAAGCATTCAGGACCACAGATAGCATACAGTGATCGGAGAACTCTACTGCCTGCACCACTGGGAGCGAGAAAGCAGAGGTCTCCTTCAAAAAAAACCTATCTATTCTACTCTGACTATTACCTCGATGAAAGGTGAACCCAGTGTCATCCGGGAGGTGCTTAATGTGCACATCCACAAGACCAGCATCCCTAACCATACTATTTAAAAAAACGCTATCATATCCCAGCCTGTCCTTGAAGTCCTTCCTGTACTTGGGCCTAGTTACTGTATTACAGTCACCTCCAAAGACCACTTGCCGGGATGTAAAAAGAAATGGCTTGATCCTTGTAAAAAGGCATTTCCTGTCCCACTTTGTGTGCGGTCCATAAACATTAATTAGGCGCAGGTCCTGCCCTCCCACAAGGACGTCTAAGACCATACATCTCCCAATCTCCACCTCAATAACCCGCCGGACAGTTACCATGCCGGTTTTAAACAACACCGCCACACCGCCGTAAGGCTCGGCCGCAAGAGACCAGTAAGATGGACCATACCTCCACTCTCTCTTGGCCATATGAATATCTGCCAAGGAGGTGAGCCTAGTCTCTTGCAAAAATAAAATTTCAGCATCTAATTGGCTGAACAAAAAGAAGGCCATAGAACGAGCTCTTACTGACTTAATGCTGGCGACATTTATTGTCACCACTTTTAACGGAGGGGGAACCGCCATTTGGGTTATTGGGTGGTTTGCTTCTTAGCTCCCCTCTGCTGCTCATCACCAGAAGCCTCTCTCTTTCTTGAGGCCGCCTCAAACTCCATCTCAGAATCAGAACTTCGCTCCGAAGAAGCTCCAGATGAAGAAATATCCCAATTAGAGGACCTATAACGGTTGGAGACAGGCACTGGAGCCTGTTCCGTCCTCACCACCTGCTTCTTCCGCTTCCCAACCTTCCTTCTCTCCTCCAGGTACTGCAGGTCAGCTTCAGAGATGCCCTCATCTCTTACTTTTTTCTGTGAAGTCTTTCCACAAGACTTATTTACAGAGGAAGAAGCAACCTTTTTAGTACCCACTACCACTCCTGGTGGGGGGGGTGCTCCCTTTGAATCAGACTTAGGAGGGGTAGACTCCTGGGGGGTAACTGACTCAGGGGGCACAGACTTGGAAGGTTCTGACACAAGAGGAGGGGATACAGTAGGCTGGGGGGAGACAGATACAGATACAGAAGGAATACTTACAGACACATGAGGGGTGGCCACAGGAACTGGAGAGGGATCCTGAGCAGGACCAGGGTAGTCGGTCACCGCAGAGGAGGATGGTACACCAGGGGCCTCACCCTCCATCCTGTCCAACCTTGACATGTCATCAATTACCTCCTTCTCCATATTGTGCCAGGCTTCAGGACATCTGCTGTAGGGGTGGCCAAGGCGCAGGCACAGGTTGCACCTGATCATTTCGGTGCAGTCCTTAGCCATATGACCCTGACCCCGACACACTGAACATATCAAGGCTGAACAGGAGGAGCTCAAATGCCCCTTTTCTCCACAGCGGTGACACAGCTTCGGCTGACCAGGGTAAAAAACAGTCATCCTATCCCTCCCTATAAAAGCTGAGGAGGGCAGGTGACGGACAACATTCCCATCCCTGGCCAACCTGACTGTAACCGACCAACCCCCAGTCCAGATGTTACGCTCATCAAGGATTTTATTGGTCTTGGTCAAAACCTCCCCATAGTTCCTTAACCAAACCTCTAGATCCCGGGCAGGGACACTCTCATTAGTGAGGATAATTGTGATTTTTTTTACTGTAGACCTCTGAGAAACTGCAACTGGGGCCAGACCTTCCCATTCAGGTCTTGACCTGCAACGAGCCTCATATCTCTCCCAGAACAGGTCAAGACCCTCTGGCCTGGTGAAGCTAACTGTATAATCCCATGTCCCAGCTACATGTATAAAGGCATACAGATCATTTGCCCCAAAACCCATCTCTAAAATCAAATCCACCACTGCACGCCGTGCTGGAGGGATCGCACCACCTTCCCATTTCAGAATAACAACATTACGTCTGGGACCCCCAGCAGAAGCCAGAGACCCAAGACCAGATCCTGGGGTGCTCAAAGTGGAAGCCTGTAGGGGAAAACCCCGCTTGGGAGCAGAGCTACCAGGAGCAGAGCGTACCACCTGAGCAAAGGTAAGTTTATCAGGGCCAAGGCCCCACACTGAAGTCACAGCAGTCTGTACATTACTATTATTATTCACTGCTTGAATGGAGTTGGTAGGACTGTCCACACTTGAACTGGGACCATTGTTCATCACACTGGTACTGGGATGATTTTTATCAGTCACACAAGCATTCACATTCCCATCAGGAATAATCACAGTTTCTGCTGCAATATCAGCTGTCTCCTGAAGCTGTGCTGTAGAGTCCTCAGCAGCTGTGGGGCAAACAGCTTCAGCCAAAAGGGGGTTAATAGGCTCTGCTGAATCTTGTAGTTCATCTGCAGGAATGTCATTTTTTAAAAGCAAACTTTGCTGTACTGCAGCATCAGCAGGCACAGCATTGCTACACATAGGACTAGCAGTCTGACTCTCACTGGGCACATTGTCTGTATCAGTCACAGTGTTGAATGGCACAAAAATTGTTTTATCCACAATAAGGGACTTGACAGGCTTTACCTTGTCAGGCACATTGTCTGTAATGTCCTCATCATTAAATGCCAGCTGATCCCCCCGCATAGGAGACTCCATTACCTGGATGGCCCTGAGCATGCCTCCTGAGTCCTGGGAAGGCATGGGGCTGCTTACCTCTCCCTGAGGGGGCAGGGGGTCAGAACTGGGGGTCTCCTCCT
Organism: Lithobates septentrionalis; assembly: GCA_037952835.1. Taxonomy (NCBI): domain Eukaryota; kingdom Metazoa; phylum Chordata; class Amphibia; order Anura; family Ranidae; genus Lithobates; species Lithobates septentrionalis. Next base: position 2,806,900 of record JBBDGP010000299.1, on the reverse strand, counting down.
CCACCTCCATCTTTGTCATCCTCGCAAAACTTTTCTCATTACAAAACTTTTCTTTAAATGGCCCATCTCTGCCTTCCATCATGGCCACAATGGTCTCCTGGTGTTCCACCCGAACCTTGGCCAGTTGGATCTCTGGATCCAAGGATCCACGTCTCTGGCTATGTAAGCCCTCACGCTGCCTTCTCAGGCGCTTCAGCTCCGCTCTGAGCTTGTACAGCTTGTCTCTTTCCCTATTCAGGACCTTAATCCCGGCCACCACTCGCTCCCGGATGGCCCCGGAACCTTCATCTTCACCAGGGGCAGAGAGATCACCAACCATGGGTTGTATAGGGGCAGGTATGTTACCTGATGGCCCAGGAGATGGCTGAGAGCTTCCAGCAGGAGAGGCCCTGCTGGCCTCCATGGCTTCCCCAGAAAGGAGCCAGGAGAGCTGGGAGAGAGTTCCTCACCACTCCCCTCTCACACGGATCACCTGCAGTAGCTCCAGAGAGACAGCCTCCTCCTGACACACCTGTGCTCCAATGATGGATGGGACACTATTGATCTTTTATTAAAAAGAATCAAGCAACCAATTTTATACAAAAGTAAAAAACAAAACCATAGTACAAAACTTCAACAGAAATCCAAGGAATACACATCCATGTTCAGAATATATACAATATATACATAATCCATTACCAAAACTATTTACATAAAGCAGCAGAGAGGGCCTAAGAGGCACAACCCATCACCTATGTACGCAGCCATTTATCAAAAATTAATCCAAAAAATAATCTAGGGTGATAAGAGACAGACAGCCACACCCAGGAAAGAGACTCCTGGCAGTCAGGGAGGCTTGAAACCCCTCCACGCCTTCAACCAAGCCTCCTGACTCCGCTTGTCTCTCTCGAGCACCCGAATCTTCTCCACCTCATGCAAAATGTCATACACCACCACCTGAACAGGAAGGATTTTACGCCGAATGCAGACCTGACACCGTGCGTTCCAAGTGAAATAACGGACTACTAGGCTAACTAGAAAAAGTGTATCTAAACAAAATACCCCACCAGTATTGAATGCTCCATACACCCACTCAGCATAACCCAGCCTGGAGAGGAAAGGGACACCGAGGGCCCGTCCCACCTGTTTGTACACCTCTATGTTAAAAGGGCAATGAAGCAGAAAATGGTCCATAGTCTCCTCCTCACCTGCACACTCCTCTCGAGGACAGCTACGATCCACCCCACTGCGGAATTTCAAATTGCCCCTAACATAGAGCCTCCCATGGAAGCACATCCAGGCCAGATCCCTGAATTTAGGAGGTACTCTGTCCAAATTAATAAGTCTTAACCCTGCCCTCAAAACTGGGCCTGGGCAATCCCTTAAGGCCAGTGGGTCATGAAAGACTTCGCTCAAGACTCGACTCATAAGGACTTTCCTCGGAACCGATCTGAGATCTTCAGCCGACAATCGCCACTGCCGTAATAACTTCAGGCACGGAGCGACATAGGCTGGTAGCTGACCACGATGACCCCTGAGATTCTTCACTTGGCCACCTTCTTCCCAAAGTCGCAGAAAAGGCCTAAACCAAGATCTAAAAATGCCTGCCCATCCAGGAGGTTCCACTGCAAGCATATTACCAATATTAAACTTGAGAAAAAGCAGTGAAAAGAAAAGAACTGGGTTGACCATACCTAAGCCACCCTCCCTCCTGGATAGATAGGTGACATTCCTCTTGATGGGGTTCAGTCTGTTCCCCCACAACATCTGGAAGAACACACTACTGACCCTAGCATAGAGAGACACTGGCAAGATGCAGACAAAGCTGACATACAAAAAGATCGGAATCAGATAAGTCTTAATCAGATCAACCCTTTCCCTCATAGATAACTTCCATTTCTTCCAGCTGACCACCTTAGTATTGGCAATTTCCAGTCTGCCTTCCCAGTTTTTGAGGCCATAATCGCCGGGTCCAAATTCAATGCCTAGAATCTTAATTCTTTCCTGGGGCACTGGAAAGGTGTCCGGGAGATCAAAACCCTCACCTTCCTTTCCCATCCAGAAGACTTCACTCTTTTCCTGATTGATCTTGGAGCCTGATGCTTCAGAATACCGTGATGTCAGAGAGACCACCTCCTCTGCTTCATCCGCCCCGGTGACAATCACCGACACATCGTCCGCATAGGCAACAACCCTCAAAGGCGGCTCACCCGGGAGACCCACCGGTACCCCACACAACATGCCGCTCTCTAGCCTCCTGATGAAAGGGTCGATTGCAAACACATAGAGCAGGGGACTCAGGGGACAACCCTGGCGCACCCCGGAGCCAACCTCAAAGGACTGCCCAACCCAACCATTAACAAGAGGAAAGCTTTCTGCCCCCTTATACAAGACTTTTAACCAATCGACAAAACCACCCGGCAGACCGTACTTACTAAGGAGCAACCACAGGTACTCATGGTTGACACGATCAAAAGCCTTTGCCTGATCCAATGTCAGCAAATACTTTCCCCAGCCTGCAGCCCTGCACCGCTCCAAGGCCTCCCGGACAGCTAAAACCGCTGTGAAGGTGCACCTACCCTGGACCGAACAGTGCTGATGGCGAGAAAGCAAAGACTCTGCTACTGACGATAGGCGCCAGAAAAATATCTTTGCCAGTATCTTTCTATCGACATTAAGAAGGCTGATGGGGCGCCAATTCTCAATCATCGAAGGATCTTTACCCTTTGAAAGAAGAATCACAGCCGAGTGCCTCATGGAAGGGGGAAGTACCCCCTCAGCAAGGCAACTGTTAAAAACCTCTACCAAATGTGGGGCCAGAATAGACTTAAAGGCTTTGTAAAACTCAGCTGTCAAGCCATCCGGTCCAGGTGACTTTTTGATGGCAAGTTGTTCAATTGCCCTCATCACCTCTTCAACTGTGATCTCCTCTGTCAAATTCATCAATGGGACATCTTCATCATTTAGACCTGGAGTAGAGTCCAAAAAGCTTTCCATCTTGTCACGGTCAAGCTCTTTCCTCCCAAGAAGGTCAGCATAAAAGGACCTCACGACCTCCAGAATCCCTGACCTGGACTTTGTCAAGGAACCTGTACTGTCTTTAAGGCCAACGACCGTTTTAACAGCTACACCTTGTTTGCAGTTCTGGTAAGGGTCAGGCGAGTGGTACTTCCCATAGTCCCTCTCCAGAACCAAAGAGGCATGCCGGTCATATTGACACTTCCTGAGAAGGAGTTTCACTTCGGAGATTTCCCCAGGATCTCCACCTCTCGAGACAAGAATATCCAGCTTCCTCCGTAAACGTTGGTAGGTCATGTATTTATTAAACTGTTTTCTATTGGCTAGGCCCCTGAAGAATCCAGCGATCCTCTTTTTGGTCAGCTCCCACCACTCAGCCTTGCTGCTACAAAAGTCCAGGATGGTCACCTGTGCCTGAAAGAATTCCTCAAAGGATTGTCTAACATGTTCTTCCTTGAGTAGAGTTGAATTCAATCTCCAGATGCCCTTACCCCTCTGAGGGGCGTCTGAAGCATTCAGGACCACAGATAGCATACAGTGATCAGAGAACTCCACTGCCTGCACCACTGGGGGTGAGAAAGCAGAGGTCTCCTTCAAAAAAACCTATCTATTCTACTCTGACTATTACCTCGATGAAAGGTGAACCCAGTGTCATCCGGGAGGTGCTTAATGTGCACATCCACAAGACCAGCATCCCTAACCATACTATTTAAAAAAACGCTATCATATCCCAGCCTGTCCTTGAAGTCCTTCCTGTCCTTGGGCCTAGTTACTGTATTAAAGTCACCTCCAAAGACCACTTGCCGGGATGTAAAAAGAAATGGCTTGATCCTTGTAAAAAGGCATTTCCTGTCCCACTTTGTGTGCAGCCCATAGACATTAATTAGGCGCAGGTCCTGCCCTCCCACAAGGACGTCTAAGACCATACATCTCCCAATCTCCACCTCAATAACCCGCCGGATAGTTACCATGCCGGTTTTAAACAACACCGCCACACCGCCGTAAGGCTCGGCCGCAAGAGACCAGTAAGATGGACCATACCTCCACTCTCTCTTGGCCATATGAATATCTGCCAAGGAGGTGAGCCTAGTCTCTTGCAAAAATAAAATTTCAGCATCTAATTGGCTGAACAAAAAGAAGGCCATAGAACGAGCTCTTACTGACTTAATGCTGGCGACATTTATTGTCACCACTTTTAACGGAGGGGGAACCGCCATTTGGGTTATTGGGTGGATTGCTTCTTAGCTCCCCTCTGCTGCTCATCACCAGAAGCCTCTCTCTTTCTTGAGGCCGCCTCAAACTCCATCTCAGAATCAGAACTTCGCTCCGAAGAAGCTCCAGATGAGGAAATCTCCCACTTAGAGGACCTATAACGGTTGGAGACAGGCACTGGAGCCTGTTCCGTCCTCACCACCTGCTTCTTCCGCTTCCCAACCTTCCTTCTCTCCTCCAGGTACTGCAGGTCAGCTTCAGAGATGCCCTTATCTCCTGTTTTTTTCTTTGAAGTCTTTACAGAAGACTCCTTTAGAGAGGCAGAAGCGATCTTTTTAATACCCACTACCACTCCTGGTGGGGGGGTTGCTCCCTTTGAATCTGACTTAGGAGGGGTAGACTCCTGGGGGGTAACTGACTCGGGGGGCACAGACTTGGAAGGTTCTGACACATGAGGAGAGGGTACAGTAGGCTGGGGGGACACAGAGACAGATACAGAAGGAATACTTACAGACACAGGAGGGGTGGCCACAGGAACTGGGGAGGGACCCTGAGCAGGACCAGGGGAGTCAGTCACCGCAGAGGAGGATGGTACACCAGGGGCCTCACCCTCCATCCTGTCCAGCCTTGACATGTCATCAATTACCTCCTTCTCCATATTGTGCCAGGCTTCAGGACATCTGCTGTAGGGGTGGCCAAGGCGCAGGCACAGGTTGCACCTGATCATCTCGGTGCAGTCCTTGGCCATATGACCCTGACACCGACACACTGAACATATCAAGGCTGAACAGGAAGAGCTCAAATGCCCCTTTTCTCCACAGCGGTGACACAGCTTCGGCTGACCAGGGTAGAAAATAGTCATCCTATCCCTCCCTATAAAAGCTGAGGAGGGCAGGTGACGGACAACATTCCCATCCCTGGCCAACCTGACTGTAACCGACCAACCCCCAGTCCAGATGTTACGTTCATCAAGTATTTTGCTGGGCTTAGTCAAAACCTCACCATAGTTCCTTAACCAGACCTCTAGGTCCCGAGCAGGAACACTCTCATTGGTGAGTATGATGGTTATCTTTTTCACCGTTGACCTTTGCGAAACCGCAACTGGGGCCAGACCTTCCCATTCAGGTCTTGACCTGCACCGAGCCTCATATCGCTCCCAGAACAGGTCAAGACCCTCTGGCCTGGTGAAACTAATGGTATAATCCCGTGTCCCAGCAACATGTATTAGAGCATACAGGTCATTTGCCCCAAAACCCATCCCCAAAATCAAATCCACCACTGCACGCCGTGCTGGAGGGATCGCACCACCTTCCCATTTGAGAATTACCACATTTCTTCTCGGACCCCCAGCAGAAGCCAGAGACCCAAGACCAGATCCTGGGGTGCCCAAAGTGGTAGGCTGCAGGGGGAAACCCCGCTTGGGGGCGGAGCCACCAGGAGCAGAGCGTACCACCTGAGCAAACGTGGGTTTATCAGGGCCAAGGCCCCACACTGAAGTCACAGTAGTCTGTACATTATTATTATTTGCTTGGACTGAGCTGGGACGATTGTCCATCACACTTGTACAATTGCTGTCAGACACACACACGTTCAATTTCCCATCAGGAATAGTCACAGTTGCTGCAATACCAGCTGTCTCCTGATGCTGCACTGTAGAGTCTCCAGCAGCTGTGGGGCAAACATCTTTAGACTCAGCCAAAGGAGAGTTAATAGGCTCTGCTGACACCGGTAGTTCCTTTTCAGAAATGTCATTTTTTAAATGCAGCTCTTGCTGCGCTGCAGCATTAGCAGGTACAACATTGCTACACATAGCATTAGAAACTTGAGTGTCACTGGGCACACTTTCAACATTGCTCATGGTGTTAGATGACACAAAAACAGATTCATCCCCTGCTTGAGGCTTGACATTATCAGGCACATTATCAGTTATGTCCTCATCACCAAACGCCAGCTGATCCCCCCGCACAGGAGACTCCATTGCCTGGATGGCCCTGAGCATGCCTCCTGAGTCCTGGGAAGGCATGGGGCTGCTTACCTCTACCTGAGGGGGCAGGGGGTCAGAACTGGGGGTCTCCTCCTCCACCTCCATCTTTGTCATCCTCGCAAACCTTTTATCATTGTAAAACTTTTCCTTAAATGGCCCATCTCTTCCTTCCATGATGGACACAATGGTCTCCTGATGTTCAACCCGGACCTTGGCCAGTTGGATCTCCGGATCCATGGACCCACGTTTCTGGCTGTGCAAGCCCTCACGCTGCCTTCTCAGGCGCTTCAGCTCCGCTCTCAGTTTATAGAGCTTGTCTCTTTCTCTATTCAGGGCTTTAATCCCGGCCACCACTCGCTCCTGAATTGCCTCTGAGCCTTCATCCTTACCAGGGGCAGAAAGATCACAAGCCATGGTTTGTACAGAGGAAGGCATGTCAACCGACGGCCCAGGAGATGGCTGGGAGCTTCCAGCAGGAGAGGCCCTGCTGGCCTCCATGGCTTCCCCAGAAAGGGGCCAGGAGAGCTGGGATAGATTTCCTCACCAGTCCCCTCTCACACGGATCTGCAGCAGCTCCAGAGAGACAGCCTCCTCCTGACACACCTGTGCTCCAATGATGGGTGGGGCACTATTCCTCCCACTGACACCAATGATGAGACATCATTGCTTCCACTGATACCAACAGTGGAGCTTAATTCCTCCTACTGACACCAGTGATGGGACACCATTCCTCCCACTGATATAAAAAATGAATCACTATTCCTCCCACTGACACTAATGATGGGTCAGTATTTCTCCCACTGATACCAACCATGGGGCACTATTCCTCCCACTGACACTAATGATGGGTCAGTATTTCTCCCACTGATACCAACCATGGGGCACTATTCCTCCCACTGACACCAATGAAGGGGAACTCTGATCCTTCATCTGGCATCAATACTATGGTGCTATTCCACACAATAGGCCATTATTCCTTCCACTGACACCAACGATAGGGCACTAGGCTTCCCACTGACACCAATGATGGGGCACTATTCCTTCCACTGACACCAGTGTTGGGTCATTATTCCTTCCACTGACACCAACATAAGGACACTATTCTCTCAACTAGTATATGGCAAAATGCAGCGCATGTACAAATGAACATATGTGTTTATAATGGTAAAACAGTGCTGAAATGAATAATTAACCACAGGTGAGTTAAAACAAAAACGTGCATGGATGGATGTGAATGTCCAACTGCACAGGAGGTGTAGGTACTCCAAGGGGTGGTGGTGATCTGATGGTTGTCAGAAGTCACCTGGCATCTTAAAACGACTTCCCAACAGGATGGGTCATTCAGAGAAAATGCAAAAAAGACTCTTACCGGATCCCGTGGATTCCCGTGTCAGCGACAGGGAATCGCATGCGCAGTTTGTCACCAATGACGTGGAATGGGAGATCTGGAATCGCCAATCCCTTGGGTTGTAGTCTGTATGGATCTCCGACAGCAACCGGATGGGTCCTCACACCGAAACGTCCAAGCGTGAATCAGGAGTTTCCAAAAGGTCACCAAAAGGAGCGGTTGGAGGTACTAGGCCTCATGCGGTGAATGTGAAAACAAAAAGAATATGCCTCCACATGGTGCAGATAAAAAAGGGTGTTTTTATTGACAAAAACAACCATAAACAAATAAAAAGCGTGATCACGATGCATAAAAACAAATGGGCAACAAGGAGAGTGGTATATGTACCCGACGCGTTTCGACCTAGGGGTCTTCAACAGGGGCATAGACCACCCACTCCAGGTTGCCATATATATATAATAAAAGTATCAAGAGAGGACCAATCACAATGAGTGAAAAAACAAGACATTTCATTGGGTGAGTACAGTCACGTGACTTGCTTAGATGACTAAACATGAACATCATACATGGTCTTTATAAATAAATAGATAACACTGAAGTGAAACCCAGGGAACTGTAGAAAGATCAACCAGCAGAGAAACAAACAACTGTAAGATCTCTCTAATGCTGATAAAGCGCTTTCTATTAAGACGTAATGAAAAAACACTTCTCTGCTGACAGTCCAGCGGAATGTACCGCCCTGTCAGCCAGAGGAGCCAATCCTCAATGAGCAGACAAAGAATATTGGATGGAGCAACCAATAGGCCGCTATGTATAAGCCGACCTTTGTCCCTGCACATCCGCATGTCAAGCCCGTGGAGGGAATGACGTCACATCCGTGGGCGTGTCTAGCGTCTCCCTCTCACGTGACTCGTTCCGCCAATCAGAGAGCAGGCGTCCGATCCAGCTCTGCAGTTCGTACAATCCGTACACAGCAGAGGGAAAGGACGTGACGCGGACATGCCAAGCGTCTCAGCAATCAAACGTCAGGAACTGACGGATGTTCAATGTGGCCAAACCGCGTCCCGGTTCAATATACATAAAGAAGTGTGTGATAGGGCAAAGCAAATCCTGATAACCCGGAAATGTGCATAAAGGTTATATGGACAGGAAGTGTATTGAAATTGGGGACACACATGGTGAAATGTGTTGTGATGAAAAACGTCTTGATGGAATAAATAAATGTGTAAAGAGATGACCTAAATGACACACACATATTACTTGTGATCCATATGTATTATGTTATAACTAACTTAAAAGTTATGTGGACAGGAAATCGGGGACACACATTATAAGATGTGTTATGATGAAAAAATGTCTAAAGGAAATAAAGAAATGTGTAAAGAAGTGACGTGAATAGCTCACAGGTATCATTGTGATCCCTTGAGTGTTGAAAGTCATTAAAATAGACCGAATAGGTCGATTCTAAATGGACAAATTTCCATTGGTTGAATAGATGACCCTCTAAGGTACACCAAATAAAAATTATGTAAAAAATTGTGAATGTGGTGAAAAAAAGGGGGGGGGGGGCATGTGTAAAAAAGGGGGGAATTAAGATTGATTAATAAAGGAGTTGAGGTCCCACTCCACGTTCAAGCCAAACGGGAAATAGGACCTCAACTCCCATATCCAATAGGTCTTGAGGCGTGAATCCCCTCGAAGCCGGGATTCTCCTCTCCAATGTGGGACAAATTTGTCGATCACCTGGAATAAAGTCCCCGTCGGGTCTTTATTGTGACATTCCAAATAATGGCGGGGTACTGTATGTTTATCCTTGCCTTTCTTGATACCTGCCACATGTTCATTGACTCGTATAGAGAAAGTCCTGATGGTGCGACCAACATACTGTTTGTGGCAGGGGCAAGTAATCAGGTAAACAATGTATTGTGATGTACAAGTTGTAAAATGTTTCATCTGGTAGGTGAGAGAAGTGACTGTAGATTGGAAAGTGGTACTTTTTTGTCTGCCTCGGATGTTGTGGAGGCAGACATTACATCTACGGCAGGGGTAATAACCCTGACATTCCTGAAAAAAGGATACTTTTTTGGGGGGATCTATTATATTCGGAGCAATCTGTCCTTGAATGGACCGTGCTCCCCTGAATACAACAGCCGCCCGTTCAGGAAGAACTGACCCAAGAAGATTATCATTTAAAAGTACTTTCCAATGTTTCTTAAATATAGCTTTCACTTGTTTGGACTGAATGGAATGAGTAGTGAAAAAAGACCATTTGTGCATAGGTTCAACTGTGGATTTGGGGCGTTCTATCAAGGTGGATTCTCTATCTGTGAATAGTGCCCTATTGAATTCCTCATCTAGATGTCTGGGATCGTAATCTTTTTCGATAAATCGATCTCTCAGAACTTGTGATTGTAACTGGAAGTCAGTAGCATTGGTGCAGTTGCGCCGTAGTCTCAAGAATTGGCTACGGGGGACAGACTTGAGCCATTGCTCCTGATGACAACTGTCAAGCGGAATAAATCCGTTCCGGTCCGTGGCTTTGAAATACGTGCGGAACTCAAGATGCTTATCCACCACAAATATTTCTAAGTCCAAAAAATGTACACTGGTAGAGCTGGCCTCATAGCTCAAAGATATTCCTCTATCGTTGGCATTGAGACTGGTCATAAAAATATCAAGCGATGTGCGGTCACCATCCCATAGGAAGAGGATGTCGTCTATGTACCTGGCCCAGAGGATCAGCTCGGATCTCTGGGCCGCATAGACGACATCCTCTTCCCACTGGGCCATGAAGAGGTTGGCGAGGCTGGGGGCGAACTTGGCCCCCATAGCCACGCCCCTCTTCTGTAAAAAGAATTGATTCTGGAACCAGAAATAATTGTGTTCCGTTGCGAATATGAGTAATTGCATAATAAAATTGCGCTGAAGGGAAGGGAGCTTGTTATCTCTAGACAGGTGTTTCTCAACCGCCTCGAAGCCCAAGTGATGCGGGATGCACGTATAAAGTGCCGCCACATCCGCTGTGACTAGAAGCATCCCTTCGGAAACAAAAACTGGTTCCAATAATTTTATGGTGTCCCTAGTGTCCTTAAGATATGACTGAGTGGAACAAACCAACGGCTGTAGATAAAAATCTACATACTTGCCAATACGGGCCGTGACTGAGTCAATCCCGCTGACAATGGGTCTGCCAGGGGGATTGACTGAGTCCTTGTGGACTTTAGGAAGATAATATATAGCTGGAATGCGTGGGACTTGTGGGACTAGAAAGCTTTTTTCTTTTTTGTTTAAAATCCCCAACGCATAACCTTCCTCAATTAGTTCAACCAGAGCTTTTTTAAAAGGTGTAGTAGGGTCAGTGGAAATGGGACTGTAAGTGTTCGAATCATTGAGGATTCTATACATCTCTTTAAGGTAATCAACCTTATCAAGAACTACAATCCCGCCCCCCTTGTCCGCTGGGCTCAACTAACACCAATGATGGGGCACCATTCCTTGCATTAATACCGATAATGGGGCACTATTCCTTTAACTGACACCTTCCAATGACTTTAGTGATGGAGCACTATTACTTCCACTAATACCATTGATGGAGCACTATTATTTCTATTAATACCATTGATGGAGCACTATTACTTCTACTAATACCATTGATGGAGCACTATTACTTCCACTAATACCATTGATGGAGCACTATTTTTCCTCCTACTGACCGTAGGCAACATGTAGCTTTTTTAGTGCCGTTGACCACCAAGCTGAGGCATTGTTTGCTCTCACTGGCCAAAAAGCCTACCCCCCCCCCTCCTAAGGTCTACTGGAGCAAATTAGACCATACCCTTTTTTTTTAGTTTCTTTTTGCCTTCCTCTGGATCCTTTGTGGATTTCGGATTCACAGACACTCTCCATCCAATCTGACAGAGCTTGAATTATTTTGCAAAGAAGAATGGGAAAAATGTCCCTCTATAGATGTGCAAAGCTGGTAGAGACATCCCCAAAAAGACTTGCAGCTGTAATTGCAGTAAAAGGTGCCACTTTGTGTTGGTCTATCACATAAAATCCCAATAAAATACATTTACGTTTTTGGTTGTAACATGACAAAATGTGGAAAATTTCAGTTTCAATAGTTTTTATTGTTTTAGTAAAACAAAGAAAGAAGATCATTTAGTGATATTATTTATTTAGCATGTAGCAAACGAAACATACAAATGTGGAGCTTAGTAGATGAAGACCATAACACATAGGTTAGGTCTGCCATGAGACCCTCTAATACACATAGACTTGTAACTAAGGAAGGACAACAACTGATTATGAACTACAAAGAAAGCGTATAAACAACATAAACTCTGTGAGGTAGCCATCCGACTAACCACCTGATGAAGCATGCATATGCAAAATACTGTGGTCATGGGTGTACCACATTACTAAAACATAACCACAATAAGTTGGTGCAGATGGTGATAATGTCTCTAAAAAGGTGGAAAATGTCAAAGGGTATGAATACTTTTTCAAGGCACTGTACATTTAGTTTTGGAACTCTGACAAGCTGTATGTTGTAGTAACTTAATTGCTACATTTTAATTTTTTTTTTCATTTTTATCTTATATTTTGATTAAAGAGACTAACAGCATTGTATATTTCCTTTAGCTTTTGTCAGCAGGAGAAGCTGCCGATCACATTCCAGTCCTGTGTGATGGACAAAGAATGTCAGATGACTGAGTGGTCAGAATGGAGCTCGTGTATAAAGTCCTGTGAGTCAGTGCCACCTACGGGACACCGCACCAGGGAAAGAACCATTAAACAGTTCCCAATTGGCAATGAAAATGAGACCCCAGAACTGGAAGAGACGGAGTCATGCACACCTCCACCTGATGGGCCTCATGCCTGTGTAAAGTAAGTAAAGGCTGAAGACAAAAATATTATTGTTCTATGTATTTAGCAGCTATATATGGCCTAGTAGAGCCTTGGGAGTTGGTGGTAAAGTTCTCATCGGGGTCATTATGTCAATGGAGATGGTATGTTTTTCCTCTGAGTTCTTGGTTTTCTTTAACAATCAAAATAACTACTAGCTTTCATGCACATGTCCTGTTTAGTGTATGGATAGGGCAGAAATATTTTCTCATTACATATGCAGTGCCTGCTTCCTCCACCCTTCCCTTCCCTTCCCTTCTCTTCTCCTCTCCCCTACTAGTCTCTTCTTTCTCCTCCAATCGCCTCCCCTCTCCTGTCATCCTCCCACCCCCTTTCTTGTCATCCCTCTCCTCCTCTCTCCCCTCCCTTTCCCTTGTATTCCCTTCCCTCTCCTTCTAGTCTCTTCTCCTTCCTTTTCTTCTCCACACTCCTGCTTTCCTGTCATTTCCCCACCCCTCTTTTGTTCTCCCATTAACTCCTCTCCCTTTTCCTCCTCTCCTCTCCTCTCCCCTACCCTCTCGTCTCCCCTACCCTCTCGTCTCCTCTCCTCACCCCTACCCTCTCCTCTCCCCCTCTCTGCTCCTCTCATCTCCTATCCTCTCCCCTCTCTACTACCCTCTCCTCCCCTCCTCCCCTCCCCTCTCCTCTCCTCTCCTCTCCTCTCCCATCTCCTCTCTCCTCTCCCCTCACCTCCCATTCCCTGCTTTCCTATCCTCCCCCCCTCCCCTCTCCTCTCTCCTCCCCTCTCCTCTCCTCTCCTCTCCTTTCCTCTCCTCTCCCTTCCCCTCCTCTCCTCTCCCCTCCCCTCCTCTCCTCTCCTCTCCTATCCTCACCTCCCCTCTCCTCTCCTCTCCCCTCCCCTCCTTTCCTCCTTCCTCTTTCCCAGTGAATACGTGTTTGTGCTATGGCAGTAATGAAATGGAAAGCACCCCCTCTAGCCTTTTTCTATCTCTCTCATTCTCTTCACCCCTGCAATCCCCCCTCTTGTCTCCTCTCCCCTCACCTTTCCCCTACCCTCTCCTCTCCCCTCTCCACTCCTCTCATCTCCTATCCTCTCCTCTCCCCTACCCTCTCCTCTCCCCTCCCTTCCCCTCCCATCCCCACCTTTCCTATCCTCCCCTCTCCTCTCTCCTCTCCCCTCCCCTCCCCTCTCTTTCCTTTCCTTTCCTCTCCTCTCCTCTCCTATCCTCCCCTCTCCTCTCACCTCTCCCCTCCTGTCCTATCCTCCTATCCTCCCCTCTCCTCTCTCCTCTCCCCTCTCCTCTCTCCCCTCTCTTTCCTCTCCTCTCTCCTCTCCCCTCCCCTCTCTTTCCTCTCCTCTTCTCTCTCCTCTCCCCTCCCCTCCTCTCCTATCCTCCCCTCTCCTCTCCTCTCACCTCTCCTCTCCTCTCCTATCCTCCTATCCTCCCCTCTCCCCTCTCCTCTCCCCTCCCCACTCCCCTCTCCTCATTTCTCTTTCCCAGTGAATACTGTTTGTACTATGGCAGTAATGGAATGGAATGCACCCCCTCTAGCCTCCTTTTTTTCTATTTCTCTCATTCTCTTCACCTCTGCAACCCCCCCCCCCCCCCCCCCAGCTCATCTCCTTATCTTTTGTACTAAATAAGTGTTTGTATCTGGGCAGCAGTTGAATCTGGGCCCCAAAGCTGTCCTTGCACAGGGGCCCTTTGGAGACCATATCTCTTACTGGTATACGGGCAACGGAGCGGGCACAGGAATGTGCACCTTCTATATAAATTGCCTGCTTGCTGCTATTTTAATAACTATAATGAAAAAAATCAGATGTATAAAAATCCGCCCACTCATACACCCAAAAACGCTGCGCTGATGGCAAAGACCTGAATCTGAGCTGCTGCTTAAATAATAAGTATACAGTAAAAAATTGATCCACCACAAACTAGCTCCCAGTGAACTCAAAATAGCAGCGCTAAAGGCAATCCCTAATCAAAAAATGTAGTGAAGAGTGATAAACTGATGAATCAACCTGTGCAATGATTACATCACATCCTCACCCCTCATCATTAATGTGCATAAAATAATATGCTGAAAAATCATAAACGAAAGGTGCATATAACCCAATTAAGTGAATGACATATCTGTACATATGCAAATATATAAATGTGAAAATTACAACAAGTGAGAGCCAATGTGAGTTAACTCGCAAAAAATTATATCTATAAATTGTGTCCACAAACAATCCCAAAATTAAAATAGTCCAAAACAAAAATCCGTGACGTGTTGTGGTGCAAATCTTCTACTTAAATGAATCTTCCACCGCACCTCTGTGACTGTGAATCCACTCCCCTTAGGCGAATACACTCACCAGCTCCTTTTGCCCACACTCTCGTGTCAGGGCCAACAAGCTTTTATCCCACACTCACAGGGGATAAGAACGGTCTTCAGTAGAAAGCCTGTACACCTTTACCTCTCCAAAGTGAAATGCCCAAGAGCTCTCTCCACATGAAAAAGAAAAATCATCCAATGGTGCAATAACGTAATGAAATTTATTAAAAATCAAAAGCCCCTTCACCATTACACTCACATCCTTAAAATTCACTGCAGGCTCAACAGTAACACAGCACAGCAAGTTGTCACAGCATCAAACATGAAGTCAGTAAACCAGTGTGTGGTGGTCACGGCGGACCCAGGTGCTACGTTTCTCCAAATACCCGTCTCACCCGATCCCTGGTGTAGATGTGACCGGCTTCCACCTCTCCTCGTATGGCGCTCCCTGTCACAGCGTCCTACGTCACTTAGAAACGATTGCCGTGTAGCCACGCCCCGACATGTTTCGTCATAAAGACTTAGTCATGGGATTGGCTACACGGCACGGCAATCAGTCTTTTATACCCATAGCTTCCGATCCGGGCGGAAGACCCATAACTGCGCCTGCGCGCCTTCAGTGTTTGATCCGAGCAGAGAACGCAATACTGCGCCTGCGCGTTCCCTGTGTCCCCGCTCGCACCATTTCACACTGGTTCTGTATAACACGATACACTTTATGCTTGTAAGAGTCACATTATTAATTATATCAGAACTATTTCATCCTATAATGTTTCTCCCGATGTAGTGATTCACATTAATACTGTTCTAACAAAATATTTCACCTCCACGTGAAGCAACGGGCTAATTCTCCCATATGTATATAGATAAAAACTCCATAAAACGTTCCTTGAACATCACAATAATATCTAAAATAATAATAATAATATAATATATAATAATATATAATAATATATAATAATATAATAATATCTAAAAGAGTTACTTTAATAACTCATAATGTTAAATATAAAAAAACAGTCAACTGTTGTGAAAGCCAGGGAGGTCCCTGTGCAGGATAAAAATAATGTGTATACAACCACTGACCCTAAAACTGATCAAAATAAAAGAGTGAGGGTGAAGAGTGGCACCGGTAGAGGTGAACAAAGTGGGAGTGGACAAGCATCTAACAATGCTTCTCTACAACAAAGAGATTATCAATATAATGATCACCACTATTCACCTAGACCAACCCCACCCTGGAGAGGGAATTACCAATATAACCCGAATCAGGGGGAATGGCGGGATTCCCAGCCATATGGAATGAATTATCCTGGAGGAGGGGCCCCACCCCAGGGTCATGGTGTATATCAAAATTACCCCCCTCAGAATTATGGGGATGGCAGAAACCCTACCCCCTTACACAATAGATATCTCCCCCTGGACGAGGATTATCAGGGACAATATCACTATCAACAGGGCCCTGGTTCTTCTTTTTTAGGACAGCGAGGGAGGAGGGGGAGCGGAGGGGGGACACCGAGAGGAAAGAACCACCCGATGAACAACAGGGGAGGGAGGAATGGCCCACAGCAGTATGTGAACAGGGAAATGGGACCACCACCAAGAAACGAAGGGGCTGTCGAGCAGGACAACGTCGACAATCCAAGAAAAAGGTTAAGGGACACATAAAAACTGGCATATATAATTTAAGTAAGATGAAATTAAATCCAAAAGAACAGAATATACTAAATTTGGGCCTTAAGTGTGCGCCCAAAAAAACACTCAATAAATTTGAGGTGTATATCGACACACACAAATTTATACGGACTTTGAACCTTAAAAAATATTTTTTGAGCCACCCGCTGGCCCCTAGGAGTGACGTAGTTTCATCTGTGAGGAAAGTGGACAGTGGCTTAAAAAATAAGTCCGTATTCAACCCCCAAAACTCTAGTAATCATTGTATAGAGGTGTTCAAAAATTTGGTGCTAAATGATATAGAACAGTTGACTTTAAAAGATAATATCAACCCAAAATATATTGAGGATGGCATTCGCTCTCTGGAAAAAAGGAACAATATTATTGTACGCCCAGCTGACAAGGGAGGGGGGGTCGTTATTATGGATAAAATGTTTTACCAGGAACAACTCACGAAGATGCTAGGCGACCGCTCTACTTATGAGAGATTGACTAGTGATCCTACGGAGAAATATAAGCACCAACTGAGCCTATTGGTGGACTGGGGGTATGACACAGGTGCCTTGAATGGGAAAGAAAAGAGATATCTGGTACCAAGTGCGTGTAGGATTCCAGTAATCTACACGTTACCTAAAATCCATAAGGATGCCAAAGTACCCCCAGCACGACCCATCGTGAATGGGATAGGATCAGTAACAGCGCGGCTTGGAGAGTATTTGGACAAATTCCTCCAGCCCAGTGTTAAAATCACCAAGGCATATCTTAGAGACACCTCTGACCTCCTCCAACATTTGAGTGAGGTCTGTCTCAATCCTACGACCGAGACCTATTTGGTCACGGCCGATGTAGCCTCCCTTTACACGGTCATCCAGCATGAGGATGCCTCCTTGTCATTGAATTGGGCATTAAGTAGGAGAGAGGACATTCCTGACATGCAGAAGCGTTTTTTGGGCCATGCTCTGACCTTCTGCATGTCACATAATTATTTTTGGTGGAACGGTCACTTCTTCTCTCAGCAGGTTGGCGTGGCTATGGGAGCCAAGTATGCTCCCAGCCTCGCCAACCTGTTTATGGCAGAGTGGGAGGATAGATTTATATTTAGCAAACGACTACCTCAACTCAGACTTTATCGAAGATTCATAGATGACCTCCTACTGATCTGGGAGGGTTCTAGGGAGTCTTTGGATGAATTCTTGAGTTATCTTAACACTAATGGGAATAACATAAAATTGGAGGCACAAGTAAGTGATATGAGTGTGAATTTTCTCGATGTAACTATTGAGAAAAGAGGGAACTCTCTAAGCACGTATGTATTTTTTAAACCGACTGACCGCAACAGTTTTTTGTCCATCCGGAGTGGACATCACCCGGCTTGGATAAAGAATATACCAAAGGGTCAAATGTTGAGGGTCCGTCGGAATTGTTCAGAACAGGAGAAATACTATACACAGGCCAATATATTAAAGGAGAGATTCATGCAAAAAGGATACTCTGAAGGATCCCTAGATAGTGTCATAGAACAGGTAGCCAATGTCCCAAGAGAGGAGTGCCTAAGGAGTAAAGAAAGAGAATCATGCACCTCTAATGAACACCAGTGGGGTTTCATCTCGAATTTTCATTGTCAATACAAAGAAATTGAAGATATATTTAAGAAATACTGGTATTTTCTGGGTAGAGACCGGCATTTGGGGGAGGTTCTACCTGAACTCCCTAAGTTTATCTATAGAAGGGCCCCCAGCTTTGGAGATAGGGTGGTGAGAAAGATCCTTGATCCCCCTGGGCGCCAGTCTATAAAGATAGACTTAAATGGGTTTTTCCCATGTAGGAAGTGTATATGCTGCAAAACAGCCAGAACAAGTAATCGAGGAATGAAGAGCATCACCAATCACGAAAATGAAACCTTTAAAATAAGGGAGTTCATTACATGCAACTCATCGTATGTGGTGTATTTAATGTGGTGCCCCTGCGGTCTGTTTTATGTTGGACGCACCAAGCGACTCCTAAGGGTGCGGATATATGAACATATGTCCAATATTAGGAACGGATATAAATATCATAGCGTGTCCCTCCATTTTAAAGAGAAACATGATCAGGACCCTACTCTTCTCCAGTTCTGTGGGATTGACATTGTTTACCCTACCTGGAGAGGGTCAAATCGGGTGAGGGACTTGTCCCAACGAGAGACCCGATGGATATTCCTGCTCAGGTGCCTTTTTCCGAGGGGTCTCAACATAGAGTTGGATCTCAACTGCTTCATCAGCGACTATTAAATTCAACTGTTCTTTTATATATTTTTTTGATATTTTTCATTCATTTTTTCTGACATTTTTTCATTTATTTTTATTTATATATTTATTTTTATTTTTATTTTAATTTATTTTTATTTTATTTTATTTATTTATTATTTATTATTATTTATGATTTATTGTTTATTATTATTTTTTATTTTTTATATTTTACATTGTATTTTATTTCTTATTTCTCTCGCTTTTTTTGGTATTTATTATTTATTTTTCATTTTTTTCTTTTTCTTATATATTTTTTATTTATTTTTATTTAGTTTTATACTTGACTTTTTTAGTTTGATGATGTTGCAGTGGGGGTTCATGTCTATACTATGAGTTAAAGGTATCGTTAGATATAGTCCTGTCTATTAATATATCCATTTTTTAGGGGAAGGTATGAGCTATAGGCTGGGTGGGCGTTATATATCTGCTCGAGGATAGGATGTTATTAGTTGACTGTTTTTTTATATTTAACATTATGAGTTATTAAAGTAACTCTTTTAGATATTATTGTGATGTTCAAGGAACGTTTTATGGAGTTTTTATCTATATACATATGGGAGAATTAGCCCGTTGCTTCACGTGGAGGTGAAATATTTTGTTAGAACAGTATTAATGTGAATCACTACATCGGGAGAAACATTATAGGATGAAATAGTTCTGATATAATTAATAATGTGACTCTTACAAGCATAAAGTGTATCGTGTTATACAGAACCAGTGTGAAATGGTGCGAGCGGGGACACAGGGAACGCGCAGGCGCAGTATTGCGTTCTCTGCTCGGATCAAACACTGAAGGCGCGCAGGCGCAGTTATGGGTCTTCCGCCCGGATCGGAAGCTATGGGTATAAAAGACTGATTGCCGTGCCGTGTAGCCAATCCCATGACTAAGTCTTTATGACGAAACATGTCGGGGCGTGGCTACACGGCAATCGTTTCTAAGTGACGTAGGACGCTGTGACAGGGAGCGCCATACGAGGAGAGGTGGAAGCCGGTCACATCTACACCAGGGATCGGGTGAGACGGGTATTTGGAGAAACGTAGCACCTGGGTCCGCCGTGACCACCACACACTGGTTTACTGACTTCATGTTTGATGCTGTGACAACTTGCTGTGCTGTGTTACTGTTGAGCCTGCAGTGAATTTTAAGGATGTGAGTGTAATGGTGAAGGGGCTTTTGATTTTTAATAAATTTCATTACGTTATTGCACCATTGGATGATTTTTCTTTTTCATGTGGAGAGAGCTCTTGGGCATTTCACTTTGGAGAGGTAAAGGTGTACAGGCTTTCTACTGAAGACCGTTCTTATCCCCTGTGAGTGTGGGATAAAAGCTTGTTGGCCCTGACACGAGAGTGTGGGCAAAAGGAGCTGGTGAGTGTATTCGCCTAAGGGGAGTGGATTCACAGTCACAGAGGTGCGGTGGAAGATTCATTTAAGTAGAAGATTTGCACCACAACACGTCACGGATTTTTGTTTTGGACTATTTTAATTTTGGGATTGTTTGTGGACACAATTTATAGATATAATTTTTTGCGAGTTAACTCACATTGGCTCTCACTTGTTGTAATTTTCACATTTATATATTTGCATATGTACAGATATGTCATTCACTGTATTTTAATAACTAACAACCTGCTTACTTTAGTCACCGAGTATCTTTCTACCTGAAAAACTCTGTTTTGTTAGAGATACTGATGCCTGAGGTGGGTATAAATTAAAAATAACATTACCATTTCCCGACGTCGCTGTGCCGGCTCCACAGTCACATAAAAAATTCATAGTTTAGGATTCCTGATGAAAGTGTTCTGCATTATTCTGTTTCATATATATACACGGGACATTGTTCCTGCCAGGATTTCACCATATGAAGATCATATTGACAAGAGCAAACGTGTTCTTTCTTCATTCTTCATAACATGTAACAGATTTCCGGTAGTTGCGAATATTTTATAATTTGTGCTCTAGAGATCTTGCAGAAAAGGTATAAGTGGAGATCACAAGGCATTAGCAATGGACCAAGTCTTAGCTGTGTTTGCCAGCCACCCCATGAGTCTACCTGGAAGGGAAACCTCTTCTCTATGATGAGTGAAGGCCAAGAGCTCCCTAGAGTATTTCATGCTCGAATGATCCATCCTATTATTTTACTGTAATGCAATCCGGCTTCATTAACAGTAAACATGGACTTATTTTTGAACACTGTTATTTGCTATGGCAAGAGCTAGAATACCTTGTACTGGAACGGTGGTTTCCAAAATGGGGCCCACAGGCCAGATGCTGCCCTTTGTTTTTGCTTATCTGGATCCTGGGGCTTATTCCTCCCACTGATACAAGGCACCATTCCATCCACTGACACAAACATGGGGCCTAATTCCTCCCACTAACACTCTATGATGGGGCACCATTTCTCCCATTGACATAAAGGATGGAACATTATTCCTCCCATTGAAGGTATTATGCCCCTACCAATGATGGGGCATGATACCTTCCACTGACACCAATGATGGGGCCAGGGCTGGTGCAAGGGTTTTTGACACCCTAGGCGAAACCTCATTTGCTGCCCCCCCCCATTGGCTGTACCTCTAACTCCACCCCCTTTTCCCTGCCCATGTAAACCCCACCTTTTTAATGAAGCGCCCATCAAATGCAGCCTCACCAGTGCCCATCAATGCAGCCTTCCAGCGCCCATTAATGCAGCCTTCCAGCGCCCATTAATGCAGCCTCACCAGCGCCCATCAAATGCAGCCTCACCAGCGCCCATGAAATGTGGCCTCACCAGCGCCCATCAATGCAGCGTCACCAGCCCCCAATCAAATGCAACCTCAACAGCGCCCATCAATGCAGCCTCACCAGCGCCCATCAATGCACACTTACCAGCGCCCATCAATGCAGCCTCATCAGCTCTCACCACAGTGAGAGCCAATCACAGCGGCCACCTGATTGGGAAGCCGCTCTGCATCCCATCCTTAAATCCCATTTACATGGGCTGCCAGTAGCCATCAGGAAGGAGTTAATCATTTTTTTATGTATTCTGTTTAGTGTAAAAAATAAAATAAAAACCTGCATATAAAATACTACAAACGTTGATCATTTAATATATATGCTGTACATCCAGCTGATCCATGCAATAAAGTCTTTATTGAATTGGAAACAAAATAATTTTGCTTTTCTGTACTTGGAAAATAAAACATGGTCGTGAAAATATCGCCAGTGTTATGCTTTGGTGAATCAACCTTCTTCTCCACGGATCAGTACTGCTGTTGATTGTGAAAAAAAAAGTGTCCCTGGGGCATTAGTCTCCCTGCCCCCTCTCGGGCCTTTTGCAAGCAATAGATCATAGAGGCAATTTAGTTTCTGGTCCAGAGTCGGCTGTCTCTGGCTATAGCGGTAAATATTTTATCCTTTGCCTGTCTAAAAAATAAAATATGTCTGACGCTTTCCAGAAAAAACAGTGTAGATCTTGTGAGGTATTCAGACTTGGGGGCTTGAAAGACCTCTTATTGAGTCTAAGTGCCCAGCTTATTATTAGGAACTGATCACATGTTCAGCATCCAGAGCCCCTCTTTCTGCAGTTGCAATGGTGCTGCACATGTGATCAGGGCTGGTGCCCGGCCATTGGTGTTCCTACTCTCTTCTCTCATACAGAACAATGGGTTCCCTTAGGTGGACTTTACCGGCACTTGCATAGACAAAGAGAAATTATAGAAGTAGAAGCTATTGTACATAGTAAAACCATATAAATTTTATTCATGTTGAAAAATACAAATATTAAAAACAGAAATAGATATCTAGAGTAACATGGTAGTACTACATAATAAACGTGATAAACATCAAGGAATAGGCAATAATGAAAGGAACCAGAAAACTCTTCTCAAGCCCGATGCGTTTCGGGGTATTTAGTGTTTGTAGGGTCCTTCTTCAGGGGCATAGTTGAGAAAGATGGGTTCATCTAAACTAATTGAAAAAATGAAAAAAAGGGTCAAATGTTAGTAGGACTATCAGTAGATATCCAGTAAGAGGTTGAAGTGATCAATTGATCACTTCAACCTCTTACTGGATATCTACTGATAGTCCTACTAACATTTGACCCTTTTTTTCATTTTTTCAATTAGTTTAGATGAACCCCTCTTTCTCAACTATGCCCCTGAAGAAGGACCCTACAAACACTAAATACCCCGAAACGCATCGGGCTTGAGAAGAGTTTTCTGGTTCCTTTCATTATTGCCTATTCCTTGATGTTTATCACGTTTATTATGTAGTACTACCATGCTACTCTAGATATCTATTTCTGTTTTTAATATTTGTATTTTTCAACATGAATAAAATTTATATGTTTTTACTATGTACAATAGCTTCTACTTCTATAATTTCTCTTTGTCTATGCAAGTGCCGGTAAAGTCCACCTAGGGGAACCCATTGTTCTGTATTTATGCATTATTGGACATGGCACGGCTTTTCTCCTAAACGAGTTGGTCACCCTTTCTTTGTTCAACTACTCTCTTCTCTCTGTAGCAATCAACTAAGTCTCAGCATCAGCAGGCAGCCACCACTGCATTCGCACATAGTGTCAGGGGCGCAGCGGTGGCGAGGGCTGTGTCTGTGTCCCGACTCCCAAATGAATGAAAGCAAGCAAACATTCATTAATGGGTGCTGGTAGGTTGCATTGATGGGCGCTAGTGAGGCTGCATTTGATGGACGCTGGTGAGGCTGCATTTGATGGACGCTGGTGAGGCTGCATTTGATGGACACTGGTGAGGCTGAATTTTGATGGACGCTGGTGAGGCTGCATTTGATGGGCGCTGGTGAGGCTGCATTTGATGGACGCTAGTGAGGCTGCATTTTGATGGACGCTGGTGAGGCTGCATTTGATGGACGCTGGTGAGGCTGCATTTGATGGGCGCTGGTGAGGCTGCATTTGATGGGCGCTGGTGAGGCTGCATTTGATGGGCACTTCATTAAAAAGGTGGGGTATACATGGGCAGGTAGAAGGGGCTAGTCAGGGGTGGAGCCAAGCGGGGGGGCGGCAACATTAGGTTTCGCCTAGGGTGTTAAAAATCCTTGCACCAGCCCTGCATGTGATCAGTTATGACAGCAGCCATTTGATGGCTCGACAGTTGTGTTAAGGGCACAACCAACTGTGACAGTTATTCACAGCATGCCTTGAATTTAACTATTTTGGGAAACAGAAAAATCAATGGGTATAGTTCCCTTTTTAAGAAAAAGACAGGACTTCAGTCAAGAAACAAATATCGCATTCTATGATGTGTCGCTCACAAGTACAATGCAATCTGTCATTAAGGTATGTCTGGAGAGCCACAGAATGGACGGAGTGTCGGGTGGACCCATTGCTTAGCCAGCAGGACAAGAGGAGGGGGAACCAGACAGCTCTTTGCGGAGGAGGGATCCAGACCCGGGAGATCTACTGCGTACAAGCCGATGAAAACCTTCTATCATACCTCAATGCTGTGAAGGACAAAGAAGGTAAATCCATTATTTGATACATTTTTTTTAATTTGAAATGATATGCAGGATTACCAGTAGAGGTGAATGTATCTTTATAAATCCATTTGCTTGATATAGGATCCCTGAGGGAGGGGACTGATAAAAATGAAGGGTGTGGTCTAGTGAATTAGGGCAGAGGTTGAGCTCCTTGGGGGTGGGACTACAAGCTACAACTTCATTTCACCAAACTGTATTTTTGCAAAGCTGACCAGCAGTAATAGAAACATTTAACAAAAATACATAAATGTATACACCGATCAGCCATAACTTTGTGACCTCCCACTTAATATTGCTGTAGCGGTACCCCCGTAAGGGCTGCTACAGTAAGTGTTATGGCCCACCTGTCACCCTGCCCAGCCCGCCATTCACTTCCCAGACACTCCAAGGCAATGAACAGTCTATTAGCTTTGTTTTTGTATTTTATTGAGGGGATTGAACTTGGATGGGGTATAGGAAGTATGGGATGCCCAGTGGATTTGGAACAAATAATTGGGACAACTTATATACACTCTGGTATATACAGGCCTCTCTTCCTCCAGCACAACTCTTACTGCAGACTATTACTCCTCAGCTTCTCCAGCACTCTACTTGCTTGAGGAGCACGTGGTTAGGCCTGGCACTGGACCAGCCAGGCCTTAGCAACTGCCCTTTGCAGGCAGGGACCGCGGGCCCCTTTAGTGTAGCAATAGAAAGTCCTTGGTGCCAGCTGCCCCTAACTTCGGTTACTAAGCCCTGTAACCCATCTTCAGACCCTGCCAGCCCTCCTGGCTGCAGCTGCCTTTCTCTACTGCCCATGCCACCACAGTCCACACCACTGGCTCTGCCCCCATCCCAGGCTACATGCTCCCAGTCCTCTCAGACGTGCCTCCCCAGTCCTCCTGACTGTGCATGTCACTCAATAGCCCTCCTGGCTGCAACCAGTTGTTCCTCTCCTTGGAGACCTTCCCAGCAATGCTCTCTCCTGCTGTCCTCTCTTTGCTCCTCCTGTGCCTCCTGTCTGGAACACCTTCATGATTTCTTGAAGGGGCTCCGTCCACGCCCAGGCCCAAGGTCACCCCCCCCCCCCCCAGACTGGGGTGCTCCCTCAAAGGCCCCGAAAGCCTAGCATTCCATCTCCAAGCTCTGAACAACTCCTCCCCAGCTGGACTGACCCAGGGTACTTAAGGAGGCTTGCCCCCTGCCAATCCAAGTTGGGGACTGGTCAGGGCTCCTTAGAGTACCCCAGGCAGCTTCACCTCTCCTCCTCTCTTTTCAGTACCTTCCACAAAGCTTTAGAAAGAAGAGGGAGGTCTCAGTGATGCTGCCTGTGAGTCACCAGCTGCTAACCTGAGCCACTGCCAGCCCAGATCAGATCAAAACAAACAGCCAGGCCTGCCTAAATTTACCTAACCTACAAAAATACCTACTCTAGCTCCTACCTAGAGGGTGCTACATTGGATAGACCGCCCTTTTGCCATCAAAGCAGCCCTGACCCATCATGGTATAGGCACTACTAGCTCTCTAAAGGTATGATGTGGTATCTGGCACCAAGTTGTCAGTAGCAGATCTTTAAAGTTCTGTAAGTTGCAAACTGAGACCTCCATGGATCAGACTTGTTTTTCCAGCACATCCTACAGATGCTCGATTGGATTGAGATCTGGAGAATTTGGAGTCAACACTTTGAACTTGTTGTTGTGTTCCTCAAACCATTCTTGATCCATGCTTGCAGTGTTTAAGATGCACTATCCTGCTGAAAGAGGCCACTGCCATCAGGAAATAGTATTTCCATGAAAGGGGTCTACTTGTTCACCAACAATGTTTAGGTAGGCGGTAAGTATCAAATTAACATTCATATAAATGGCAGGAGCCAAGGTTTCCTAGCAGAACATTGCCCAAAGCATCACATTGCCTTCTTTCCATACTACATTCTGGTGCCATCTCCTCTCCAGCTAAGTGATGTACACGCACACCCATATGACGTAAAAGAAGATGTGATTCATCAGGCCAGGCCACCTTCTTCAAACTTCCGCACAGATTGCGGTCAAAACCAGGTATCCACTCCTCCTAAAAAGTGCCAAATATGGCAGTGGAGGGGGGGAGGAAGCAAACATGCAGAACTTCCCCTATTGGGTGAAGTTCCACTTTAATGGAACTAGTGAAAGTACCTGCATGGTACCCGCTATCAGCCTCTTGCAGTCCACTGTATAGCAACATGGGAGAGGGAGAGGCAGGGGCTGGATTGTGAGCCAATCACGTGTGCTGCATGCAAATTCCCCCAAAAATAATATGCTAATAGGAAAAAAGGGAAGAGTGAGTAGAGACATGAACTCATCATTCTACTGGTACCTCTTCATTTTGCAAACAGCAGAGAAGGCGGACCCCCCCCCCCCCAACCCCAAGGCACTTTCTCAAAGTTGAGGGGACAAGGGCCTCATCCCCACAAAAGGGATGTGGAGGACTGTGGGGGTGGGTGATCAGAGTTTGGAAGCCCGCTTTAGAATAAGGAGGCCCCCAGATATCCATCCCCTCCCAGGTGAACGAGTAGGGGGTACCCTTATTAAAAATAAAATAGTACAAAAATAAATGCCCCTTGGTATAAATCCAACATCAATTACATCATCCAAAGATGTAGATTCTTCTCAATCACAATGACCCGCGATGGCTTGAAAATGTTGACCCACCAACAGGATGGTGCCCAACGACGTTCCTTCATCGCAATACCACGTCAAAATGGCAACAATTGTGTGTTGGGTGACGTCATTGACCATATTTGTTTAATGACCAGCCAAGCATCCTGGGTCACGCCATTGACCATATATAGTCAGTGACGTCACCTAGGATCCTTGGATGGTTAAAAACACCAGCCACCCAAGATCCATCATTTTCATAGCCCTAAACATCAGCCAGGGGTTCAGGTGGGAGAACTGGCCAAACATGTCCAGTTTGTTTGCCCATTTGCTGAAGTACGTACAGGCTGGGGCTGGGTCAAACTCAAGTTCAATCAAAAACTCCCGCATCCTCCTGGCTGGGCTGAGTGTCAGAGCTGTGTAAATCTCAGGACTGGATGGAAATAAATAAAAATCCTCTGGCATGTAAAACAGCTTCTCCTTCACTGTCCAATCACATGTTTTAGGAGAGACAAGACCTGTAAATATTTATTAACTGCAACAGCCACCCTGCCCCCAGCCCAGTCGTCCCCTGAAGTGGTATAAGTACCTGAATCTGTCTCATGCAGTCTTGTGTACAGCAGAGGTCATGCAGGGTGAGGGAGAAGCAGCACACAAAGCCAATCAGTTGCACTGCAGTGCTCATGTGCTAAGAAGGAGCATGCTGATAGAAGGAGAGAGCAGAGTGACAGAGGGGTGAGCTTATCAGTCTGCTGCTTCTCCTTCACTATCCAATCACAGACTAGGGGTGGGAAATAACTACAACCCTTGGTTCACATCTACGTGGTCAAAAACTCTTGTAATATCTTTATTCACTTTTATACACTTTTTTGGTGAATGGGTAGAGGTACAATGTACCCCATATTCATTCAAGGGGGGCTTCCAGAATCCGAACAAGCCCCCGCCCATAGACCCTAACAACCACCTGCCAGGGATGTGGGAAAAAGGGCCCTTGTCCCCATCAACATCAGGACAAGGTGCCCCCCTACCCCAAAGCACCCCCCCATGTTGAGGGTATGTGGCCTGTATGGTTCAGGAGGCAGGGGGCTGCTCTCACCCTCCCTTTCCTGACCTGTTGGGCTACATGCCCGTATAGGGGTCTGGTATGGATTTTGGGGGGGACCCCATGCCATTTTTTTATTAATTTTGGCTTGGGGTTCCCCTCAAAATCCATACCAGACCTAAAGGGCTTGGTATTGGTTGGGAGGAGGGGGAGTGCGCATAATTTCTTTGCCGATTTTTTTTTTTATTGCTGGCAGTTCTCGTTTTTACATTCAGCCGTCAGTGGTGAAGTCCGCTGACAGCTGATGAGTCATCAGTTGTTAATGAGGCAGGGGTTGGCTTTCCAGCCCGCTCCTTAACAACCAGCTATACACAGTGTGTTAATGAGAAAAAAAAATGCAAAACATAAAATGCCTGTTAAAAACACAACACTTGGGTTCTTTGGTGCGGGTCCATTGAACTCTATGACACGCAAAACACAATCTGCTGCAGGAAAAAAGTATTCTATACAGAAATGTACTCAGTTGAAAATCAGCACCACATCCCGAGGTATAGATATACAAAAAAGATTTTAAAAAAATAGGACTTTATAAGTGCTGAAACCACCTCCTAGAATAACTAATCATACAACATGATAATTTAAAATATTCATTTTATTACATATCATTTAAAATGAGTCTATTAAAGGAAATAGACATCCCTTAAAAACAAAAAATATACAACATTACTCTAATTTATGGCACACACTCCCCCTCCAAAAATATTGTAAATCCTGTAAGGATAGGTGTAGCTAGCAGTCATGGAAGAAGATCGCCATGCAAAGCAATATATCACATATAGGAGGAGATACACAACCCGACGCGTTACACCTTGTTGGCTTCCTCAGGGGTTTTGGAGGGGAATGAAAAAAGTAGAGTTGAATAGGTATATACTGACTTTAGGAAAGCCCCTGAGGGCAATACACATTCCTGCCAAAACAACCGGATATGGACCAGGCACCTATTTATGTCAAGCGGACATGCAGGTCAGACAGGGGAGCCATCACCCAAAAGCCACAAATAAGTTCTACCATATAGGGGTTAGCAGTCTAGGCTATCACATCCAATGTTGAAACAGAGAGGAACTAAAAGAAACTTTTGTTCAGTGTAATAGATACGTCCCAGTGACTGGGATGATATACACATAGGGGTTGATTTACTAAAGGCCAATAGACTGTGCACCATGGAAAGTGCAATTGCACTCTGCAAGTGCAGTTGCTCCAGAGCTTAGTAAATGAGGTAAAGCTTCACTTTGCAAAGAATACCCAATCACATGCAAGGAAGATTAAAAAAAACAGCATTTTTGCTTGCACATCTTGCACAATCTTATGTCCAACATAGAGGGTGCCAATGCGAATCTGTCCACAGCTCTCATACAGTCAGAGATGGATGCATGGCTGCCACTTTTTCAAAGTACCTTCAACAAAGACCCACAAAATAAAAAAAAAAAGTACCTGACCCTTTCCAAAAACACACTGTTTAAAAAACGCATAGATGCGAACGTGTACCATAGGTAACCATGCTAAAGGGACTGTAGTGCTTGTAACGGAACGTCCCACACTCTGCTTGAGTGCTTCCATCATACACCTCTTCCTCCAGTCTGAATATAGAGATTAGATATTACAGCCGCTTGCAACCAAGAACTAGGCAGTACTCGTTTTGGCTGCTGAACTGGAACATTAACTGTTTATTTGAACAGAGTCACACAGAGATATACACTCAGAGGACAATCCCCCCTCCTTTGCATAATGACACAGGGCGGGGTAGACTTTACCTCCACCAGTAGTATGACACAGGTGTATTCAAACTTCTCATCAGTAGACTGTCCTATCAGCAGGGAGAGCTGTTGGAGGAATTCCCCCCCTCCCTCCTCACAGCTAATCCACATACACACCCCATAATAGGTTGCTCCCAAGGCAGACAAAAACAACAGAACAATGGAATACAGCAACACCTCAAATGATCTAGTAGAATGTCTAGAACAGTATATGAGACAATATATATATATATATATATATATATATATATATATATATATATATATATATATATATATATATATACACATACACACAATATTCCAGTGTTGTTGTACAGTGAGTCTGATTAGTGCAGATCAGACTGGGGTTCTCGGTCACCCTGTGCCCCCAATAGACACAGGGTTACTTACACATAGAAGGGGTCGGGGGAGCTGAACAAGGAGATTGCAGTACTCTCCAAGGTAAGATGGGTTCCACAACCCCCATGCCCAAAGTGACAGGGCTGTGCAGTGTGGCAGAGCTTTGTAAATCTCAGGACTGGATGGACAGCACTGGAAATCCTTCGGCAGGTAAAACAGCTCCCTTATATGTATTTCATCTGTGTATTTAGCTGTTTGCTTGATGTTCACATTTGAAAAAAAGAAGAAGTCAGCAGAGATTTCCATATCTTTGGATTGACAGGTTTGCTGGTCACATAGCGGAGACATTTATAACATCTCTGACCTCGCTGAATTTCTAATCCGCTCAGAATCCTTGTGTACATCTGCTGTCAGCCCGGTTGAATTAAATAAGCCAAACACATCATAGGAGAGAGTGAGGGCCTTTCACAGTTCCCTGGCTCTGCGTTCCAGGCTAATCCCCATATTCATCCCTAAATAAAAATGAATATCGCAGAGTGAAAAAAAAAAAAGAGAGAGCGCTCTCGGCGTTCCCCAATGACAAAGCAGCAGATATCAGCTACGGAGTATCGTGTATGGTAATGTGGACAAAATTATGCACACTTTCATCAAATAAGGCTTTGATCAATCATCCGGTGCCGCGCCTGCCGCTAATCAAGTCTCCTGTGCTGTATGATGATAACACCAAATGCAGATCTCTCAGAAAGAGCCTTTTACTTTGCTGCAGAATTCATTTTCCGGTAGGTGGGGGCTCATTCCTGAACCTGCCTTATATATGGCGCCTTATGGAGCAAGAGGTTTGGTTTTACCGATTTTACTTTGCTGCCGATTTAAAACGTTGCTAAACAAATTGAGGACCTACAACCCCTTAGTGCCGGTTCACACAGGGGAGGTTTCAAAGTCGCCCGACTCTCGTTTCGTCTCTGAAGCCGCCCCGTAGAGCGCGACTTCAGCGCAGCTTGCAAGACGACTTCTGTATAGATGTCAATGCAAGCCGCTCCGAAGTCGCCCCCAAGCAGTACAGGAACCTTTTTCCAAATCGGAGCAACTTGAGTTACTAATATTAGAAGGGTTCCATTGCACTGAATGAAGCGCAACTTGTCAGGCTGACAGGTCTCCCCTGTGTGAACCGTCACTGACCAAGTAAATAAAAAATAAAAATAAAAAACAGGCAAAAACTGTTTTGAAGACTGAAATGGACAAAATAAAGTACACAACATCCTTAGAGGAACTGCAGTCTGCTCACTTAATTTGTAAGAAAAATCATCTTTGCCATTCTGAAGCTTCCCTCCAACCACTTTGCATATTATTTTATATAAACTGTGATTCTGTACTTGCCAAATATGCTGCAGAAATCTCCCTCCACTGAGTCTGGCTGCATCCATATTAACTGTGGGCAGCTGAAGCTGCTGCCTGTTCACTTCCTGGATAGACAAAGAGGCACACCTCCAGCTCTGCAGCTCTCATTGGCCCTGTTATGACTCATCCCCCCTCCCTTCCTGGCAAACTCTCAGGAGAGTGAGAGAGAGAGCTGTAGATGATGTCATAAGCCTAGGCTAATGACCAGACAAGAAACAGGAAGTGGGCTGTATAAGGTATTTACTGGCAGAAAAAAAAAATGTTTTACTATCCAAAGTTAAAACAACAGCAAGGGCAGAAGATTTAATAGATGAAAAGATGAAAAAATGACTGAAGTTTTCGCTTTAACAATATGCTATTCCCATAGTGCACACCTTAAAGCAGAGTTTACCCAGAAATGTAACTTCCGCTGTCTGGATTCCTCCCCCCTCCGGTGTGACATTTGGCACCTTTCAGGCGGGAGGGGCGAGCAGATACCTGTCTAATACAGGTATTTGCTCCCATTTCCGGTTAAAGATCGCCGCAGTATCTGCGGCGATCTACGTCATGTCCAGCCACTTCTCCATCCCTCCCCCGCTGTCTTCTGAGAGACACACAGATCCCAAAAGACAGTAGGGACCACTCAGAACGCGCAGTGCGACTCGCACATGCGCAGCAGGGAACCAGGCTGTGAAGCCACAAGGCTTCACTTCCTGATTCCATTACTAGCAATGCCGAGCCGAGGGCCGGGTGAGGACATCGGGGGCTCTGTGATCTGTGCATAAAAACAGCACATATTACACATTTTTAGGCACACAGGTAACCCCTTGATCGCCCCGAGATGTTAACCCCTTCCCAGCCAGTGTCATTAGTACAGTGTCAGTGTCTATATTATCACTGATCACTGTAACTAGTGACATCCAGTGGCGGAATTACCAGGGTCGCAACAGTCGCAGTTGCGACTGGGCCCGGCATTCAGCCACTGTGGGGGGGCCCAGCGGGGTTGATCTTCACACACGACTCTGAGCGGAGATCGTGTGTCCTAGATTAATAGCACAGAGAGACTCTGGCGGCATTAATGTTCTATTTGTCGGTCCTCTCTGGCAGGGATGAGAGAGGAGGACACACAGCTGATCTCACGGCTCCCCCTTCTCCCCCCTCCCCTCTCCTGTGTGCTCCGCAGGAAATATGAGCTCTTTAGCTTCACACTTGAGTGCCCGCGGAACACACAGGAGAGGGGAGGGGGGAGAAGGGGGAGCCGTGAGATCAGCTGTGTGTCCTCCTCTCTCATCCATGCCAGAGAGGACCGACAAATAGAACATTAATGCCGCCGGAGTCTCTCTGTGCTATTAATCTATGACACACGATCTCCGCTCAGAGCTGTGCTGTCCTGAGAAGGCAGACAGCACTGATATAAATTAATAGCAGGGACTGATGAGCACTAATAGAAGGCACTGATGAGCACTAATAGAAGGCACTGATGGGCACTGATGAGCACTAATAGAATGCACTGATGAGCACTGATAGAAGGCACTGATGAGCACTAATAGAAGGCACTGATGAGCACTAATAGAAGGCACTGATGGGCACTGATGAGCACTAATAGAAGGCACTGAAGAGCACTGATAGAAGGCACTGATGAGCACTAATAGAAGGCACTGATGAGCACTAATAGAAGGCACTGATGGGCACTGATGAGCACTAATAGAAGGCACTGATGAGCACTGATAGAAGGCACTGATGGGCACTGATGAGCACTGATAGAAGGCACTGATGAGCACTGATGGGCACTGATGAGCACTAATAGAAGGCACTGATGAGCACTGATAGACGGCACTGATGAGCACTGATAGAAGGCACTGATGAGCACTGATAGAAGGCACTGATGAGCACTGATGAGCACTAATAGAAGGCACTGATGGGCACTGATGAGCACTAATAGAAGGCACTGATAGACGGCACTGATGAGCACTGATAGACGGCACTGATGAGCACTGATAGAAGGCACTGATGAGCACTGATAGACGGCACTGATGAGCACTGATAGAAGGCACTGATGGGCACTGATGAGCACTGATAGAAGGCACTGATGGGCACTGATAGAAGGCACTGATGAGCACTGACAGACGGCACTGATGAGCACTGATAGAAGGCACTGATGAGCACTGATAGAAGGCACCGATGAGCACTGATAGAAGGTACCGATGAGCACTGATAGAAGGCACTGATGAGCACTGATAGACGGCACTGATGGGCACTGATAGAAGGCACTGATTGGCACTGATAGAAGGCACTGATGGGCACTGATGAGCACTGATAGAAGGCACTGATGGGCACTGATAGAAGGCACTGATGGACACTGATAAAAGGCACTAATGGGCACTGATAGGAGGCACTGATGAGCACTTATAGGAGGCACTGATGAGCACTGATAGGAGGCACTGATGGGCACTGATAGGAGGCACTGATGAGCACTTATAGGAGGCACTGATGAACACTGATAGGCCACATTGATAAGCACTGTTAGGCAGCACTGATAAGAGGCACTAATGTGCACTGAAAGGCTGCACTGATAGGTGGCATTGATGGGCACTGATATGTGGTACTGATGGGCACTGAGGAACACTGATAGGCAGAACTCAGGCAGTATTGATGGGCTTTGATGGACAGAATTGAAGAGTACTGATAGGTGGCACTGATGGACGCAGTTAGGTGGCATTAATGAGCACTGATAGGTGGTGCTGATAGGCAGAATTGATGGGCACTAATAGGCAGCATTAATGAGCACTGATAGGTAACACTTGCAGTTGGAAGTGATGGGCACTGATGATTGGGGCACTGATTATCAGTGTAAACAATTTACTGACATTCTTGACAGTTAATGGCAGTCCTTTCCTAACACAAACACAGCGTGTGAGGAAAGGGCTGTGGATAACCAGTCTGTTTACATGTGATCAGCTGATCACATGGTAAAGGGCCGATGTGATTGCGCTGGATGCATGTCCAAGGGGTCATGTGGGAAGCACGGTTTTGGGAGGATGTCCATGGACACCCTCCCAAAATTGGAAGCCGGGGCTCGGGTGGAAGGAGGGCCCATCGTGGTTTCTTGCACCGGGGCCCTGAAGGTTCTAGTTACGCCTCTGGTGACATCAGTGTCAGGTAGTCAGCTAGTGTCCCTCCCAGCCAGTGCCTGTTAGCGCCAGATCGCACACCACACAATCACAGTCCCACTATAAGTCATTGATCACCGCCATTACTAGTATAGTGACAATAATTGTGTAAATTCCAATATATATCCCATAGTTTGTAGATGCTATAACTTGCACAAACCAATTAATATACACTTATTGGGACTTTTTTTTTGTTTTGTTACCAAAGACATGTAGTAGAGTACATTTTGGCCTAAATTTATGAAGAAATGATTTTTCATAACAGAAAGTTTTTTGTTTTTTTTTCAAAATTTTCAGTCTTTTCTCTTTTATATACCGTATATAAGCCGACCCAAATATAAGCCGAGGCACCTAATTATACCACAAAAAACTGGGAAAACTTATTGACCCGAGTATAAGACGAGGGTGAGAAATGGCTACTGTAAGTGGAAAAGAGGGTCAACAATGCCCATTTGCAGCCTCACTGTGCCCATTTGCAGCCATAGGTCCCCCGAACTTCAAACTCGGTAGTTAAGGGTTCCTAGATGCCCCCTAGCTGCAGCCAAAATTTGGGGTCTCTGGACCCAAAGGGTCCCGAAATGACATTGCTACAGATGGACACAGTTGACTGATTTTGGGGCCCCGTATCTCGGAGCCACTTGGTGCTGGGAACCCCAAATTTGGTGTGCAAACCCAGTGGAACTATCACTACAACAGATGCTATCCAGAGCTGGGGTTCCTAGCACCAAGTTGCCCCGAGATACGGGGCCCCAAAGTCTGTTCAGAAAATGTGAAGCACTTTTCTGCAGCAGAGAATGACATTTTCCAAACCGACTTTGGGGCCCCGTATCTCGGGGCCACTTGGTGCTAGGAAGCCCAGCTTGGATACGTTGTAGCGCTCGTTCCACTGGGTTGGCACTCCACATTTGGGGTTTCTAGCACCAAGTGGTCCCAAGATACGAGGCCCCAAAGTTGGTTTGGAAAATGTGATTCTTTGCACCAGGAAAGTGCTTGACTCGAGTATAAGTCGAGGGGGGCGCTTTCAGCACAAAAAAATGTGCTGAAAAACTCGGCTTATACTCCAGTATATACGGTAATTAAAAAAAAATGCAGAGGTGATCAAATACCACCAAAAGAAAGCTCTATTTGTGGGGAAAAAAGGACCAATTGTATTTGGGTACAACGTCACACGACCGCACAATTGTCAGTTAAAGTAGCGCAGTGCTGAATAGCAAAAAATTCTCTGGTCATGAAGGGGGTAAAACATTCCAGAGGTCAAGTGGTTAAAGTGATTGTAAGACCACTTTCACACCAAGGGTGTTTTGCAGGCGCTATAGCGTTAAAAATAGCACCTGAAATCCGCCCTCAAACAGCTTGCAGCATTGTCTGCAGTGTGAAAGCCCGAAGGTTTTTTTTAAAAAAATTTTAACCATTGCCGGTAAGAACGATCAAGCAGCTGAAGAGCCGCTATGATCATTCTTGTGGTGTAGGGAATCGCCGGTGGAAAAAAAACTATATCTGAATGATGGCTGTAGCTGCACCCATCATTCAGATATCACCACTGAAAGTCGATGACGTTCAGCGGTATGGAAGTGGTTAAAGATGAATTCATTCCATATACAGTATGATATTTCTCACATAGTTACATTGGTGCAGTTTTCTCCAATATAGCTATGCATACACAATACCCGAGGGATTCCTCTGCAAACTAAAAATCACTGAAGTAACCACTGCTACTCCAGTGATCTCTACTGGCTTCCAAGTCCTGTATGCAAGGCTGCTGATAGAAATCACGGGGCCCTGTACAGTCTACCTGACAGGGCCCCACTTTCCCCCAAAATGGTAATTTTTGCTAAAATGCAATGCCCACAATGCTATGTTTTGCAGCCATGGCAAAAATTATACAGCCCCCCCCCCCCCCCCCCATCGAACAAGACCCATTCAAGTGATCGCTCACTGTGTTCATTCAGGATGGAAAGCGGGGGTTCATTCAGGGTGGTGTTTTCATTCAGGATGGTAACCCACCTGTGTGTTCTCAGCAGCTGCCGGTGGGAGAGAAGAGAAGGGAAAATGGCGGGGCCCCCCTTTTGAACTGATGAGGCCTGGGCCCAGTACAAGAGGGCTGTCTTGGCAGGAGCCCGGGCCCACCTTTTGAACTGATGAGGCCTGGGCCCAGTACAAGAGGGCTGTCTTGGCAGGTACCCAGGCCCCCCTTTTGAACTGATGAGGCCTGGGCCCAGTACATGAGGGCTGTCTTGGCAGTTTCCCGGGCCCCCGTTTTGAACTGATGAGGCCTGGGCCCGGGCCCCCCCTTTGAACTGGTGAGGCCTGGGCCCAGTGCAGGAGAACTGTCTTGGCAGGAGCCCGGGCCCCCCTTTTGAATCGATGAGGCCTGGGCCCAGTACACCAGGGCTGTCTTGGCAGGTACCCAGACCCCCCTTTTGAACTGATGAGGCCTGGGCCCAGTACAGGAGGGCTGCCTTGGCAAGAGCCCGGGCCCCTCTCTTGAACTGATGAGGCCTGGGCCCAGTACAAGAGAGCTGTCTTGGCAGGTACCCAGGCCCCCCTTTTGAACTAATGAGGCCTGGGCCCAGTACATGAGGGCTGTCTTGGCAGTTTCCCGGGCCCCCCTTTTGAAATGATGAGGCCTGGGCCCAGTGCATGAGGGCTGTCTTGGCAGTTTCCCGGGCCCCCGTTCTGAATTGATGACGCCTGGGCCCGGGCCCCCCCTTTGAACTGGTGAGGCCTGGGCCCAGTGCAGGAGAACTGTCTTGGCAGGAGCCCGGGCCCCCCTTTTGAACTGGTGAGGCCTGGGCCCATTGCAGGAAAACTGTCTTGGCAGGAGCCCGGGCCCCCCTTTTGAACTGATGAGGCCTGGGCCCAGTACACCAGGGCTGTCTTGGCAGGTACCCAGACCCCCCTTTTGAACTGATGAGGCCTGGGCCCAGTACAGGAGGGCTGCCTTGGCAAGAGCCCGGGCCCCTCTCTTGAACTGATGAGGCCTGGGCCCAGTACATGAGAGCTGTCTTGGCTGGAGCCCAGGCTCCTCTTTTGAACTGATGAGGCCTGGGCCCAGTACATGAGGGCTGTCTTGGCAGTTTCCTGGGCCCCCGTTTTGAACTGATGGGACCTGGGCCCAGTACAGGAGGGCTGCCTGTACTGCCTTATCAGCAGCCCTGCCTGTACGGAGCAGCTGCCCTGCAAAAGAACCATTCAGACATTGTTTTGCAGCATCTCAATAAATGCAAAGCGTTTTCTGACTGGACAAGGTGGAGAGCATAATGTCACTGCCCCACCTCTCCACCTCGTCTAATAAGAAAATGCTTGGCATTCATTGAGGAAATGGGACGAGGTGGAGAGGTGGGGCAGCAACATCATTAAAAAAATGCAAAGCATTCTCTGAATGGTGCCTGTGCCAAGTGGGCAACCTCCTGTGCTCATAATGGAGCAGGACAGCCGCTTAGCACAGGACCCAGATGCTAATCATTGGAGTATTGGTGCCTATTAGAGTGATTTGCTTTCACTTACCCCGTCTTGAAATAAAAATTTAAAAAATTACTAGAGCATGGAGTCCAGTGTTGTCTTGCTGAAGTAAGAGCTCTTCGTTTTGCCCCTCTTCTTCATCACCACTATCTGCAATGTCAACATGGCGCCTGCGCACACATGCGCCGAAACTGGGTCTCTGACAGTTTTGCTCAGTTTAAAACAGGGCTGCAGACAAAAATAATCATTCTTTTTATTTACAGAGTAAATAGTCTTATGTCATGTTTTTATTGTGGGCTGTGTCCCCATTGGGGAGATTTCCCCATGCTTCCTGATCCAGTAAATATCACGGGGTTAGGATTATCCAAATGTAGCTTGTGAGTCTTTACATAGGAGGACTTTCTGTATGTACTGGTCACCTATGACCAATAAAAAGGAAACAGCGAGAATATAACTAGAAAGAGGGAAAAGTAACTGAGGTCTGGCTATAAAAGAGGTGCAAATATGAAAAAAAAGCCAACAAATCTTTGACATTTGGCCAATGTGGTTTTCATCTCTTGAAATAGGTTGATTGCAAACCTTGTCAATATTTTTCCATCTCATGTGAACTTTTATTTCAGACAGCCAATCGCACAGCACATCGAAGTCAAGCGAGGCACCGTACCTGTCGATCTCATTTGAAATAACAGGTAAGTGTCTTCTCAATGTCATATATTTTAAATCAATTTAAAGCCTTTCAGTTGACAGAGAGATCTACAGATCCCAACAAGCCTCTCCAGAAGGTCCGCTCACAATTCCATGTCTATTGGTCAAGGACACAACCATGGGAGAAACACTCAGGGGAACAATGGATTATGTTGGTCCAAAACCCAACCTTGATTGTTTACTTTGTGACGGCATCTTCTGTTTTTTAAGCTGACCTCCTCCACAGTTTTACAGTCTCCTCTCCTGTACTGGGATTTCGCTGTACACTGAAAGCTTCTCCCAATGTGCATTAGAAGCTACAGCAAGTCAGACAGAACCAACCACCTCCTGGCTGGAGGACGCCCAACATTGTGGTTGAACGTTCTTGATAAGGTGAATCAGGAAAATGCTGTGTCATGGCCACTAGATGGAGCTGACAATCACAGTGAATAAGTATTTAGTTAAAATGATCATCAGCTCCATCTAGTGGCAATAATGTGGTGTTTTCCTTATTTCCTTGTACAGTGGAACCTCGGATTGCGTTTAGCGTGGTTTACGAGCGTTTCGCAATACAAGCAATTTTTTTTTTTAAAAACCTGACTCGCTTTGCGAGTGTTGTCTCGTAAGATGAGCAGCATTCAAGCAGCTGGGGTGTGCAGTACCGCATTTGGCCAGAGGTGCAGGGGCGCCGGTGATGCTCGGAAACACTACGTTTCCGAGTGTCTCCAAGCGTCTCAGAATGTCTCAGAGCGTCTCCGAGCATCTCCGAGTGTTTCCCAGTGTCTCCTCTGGCCACATGCGGTACTGCATAGACAATCAGTGGCTTTGGAACGGATTATCTGAGTTTCCATTATTTCCTATGGGTAAACTCGCTTTGATATATGAGTGCTTTGGATTACAAGCATTCTTCTGGAACAAATTATATTCGTAATCTAAGGTATTACTGTATATATAAATATTCCTACAACCAAATTAGTAATCATGCACCAGAAGACGGCATTTGTGACAAAACGCATAGGGCGGAGCTGTCTTTTCTCGATGACGTCATCACATATATCGGAAGTGCGGAGCTTTATATGCAATTTGGTATTTTACACAGCACTGTTTATAGTTCTTGCTTGTAAATGCATTTTTTGGGGGTTTTTAAATAAATATATAGCAATTTTCACACTATGTGGAAGCTTTGGTTCTCTTTCTATTGACATATACCTGCACGCACCCAGAGGCGAGCCTTGTGCCGGTAATTCCTGGAAAGAGGACCTGTGGTATAGAGGGAGACACTGGGAGGCTGAGTGTGCGAACGGTATTTTCTAAGCGAGTTATGACTCCTATAGCTAAGGAGTTATATTTATCTAGTAAGCAGATTTGAGTCTCAATTTTGGTGATCCATAAAGGTCCATAAAGACATGGATGGTGTATATTGTATGTACACCTTTTCGAGTGTAACTGCGACATTCATTTTTGCTTCTGAAGATGTTTTTCATGAGATTAAGCTGTTCTATATTGATTTCTAGGCAACAGTGGATTAAAAGGCTTTATGATAATCTCTGCTTGAATTATGTTAATAGAGATTTTAAGCGACCGTGCTGAGATGTAGTCACTAAATATTATTGTGCGGTTTCCATATGATGGTACTTAAAGTGGATTGTTCCTAAAAGATGCTTGGTCTGTGTCATATTTCACCGGAACAAGCTGGGAGAATTGTTCCCTCAAATTGTTCTATTAAAATGAATTACACAGAATAAAATGAGCCATTGGTGCTGGCATGGAATGGATTGCGAGACCGCGTGTAATAAAATCCCCCACGGATTCTTCACAATAAATAGACGATCATTCTTCTGTTTCATGGATTTTCCTGGGGGTCCACAAAACAATTTATAGCCATGTAATAAACACAGCCCTCCTGTTGTTTTATCCTTCACATCAGCTGATTACCGTATTTACGTGGAGGCGGATAAAAGGCAAGAGCAATGCAAAAATCTGTTCATTGCAGGAGATGTAATTCTTCGCAATAAATGGTCGATCGTTCTCTTGTTTAAAAGATTTTCCTGGGGGCCTAGAAACAATTGATACGTTGGGAAAAACACAGGCCTCCTCTTGTTTTATTCTTCAGATCAGCTGATTATAGACATGAAGTCAGATAAAAGGCAAGAGCAATGCAATTATCTGTTTCATTGCTGAAGGTGCAATACACCACAATAAATGGATAATCATTCTTCTGTTTCATGGATTTTCCTGGGGGTCTAGAAACAATTTATAGCCATGGAATAAACATAGGATTCCTGTTGTTTTGGTCTTCAGATCAGCTGATTATTAGACATGAAGTCAGATAAAAGGCAAGAGCAATGCAGAAATCTGTTTCACTGCAGGAACTGCAATACACCACAATATATAAACAATATTTAACTGTTTCTTATATTTTTCCTGAAGGTCTAGAAACAATTTGAAGCCATGGGAAAAAACGCAGGCCTCCTGTTGCTTTGTTCTTCAGATCAGCCGATTCAAGGCAAGAGCAAAGTAAAAATTTGTTCATTGCAGGAGATGTAATGCTTCGCAATAAATGGACGATCATTCTCTTGTTTCATGGATTTTCCTGGGGGTCCAGAAAACAATTTATAGCCATGGAATAAACACAGGCCTCCTGTTGTTTTATTCTTCAAATCAGCTGATTGTATACATGAAGTCAGATAAAAGGCAAGAGCAATGCAAAAATCTGTTCATTGCAGGAGATGTAATTCTTCGCAATAAATGGACGATCATTCTCTTGTTTAAAAGATTTTCCTGGGGGTCTAGAAACAATTTTTAACCATGGGAAAAACACAGGCCTTCTAGTTGTTTTTTTCTTCAGATCAGCTGATTATAGACATGAAGTCAGATAAAAGGCAAGAGCAATGCAATTATGTGTTTCATTGCTAGAGCTGCAATACACCACAATAAATGGACGATAATGCCCCGTACACACGGTCGGACATTGATCGGACATTCCGACAACAAAATCCTAGGATTTTTTCCGACGGATGTTGGCTCAAACTTGTCTTGCATACACACGGTCACACAAAGTTGTCGGAAAATCCGATCGTTCTGAACGCGGTGACGTAAAACACGTATGTCGGGACTATAAACGAGGCAGTGGCCAATAGCTTTCATCTCTTTATTTATTCTGAGCATGCGTGGCACTTTGTCCGTCGGATTTGTGTACACATGATCGGAATTTCCGACAAACGGATTTTGTTGTCGGAAAATTTGAGAACCAGCTCTCAAATTTTGTTGGTCGGAAATTCCGACAAAAAATGTCAGATGGAGCCTACACACGGTCGGAATTTCCGACAACGAGGTCCTATCACACATTTTCCGTCGGAAAATCCGACCGCGTGTACGGGGCATTATTCTTTCATGGATTTCATGGATTTTCCTGGGGGGGGGGGGTTCAGAAACAATTTATAGCCATGGAATAAATCTAGGACTCCTGTTTTGTTCTTCAAATCAGCTGATTATAGACATGAAGTCAGATAAAAGGCAAGAGCAATGCAAAAATCTGCTCATTGCAGGAGATGCAATTCTTCACACTAAATGGACAACGATTCTTCTCTTTCATGGATTTTCCTAGAAACAATGTATAGCCATGGATTAACACAGGCCTCCTGTTATTTTATTGTTCAGATCTGCTGATTATATACAATCATGGCCAAAAATATTGGCACCCCTGCATTTTTGTTAGATAATGCACCTCTTCGCTCAGAAAACTGCAATTACAAATGTTTAGGCATTCTCGTGTTTATTTTCTTTGTTTGTATTGGTATGACATCAAAAAGTGGAGAAACAAAATGCCAAATCTGACTCATTCCATGCAAAAAAAACAAAAATTGACTGGACAAAATTATTGGCACCCTCAATTTAATATTTGGTAGCCCACCCCTTGGCAAAAATAACTGAAATCAATGGCTTCCTGTAACCATCAATGAGTTTCTAATGCCGTGTACACACGATCGGAAATTCGGCCAGCAAAAGACAGACGAGAGCTTTTCGTCGGAAAATGCGACCGTGTGTATGCTCCATCGGACTATTGCTGGCCGAATTCCCGCCAGCAAAAGATTGAGAGCACGTTCTTAATTTTTCGGTCGGAAAAAGTTCCTATCCGAAAATGCAATCGTCTGTAGCAATTCCGACGCGCAAAGTTCCTACGCATGTTCGGAAACAATTTGACGCATGTTCGGAAACAATTTGACACATGCTCAGAAGCATTAAACTTCATTTTCTCGGCTCGTCGTAGGGTTGTATGTCACTGTGTTCTTGAAGGTTGGAAGTTCAGCGAACTTTTGTGTGACCGTGTGTATGAAAGGCAAGCTTGAGCGGAATCCCGTCGGAAAAACCACCATATCTTTTTCCGATGAGAATTCCGATCATGTGTACGCGGCACTACACCTTTCTACCGGAATTTTGGACCACTCTTCTTCCGCCAACTGCTCCAGGTCTCTCAGATTGGAAGGGTTTCTTTTCTCAACTGCTGTTTTGAGATCTCTCCACAGGTGCTCTACGGGATTTGGATCTGGACTCATTCATGGCCAGTTCTAACTCTCCAGCACTTTGTCCTTAACCATTTCTGGGTGCTTTTTGACATGTGCTTTGGGTCATTGTCCTGCTGTAAGACCTATGACGAGACCCAACTTTCTGACACTGGGCCCTACATTACACCTCAGAATTCTTTGGTCATCTTCAGATTTCATAATACCATGCACACGGTCAAGACATCCAGTGCCTGAAGCTGCAAAGCAACCCCCCAAACATCAGTGAACCTCCACCATGTAGGGACTTCTATTCTTTTCTTTAAAGGACTCATTTCTTTTTCTGAAAACAGTGGAATTGATGGGCTTTATCAAAAAGCTGTCATTTTGTTTCGTCTGTCCACAGCACATTCTCCCAAAAGGATTTTGGCTTCCTTAAAGTGGGGTTCCACCCAAAAAACAAAACTACCTGGAAAAATTCTAAAAAAAACAAAACAAAAAAAAATTTGGATATTTTTTTTTTTTCACTTACCTCTAAATGCCTGTTGCTAGGTGGTCCCTCGTAGTCTGCCTGTTCCTTAGCCTGGGCTGGTGACATCACTTCCTCCTCGGCACAGGAAGGGCTCCGCTCTGCTCCCTCCCTCCTGTCAATCATCTGGGACCCATTACAGGTCCTAGGTGA
Organism: Lithobates septentrionalis; assembly: GCA_037952835.1. Lineage (NCBI taxonomy): Eukaryota > Metazoa > Chordata > Amphibia > Anura > Ranidae > Lithobates > Lithobates septentrionalis. Next base: position 2,763,028 of record JBBDGP010000299.1, on the reverse strand, counting down.
TTGAGCGGCCAATCATGCGCAGCGGGTGCCAGGCTGTGAAGCCACAGCCCGGCGCCCACAGTTGAAATGCCAGCGCAGACGAGCGGAGGGGGGGGGGTCGAGCGGGGCTTCGATCCCCCGCATCGCTGGACCCAGGGACAGGTGAGTGTCCAATTAAAAGTCAGCAGCTGCAGTATTTGTAGCTGCTGACTTTTAATTTTTTTTTTTTTTGACGGCCCCCTGGGTGGAACTCCTCTTTAAGTAAGTTATGGCAAACTCTTTGATCAATTTTTCTCTTTTTTCCACGTCCAAGGAGATTAGCTACAGTGCTATGGGCTGTAAATGTCTTGACAATGTTGTGCACAGTGGACACAAGAACATTACGATCTCTATGGATGAACTTGTAACCGTGAAATTGTCCATGCTTTTCCACCATTCTTGTTCTCAAATCCTCAGGCAATTTGCTGCTCTTTCTCTTCTCCATGCTTCGTGTGGCACACAGAGACATACAACAGAAAAGTTGAGTGAATTTTTTCACCAACATTGTGGCATAATTCCTCTCACTGACACCAACAATGGGGCACCATACCTTCCACTGAGACCATCAAAAGGGCACAATTCCTCCCACTGACACCAACGATGGACCACAATTCCTTCCATTGGCACCTGTGATGGGGCATAATTCCTTCCATTGATACCAACAATGTGCCACTATTACTCCCACTGACACCAACAATGGGGCACAATTCCTCCCACTGACCCCAATGATGGGGCACTATTCCTCCCACTGACCCCAATGATGGGGCACTATTCCTCCCACTGACACCAACAGTGGGGCACTATTCCTCCCACTGACATCAGTGATGGAGCATTATTCCTTCCACTGACACCAAAAATGGGGCACTATTCCTCCCACTGACACCAATGATGAGGCACTATTCCTCCCACTGACATGAATAATGGGGCACTATTCCTCCCACTGACACTAATAATAGGGCAAAATTCCTCCCACTGACACCAACAGTGGGGCATTATTTCAACAGAAACACAGAATTTGCTGTTGTAATTCTTACCTGTATCTGCATCGCTCGCTGCCACACCCAGACAGGAATGTAGCTGAGTTTACACTTCTGTAGCTCCTGCATTTCTCATTAGAGCATTTAGAGACTAGTTTAATGATTTTTAAATATAATTTTAAAGATTGTGACATCACCACCCGCCTTTCTACTTTGTCCAATCAGAGAATGTCTTGTATTCATTAAAAAAAATGCAGGGCATTTTGTGAATGGCGGTAGTGCCGAGAAAGCGCCCCCCTGTGTTCACTATGCATTAGAGAAGCCACTCGGCATGGAACCCGGGAGATCAAGGCGATCACTGAAGTAGTGGCTGCTACTAAGATTGTCACCTCCCAGAGCCGTCCTTCAGCTATGAGATATGCGTACAAATATTGTACCAAGCTGGACCAATGTAGCTAGGCAATAAAGATTATACCTTGAGTTCAGCTTTAAGAGCCCTTTCACACTGGGGCGGGGGCGGCGTCGGCGGTAAAACGCCGCTATTATTAGCGGCGTTTTACCGTCGGTATTCGGCCGCTAGCGGGGCGGTTTTACCCCCCGCTATACCGCCGGCAGCGGCGCTTTGCCGGCGGTATAGCCGCGCTGTCCCATTGATTTCAATGGGCAGGAGCGGTATACACTCCGCTCCTTCACCACTCCGAAGATGCTGCTAGCAGGACTTTTTTTACCGTCCTGCCAGCGCATCGCTCCAGTGTGAAAGCCCTCGGGGCTTTCACACTGGAATGAAAGCAGCGGCACTTTCGGGTCGGTTTGCAGGCGCTATTATTAGCGCAATAGCGCCTGCAAACCGCCCCAGTGTGAAAGGGCTCTAAAATATCTTTTCTAATTTGTCATTGCAAAAAAAAAAAAAAAAAACTTTTTACAAGAAATACTTTCTATTATGAGACGACTATCATATACTAATACAAATTGCCATGCGAGTAATTTAATATCAAGCAGGATATCTCAGATTACAATAAGTGCTTTCCATTATCTCTGTATAAAGATGTCATTTAAGTGTAATTTCAGACTTTTCATATTAAGTTCTCATTGACTGCTCCTTGTTACACGGTGACCTTGCAGCCCAAGAGCACCAAATGCTGCACTAAGTTTATTTGCACTGATCTAGGAAATAGAACTAATGTGATTGTCTATAATCCGCTGTAACAGCGCCTCCTCCCCAGGTTGGCAGTATTCTTTTGTGTGTACTTTCTTACTTTTATATCCTATCTTTTGTGTTACTGGGAGTAGAGTGGAACATGCAATATTGCTATGCAAAGGCAATTATCTTGACCATTTGTAATAGTTTTCTTGCAGTACATGGGAAATGCAGAGACGTAAAGAAGAAATTGGATACATTTTTAAGCTCAACGGAAGTCAAAAAATTAACTTTATAGCAAAAAGCATGTGGACTCCCCTCCAAATGATGGAGTTTAGGTGTCTTCAGTGAAGGCCACTGCTAATGCTACAGCCTACTTGAGGTGTATTAGTGCACTTGCAACAAAAACAATTGAGTACTGTCTGTGGTACTTATTTTCAGCTGGCTTATTACACACAGTCATGCTGGAAGGGAAAGATATTCAGTAGGGTTGAGGTCAGGGTTTTGTGTAGGACATTTGAGTTCCTCTACACCAAACTCATCAAACCATGTGTTTATGGAGCTGGCTTTCTACACAAGGGAACCGTCTTCCTGAAATGGAAAGGTGTTCAGTAGGGTTGAGGTCAGGGTTTTGTGTAGGATATTTGAGTTCTTCTTCACCAAACTCATCAAACCATGTCTTTATGGAGCTGGCTTTCTACACAGGGAACAGTCTTGCTTGAATGGAAAGGTGTTCAGTAGGGTTGAGGTCAGCATTTTGTGTAGGACACTTGAGTTCCTCTACACCAAACTCATCAAACCATGTGTTTATGGAGCTGGCTTTCTACACAAGGGAACCGTCTTCCTGAAATGGAAAGGTGTTCAGTAGGGTTGAGGTCAGGGTTTTGTGTAGGATATTTGAGTTCTTCTTCACCAAACTCATCAAACCATGTCTTTATGGAGCTGGCTTTCTACACAGGGGAACAGTCTTGCTTGAATGGAAAGGTGTTCAGTAGGGTTGAGGTCAGCATTTTGTGTAGGACACTTGAGTTCCTCTACACCAAACTCATCAAACCATGTGTTTATGGAGCTGGCTTTCTACACAAGGGAACAGTCTTCCTGAAATGGAAAGGTCTTCAGTAGGGTTGAGGTCAGCGTTTTGTGTAGGACATTTGAGTTCCTCTACACCAAACTCATCAAACCATGTCTTTATGGAGCTGGCTTTCTACACAGGGGAACAGTCTTGCTTGAATGGAAAGGTGTTCAGTAGGGTTGAGGTCAGCATTTTGTGTAGGACACTTGAGTTCCTCTACACCAAACTCATCAAACCATGACTTTATGGAGCTGGCTTTGTACACAGGGGAACCGTCTTGCTGGAATTGAAAGGTGTTTAGTAGAGTTGAGGCCAGGGCTCTGTGCAGGCCTTGCCCGTTCCCCACACCAAGCTCATCAAACCATGTCTTTATAGAGCTGTCTCTGTACACATGACTGTGCCCCTGTGTACCAGCCCTACTGAAAACCTTTGGGATGAATTTGCAAACCAGGTCTTCTCCTCCAACATCAGTACCTGAACTCAGAAATGCTATTTTGACAAACTCTCAGAGTCATACTCCAAAGGTTGGTGGAAATCCTTCCCAGAAGAGTAGAAGCTGTTATTGCCACAAGGGGAAGGGAGGCAACTCCTTAATAATACCCATTTTCATATAATGTGATGTCCAACAAGCTCATATAGGAATTATGGTAAGGAGTCTGAAGGCAGATGCAGTCTGCCTGGTGTCCTAGCAACCAATCGCGTGCATTCACAGGCCCCGGCAGAGGAGGAGGATATAACTTCCTCCTCCCTGCTCCACTGCGTACTAGTGCTCCGCCTTCCTACCTGGTACTGAGTACAGAACTGGGACTCAGATGAGGGGGATGCCTGGAGCACTGACCTAGTGCAGAAGATCAGGCTATGGCCTCTGTATGTTAATGCTCCCGCAATACAACACTCTCTATATATACAGGCAATCTGGTACATGTAGATACTCCCACAATGCAGCAGTCTCTAGTTAAAGTCAGTCTGGTGTATTTTGATGCTCCCACAATACAGGTCTCTATATACTGGCAGCCTGTTGTATGTTGGTGCTGTCTCTTTGCTGAATAAATGGGTATGTCTCTTTGCTGAAATGGGATGTCTCTTTGCTGAATATTTGTGGATGTCTCTGCTGAAAATATGGGGATGTCTCTGCTGGGTTGGGATATCTCTGTGGATATATGGGGATGCCTCTTTGCTGGATTGTGATGTCTCTTTTCTGGATTGGACTGTTTCTTTGCTGAATATATGTGGCTGTTTCTTTGCTGAATATATGGGAATGTCTCATTGCTGAATATATGGGACTGTCTCTTTGCTGACTATATGGGGATGTCTCTTTGCTGGATTGGCTGTCTCCTTGCCGGATATATGGGGCTGTCTCTTTGCTGCTTATATGGGGATGTCTCTTTGTTCTGGATTAGGCTGACTCTTTGCTGAATATATTTGGATGTCTCTTTGATGAATATATGGAGATGGCTCTTTGCTGGATTGGGCTGTCTCTTTGCTGAATATATGGGGATATCTCTTTGCTGGATCAGGTTGTCTCTTTGCTGAATATATGGGGATGTCTGTTTGCTTAATACTGTATATGGGGCTGTCTCTTTGCTGTAGTTGTCTGTCTGTTTGCTGAATATATGGGGCTGTCTCTTTGCTGGGTTAGGCTGTCTCTTTGCTAAATATATGGGGGTGTCTCTGTTGAATATATGAGAATGTATTTTTGAAAAGATAGTGCAGTTAGTGTTAGCAGAGGGTTCTGCTCAAATAAGTCTACCTTGTCCTGCTGGCAGGCTTCATATTTTTTGGCCAAAATATAATTCCTTACTGTTAAAACTTATAAAGCACTGATGACTTGGAATACACTTTTAATTTTCATATATTAAGTTGGAAGAGTGTTAAAATAAAAGTGGGTGCATGAAGGACCCAGTGTAATGGCCAATAGGCGGATTTGGTGCAACGGCCAGTGGGATGGCCAGTGGGCAGGCCCTGGGGAATGTTGGTGGCCAGGCCCACATGACTGAGCATTTGCCAGTTAAAGTAGCGCAGTGCCGAAAAGCAAAAAATGGCCTGGTCATGAAGGGGTAAATAATAATTAGTGTAGCGCTCAAAATGGTGAAACAAGTAAAACTAAAATAAAATGGAAACATATGTCTAAAACCTGTATGACCCAAGGTGTATACAATGGTGAATGAATAATCTCACAAAATTGTGTATAGGTGAATAAATACTGAAAAAAAATCGAAAAATGTGAGTGAATGGAAAATGGTGAAAATTATACAAAGTTCATGAGTAAATACCATGTGGTAGTCCTTTTTAGACAGTTGATCCTATAAACGTAGAGGAGACTCCTGTACCGTTCAAAAGGATGAAACTTGATATTATTGAGTAATCAACAAATGATAAAGTTGGCACACATACCAAAGATGGTGGACTCATATACTATACAGCTTAAGAGTCAAACAGGAAGTAGTGAGGAATCACCTCAATGGAGACCGACACAGCAAAGCCGATGTTTGGAGAATAAGCCCCATCCAATGTTGAAGGAGAAGTTCCAACTTCAGAAAACATGCTCCAGGATGTGCGAAAGGACCACGCCAGATGTTGAGATGATCCATGGTGGTATATAAAAAGCAAAAAAACGCATAGTGTAACTCTGCATGACAGATATTTATTATAAAAGAGGGGCGTAGACTTCCAATGAATTCCAATAAAATCAAGCAAAAAGATCCTCCAGTAGTATGGGTAAAAAGCAATGACTCCATGAGCGTCACCCGTGGGTAAAAAGCAATGACTCCATGAGCGTCACCAGGCGCGTTTCGTCCTATTGGACATTCAGATGATGTCCATTAGGAAGGAACGCGTTGGCAGACGCTCATGGAGTCATTGCTTTTTACCCATACTCCTGAAGGATCTTTTCGCTTGATTTTATTGGAATTTTTGTAAATGTACACCCCTCTTTTTTAATAAATATCTGTGTTAAAAATGTGTCAGTTAGTGTCCCGACTGTCTGCTGCAATATCGCAGTCCTGCTATAAGTCGCTGAAACATATTGGACATGCTTTATAGCAAGAAGTAAAAAATAATGGTTTTTTTTTCTTCAAAATTTCGGTCTTTTTTTCTTTCATTTTTTTGTTATAAAATAAAAACCGGAGTGTTGATCAAATACAACCAAAAGAAAGCTTTATTTGTGGGAAAAAAGGGCAAAAATTTTATTTGGGTACAGCGTCACACGACCGAGCAATTGTCAGAGTAACGCAACGCCGTATTGGAAAAAAATGGTCTGCTTATGAAGGGAGGTAAATCTTCTAGAGCTGAAGTGGTTAATTTGTTCTGGCATTTTCTAGGAGGAATCATCACAGGCAGCCTACATATTTCTCCCATGTAATGGTGAACTTTATATAAATCCTACTTATAAAATGACCACCATCTGCAAAATCTTTCTAATTTAAAGGGCCAGTCAGCCTTCGGATAACATGGAAAGGTCACCTGCACTCGTATAGCTCCTGCTGTACATAAGATTTAGATTGAGTTTTGCAGAAAATACCTAATCTTTATGCCTTATATAAAATCTTATATACATAATGAGATGCCCATTGTTCTTGTTTGTCCACGCCCACTTCATTAATATGGAAATTACCCCGACTGCCTGCACAGACTGATTGACAGACGACATCTGTCCTCAAATAACACAAATCACAGGAGAGCCCGGCTTCTCATAGTAATCCCATGCAATCTCCAGGAGTGCTCTCTTATTAAAAAAAAAAAAAAGGAAAAAGAGAACACACAGGGAAGTAAATGCTGCTATTTGTAAAATAAAATAATATTTGCAGATATGGCGTGATAGAGACGGGGGCGATTATTAGCAACCTAGTGACCTAGAATAGCAGACCTCAGGGGCCCATTGGTGACATAAATGTTTAGCGGTAAGTAATGGTCTTATAAAGTCTTTTTAGAAATGTGTGCCATATGACAACAAAAATTGTCAAATATAAAGTGTGCAAACAGCGTGAACAAATAACAGCCAATCAAAATGTACTTTACTGAAGCCTAACCTGTATAACATGGCTTCTGAGTTTTGCTTTGGTTTGCAATTTGTTATTTGCTTCTTGATCTGTTTTACTGAATAAGCCAAGACATATCTACAGGGTCTGATTTTTTAAGAAACACGATAATAAAGGAGATTCCTGTATTTACAATGTCCCGGGTTCTAGGACTGATAACCTATGGAGGTTTTTGTGTATACTCTGCATTGGGTTCCAGGACTGATAACCTATGGAGGTTTTTGTGTATACTCTGCATTGGGTTCCAGGACTGATAACCTATGGAGGTTCCAGTATATAGTCTCCATTGGGATCCAGGACTGATACTCTTCGGAGGTTACTGTTTATATTCTGCATTGGGTACCAGGACTAATAACCTATGGAGGTTCCTATGTGTACTCTGCATTGGGTACCGGAACTAATAACTTATGGAGCTTTCTGTGTATACTCTGCATTGGGTTCCAGAACTGTTAAGCTATGGAGGTTCCTGTGTATACTTTTTATTGGGTTCCAGGACTGATAAGCTATGGAGGTTCCTATGTATACTCTTCTTTGGGTTCCAGGACCGATAACCTATAGAGGTTCCTGTGTATACTTTTCATTGGGTTCCAGGACTGATAACCTATGGAGGTTCCTGTGTATACTTTTCATTGGGTTCCAGGACTGATAACTTATGGAGATTCCTATGTATACTCTGCATTGGGTTCCAGGACTGATAACCTATGGAGGTTCCTGTGTATACTTTTCATTGGGTTCCAGGACTGATAACCTATGGAGATTCCTATGTATACTCTGCATTGGGTTCCAGGACTGATAACCTATGGAGGTTCCAGTATGTACTCTGCATTGGGTTCCAGGACTGATAACCTATGGAGGTTCCTGTGTATACTTTTCATTGGGTTCCAGGACTGATAAGCTATGGAGGTTCCTATGTATACTCGTCTTTGGGTTCCAGGACCGATAACCTATAGAGGTTCCTGTGTATACTTTTCATTGGTTTCCAAGACTGATTACCTATGGAGGTCCCTGTAAATGTGTGGCACTAGGATAGATGAACTATATAGGCTCCTGTGTATATATACCATATATATATTTTTTTAAAATACATTTTATTTGGTTTTACAAAATACAGAAACATCGGGTGATGAGATCAGCCCGGTAGAGGGGTCGCAGGCCCCTAAACCCCTGTGTATCTTAACGTCCCCTTTTTCTGTGCACACTTGGTGGGATCTTGTCAAGTTGATTACCAGTTTGGAATGGTTACCAGACATTATGTTGACTCCGACAGATCGTTCTTGTTCTAGATTTTCCAAAAAAGAATCGTATGACAAGCGGGGTACAAGCATAATGGCTAAATAAAGACTTTACCATGGGCCTATCACATTGAAAGGTAGATGTGGTTCTTTTATTCATTGTGATGGGACTTACTGCCCACTACACTACCCACTGTTCCTACTTTCCCAGGTAAGAGTTGCATTGGCAGTCGTCTGTGATTTTATTTTTTTATTTCTTCTATATTAAAAGTTTCCAACCACTATTAGAACAGTTTTGATAAATGCTAGTCTTTTTTATACATTGGAGTGTATTTATAAAAAAAAAAATTGCATAGCATATTCGCCCAGTGAAAGTTCATGTACATTAACTGTGTTCATCATATGGGCAAAGAAAAAACAACAACATTCTTGGGCTATTTCCTGTGCTAAACTAATGATTTTCATTTATTTAAATGGGAAAATTCTTAATTTGGTCACTAGATGGTGCTAAGTATCAAATGAATTAGCGCCATTTAGGGGCCAAATGTGTTTTTTTTCCCCTTTTTGTTTTAAATCAATGAAATCCATTCGTCCAGGACATGAAACATTCGTTTTTTGCTCCAATTGCACAGAATGAATGTACATGCACTTTCACTGGGTGATTAGCTATGTATTTTTTATTTTTTTTATAAATATGCCTCTTTCTGTTTATTTGGAAAAAATGTTGTGTACGACACCTTTTTTTTTTTTTTACGTGAAACCAAAAGTCACATGACACCATGTCCATAGATCACCTTGTAGCAAGGACTAGTTAACCACTACATAATGGCAGATGGAGAGCAGAAGGTTTGTGTTTTTCCATAGACGACAGTGGTCTCTCTGCAAGTCCTACTGCATATGTTTGTTCTGGAGTAAAAAAAAGTGAACAGTGATGAAACATATAAAAATTATAGGTATGCCAGACACTAGACTAGATCAAATACGTAGATCCGTAACTCTGATCTCAGCTGTATGTTCCAATTGGGATGCTCCATTCACCCGGGAACTTTTGCTGATTTCATTAGACCTCAATAAGGCTTTTGATAGTTTAAATTGGAATGACCTTTTTGTTACTCTAGAGACCCTAGATTTCGGCTCTACATTCCTTTCCTTGCTGTAGAAGTTATATAGCTCCCCAGTAGCCCAAGTTTCCATTAGAGGTCACAAATCATCACCATTCCCTATTAAATGTGACACAAGACAGGGCTGTCCACTCTCCTCTTTGCTCTTTGCATTGGCAGTAGAACCCCTGGCTATGGCGATTTGTTCCCACCTTAACATTCACGGTATTATTTGTGGACAACAGGAACATAAATGTGCTTTATTTGCTGATGATGTCCTTATGTATATCACTAACCCTGAAGTGACTCTACCTAATTTTCTATCTTTGTTGGACCATTTCTGACAACTTTCTGGCCTGTCTCTAAATACTCTACTCTAAAAAAACAATGGCATTTAATGTCTCGCTATCCTCTGCTATAGTACAGACCCTTCGGAATACTTATAGTTTTAAGTGGACCCACCACTCCCTTCCATACTTAGGGGTTCAGTTGACATCTTCTATTGAAACTATCTATAAGGCGAATTACCCCCCCCCCCCCCCCCCCATTATTTAAAAAACTTAGGGAGGACCTAGGATTATGTTTTGTTTTTTGTTTTCATATTTTTTGACGATGATTGTTTTGTCTTGTTTTTTGATGATGATGGATAGTACATTCAACCCTCGGAGGTTAACCTGAAATTATTTATTTTTATTTTTTGCCTAAAACATGCTTCTTTGATGTAATGTTGGATGACAGTTATCTTTTGTGGTCATACCTTTTATGCCTTTGTATTACTATGTTGACAACCTGAGAATTGGCTTTGTTCCAATAATACGTCTGTTCCTACCAGACTTTGTTTCTTTTCCAATAAAAAATATTGAAATTATAAAAATTATGGGTATTGTGTCCAGGTTCTTTGATTTATTTATTTATTTTTGATCTAATTTTTGTTATTTTGTTCTAATATAGCATCAAAACCAGTGGATGCCAAGCTCTGCACAGATCCTCCTCTGAGTACCAGCCAGCTCTGCCATGTCCCGTGTCCCATAGAGTGCGAGGTGTCGACATGGTCAGCGTGGGGTCCATGTACGTTTGAAAGCTGCGATGACCAGCAGAGCAAGAAAGGTCTGTGAGGTCAAAGGATTCTCCAGTGCTGGCCGTATAATGTGACTTTTAAATGTGACAAAAAAAATGTGATCTTTGTTAGCTCTCTATGTGTCTTCTTGAATATTAACTTTCTGCATTTGCATTGCTAAATGCACATAATATACAGTAACTGGCTATTAACATTAATTATGGAATAATATTAATAATTTGTTATAATGATATATTTGTAAATGCTAATATTTTTTATTAAAATAATGTTATGGTAATATTATGTTTATGGTATTATATTTCCTTAGAGCAGGGGTCACCAAACTTTCTAAGCAAAGGGCCAGTTTACTGTTTTTCAGACTTTGGGGGGCCGGTCCTGGGGTCAATGGGAGTAAATAATGCCCCATCATTGGTATTAGTGGAAGGAATAGTGCCCCATCATTGGTATTAGTGGAAGGAATAGTGCCCCACCATTGGTATTAGTGGAAGGAATAGTACCTCACCATTGGTATTAGTGGAAGGAATAGTGTCCCATTATTGGTATCTGTAAGAGTAATAGTGCCCCATTGTTGGTGTCAGTGGGAGAAATAGTGCCTCATCAATAGGTATCAGTGGAGAGAGTATTCCTTCATCAATGTTATCAGTGGGAGAAATAGTGTCCCATCATTGGTAGCAGGGGAAGGAATAGTGCCCCATTGCTGGTGTCAGTGGAAGGAATAGCGCCCCATCATTGGTATAAGCAGAACGAATAGTGCCCCATCGTTGGTATCAGTGGTAGGAATAGTTCTCCATTATTGGTGTTACTGGGAGGAACAGTGCTTCATCATTGGTATCAGTAATAGTAATAGTGCCCCATTGTTGGTGTCAGTGGGAGGAAGTGTGCCCAATCATTGGTGTCAGTGGTAAGAATAGGCCTCATCAATGGTGTCAGTGAGAGGAATAGTGTCCCATTGTTGGTGTCAGTGAGAGGAATAATGCCCCATCATTGGTATCAGTGGAAGAAATAGTCAGTCCCTCAAGGGCTGGATATAGGCAGGCAAAGGGCTGCATCTGGCCCCCAGCCTGCAGTTGGGAGACCATTGCCTTAGGGGATCAGAAAGGATTTTTTTTTCCCCTTGTTTTCAAAAGTTTGTTTTTTGGCCTTTGTCTCTGGGTCAACCGTGGATAAACAGTTCTATATATATATAGAGTAAAGGTTTTCCATTTAATTTTTTTTTCTTCTGGTTAAACCTAATGGCCTAGTGCAGTGATGGTGAACCTTGGCACCCCAGATGTTTTAGAACTACATTTCCCATGATGCTCATGCACTCTGCAGTGTAGTTGAGCATCATGGGAAATGTAGTTCCAAAACCTCTGGAGTGCCAAGTGTCTTTTTTTCAACCTAACGGTAATAAATTATGAGGATTTGAAAGAAAAGAGTCAGTGCGCTGATCAAGTTGTATAGCTGCTAGAAATACATTGTCTGAATTTCTCTACCTTTATGGGATCTTTTAATTTTTGTGGCTGGGATCACTTAGCTTTTATTCATTCAGGTAGATTGTCTTCTAAATGTTATTCCGCGTACACACGGCCAGACTTGCCAACAGGCTAAACTACGTCTGCATTTCCGACGGAAAGATTTAGAACATGGTCTATATCTGAGTCCGTCAGAAATGCCGACAGAAAAAGTTCGATGGGGCATACACACGGTCGGAATGTCTGACCGAAAGCTCCCATCGGACTTTTTCTGTTGGGAAGTCCGGCCGTGTGTACGCGGCATTACAGGCAGGTGGAGATGAGATGTGATTTTAGAGCTTGAGAAGACCTCTGAAGAGGTATTTCTCCATAATGCCTATAGCTAGGTAGGTCAGGAAGGGCTCGTTTTAAAACTACTGTTCAGGCTGCTGTAGCATAAAGATAATATTTTTTTTTAGAGAGAATGCTTACAGTATATAATGATAAAGGCAGTGTGACGTGATATATAATAAACCAATTTATGTGTTTTTTTTAGGTTTCAAGCTCAGGAAGCGTTCTATCACAAATGAGCCCACAGGAGGTACGGGAAGCTGCCCCAACCTGGTAGAGGCCATTCCTTGTGAGGAGCCATCCTGCTATGACTGGAGACTGGATAGGCTGGAAGAGTGCATCCCGGACAATGGAAACAACTGTGGGTCCGGCACACAAGTGCCAGTTGTCACCTGTATCAACAGTGATGGTGAGTGACCAAAGGGGTCTCCAAATAGGGATTAAAAATATTGTGCGTAAGAATGATTTCAAATTAAAGTTTTTTTCAAGTTATAAACATTTTTCTAGCTTTGGATAGTGGGGAAGGATTAGAACCTTTGTCAGGTTTCTACTGCCTTTTTGTGGTATGGATTGCTGAACTTTGTGCTGATTTGTTGCAACGTTATGTGTAGTGTGCGGTCCTGGCGGCTGCTCTCCGACAACTTTGGTGTTCTACGGGACCTTCGGAAGAGATCCATAAAAATGTTTATTGTGCAACAAATTCAAAGCCTTTTGGGGGCTTAACACACCCACTCCATCAGAGTCCCCGAAGTGCGCTGGATCCTATTGCATTTTTATGCAGTGGATAAACTAGTGTGGCACTCAAAAGTTTTTTTTAGGTTTCTACTGCTATCCAGGGTTCTGTTATGCCGCGTACACACGAGCGGACTTTTCAGCAGACTTGGTCCGACGGTCTTTCCGCCGGACTACCGCCGGACTTTTTTTCTTTCCGACGGACTTTCACCGGAGTTACGGCGGACTTTCAGAATGAACAGACTTGCCCACACATGGCCAAGTCCGTTCATTTTGAACGTGACTCGGGTACGACGGCACTAGAAAAGGAAGTCAATTCTGCCGCTTTTATCGGGGAGATTGACACCTTGCGAGCCCCGTCGTGGGGCATCCCAGGCCCTTAGGGGGAACCCCCCTACGCCGAAAAATCGGCGTGGGGTCCACCCCAAAATCCATACCAGACCCCGATCCGAGCACGCAGCCCGGCCGGTCAGGAAAGGGGGTGGGGACGAGCGAGCGCCCCCCCTCCTGAACCGTACCAGGCCGCATGCCCTCAAAGCACCTTGTCCCCATGTTGATGAGGACAAGGGCCTCTTCCCGACAACCCTGGCCGTTGGTTGTCGGGGTCTGCGGGAGGGGGGCTTATCGGAATCCGGGAGCCCCCTATAATAAGAGGGCCCCCAGATCCCGGCCCCCCACCCTATGTGAATGAGTATGGGGTACATGGTACCCCTACCCATTCACCTAGGGAAAAAGTGTCAATAATAAAACACACTACACAGGTTTTTGAAGTAATTTATTAGACAGCTCCGGGGGTCTTCTTCCGGCTTCGGTGGTCTTCTTCCGACTTTGGGGGTCCCTCCAGTTCCTCTTCTCCCGGCGTCCGGTTGGTTCTTCTCCGCTCTCTCTGTCCTCTTCTCCCGGTGTTCCAGTACTTCGGCCGGCTCCTCCGCTGTCTTCATGCCGCTCTCTTGCCAGCGGAGGTCCGAACTTCTCAGGTGCGCTCTTTGACCGCTGTGTCTTTCGGACCTAGCTGATCACAGATCGGGGTAAAGGGCCAATCTCAGCGGCCCTTTACCATGTGATCAACTGTGTCCAGTCACATGGAAACAGACTTGGCGATTATTTCCTTTCCTCCCATGCTGTGTCTGTGAGAGGAAACGAGAAAGCCATTAACCAGCAAGCCTGTCAGCACATCATTTACACTGATAATCAGTGCCCTCATTACCAGTGCAGCCCCATCAGTGCCAACCAGTGCCCATCAGTGCAGCCTATCACTGATGCCTATCAGTGCCCATCAGTGTGGCCTATCATTGCCTCCTCATCAGTGCCACCTATTAGTGCCACCTATCAGTGCCTCCTTATTAGTGCCCATTAGTGCTACCTATCAGTACCTATCAGTACCGCCTATTATTGCCTCCTAATCAGTGCCGCCTATCAGTACAGCCTCATCAGTGCCTCCTCCTCATCAGTGCTGCCTCATCAGTGCCCATTAGTGCAGCCTCATTCATGCCCATCAGTACAGCCTCATTCATGCCCATTAGTGCAGCCTCATCAGTGCCCATCAGTGCAGCCTCATCAGTGCAGCCTCATCCATGCTCATTAGTGCAGCCTCATCAGTGCAGCCTTATCAGTGCCCATCAGTGCAGCCTCATTCATGCCCATTAGTGCAGCCTCATCAGTGCCCATTAGTGCCTCTTCATCAGTTTCCATCAGGGTCCATCAGTGCCGCCTCATCAGTACCCATCAGTGCCGCCTCATCAGTGCCCATCAGTACAGCCTATCAGTGTCCACAAGTGGAGCCTCATCAGCGCACATCAGTGAAGAAGAAAAACGATTTATTTGCAAAATTTTATAACAGAAACCAGTGGCGGCTGGTGAAGTTTTAGGATGGGGGGGCGCTGGACCCCGCCCTTCCTTTTTGACCCCTCCCACTTGGTGAAAATGGGCGTGGTTTCAGCGAAGTAGTGGGCGTGGCTCTAAGGTAGTGTAGTTAGCGTCTGAGATGAACGAGGGATGGAGGGAGTGGGAGAGAGGAATGAAGGGACAGCAGCCCCAGATCCTACACAACAATAAAAATGTGTATTCTAGAAAGTTTAACAATCAGCAGATAAAGATACTCCAAACACCTGGTGTTAGCACTTCAATCATCCCGGCACCATGGTTGTTATGGTGTCAGGATGATTGAAGCGCATTATTACTAATATTACATTGTAATATAAAATTAAATTCTTCAACTCACCAAAATGCAGAATCAGTGGGAGCCCCGAGCGTGTCGCCTGCCACCAGATGCCATCAGGTGTCCCCAGCGGAGTCGCTCCTTACATGCAGCCTGTGTCACACAGAAAGCAACCAGCTGTGTGTAGAACATGCCATGAATT